>CM062804.1:902678110-903025598 GCA_031772625.1 Pinus tabuliformis
AACCTGCGCAGAGGGAAAATTTGCTTAGAACTACCTGTAAATACAAAGGTAAGTGTTGTAAAGTAATAATTGATAGTGGAAGCATTGAAATCCTTGTTTCTACAGAGATGGTGGACAAGCGCAGACTAGCAAATATAATACACCGTACTCCTTACAAAGTGTCATGGTTACAGAAAGGACATTAGATTATTATGATAGAACAATGCAAGGTTGACATACAAATTGGTATGTATAAAGATGTGATATTATGTGATGTAATGCCCATGGATGTATGCCATGTATTACTGGGAATACCGTGGCAATTTGATCAGAAAGCTATTCATGATGGGAGGAGAAACACTTATACTCTGGAGAAGGATGGAACTAAACATACATTGTTGCCATTTAAGGACGACTCTAACAAAGGAACACCTGGAAGTAGTATTATGCTGATAAGTGGAAAGGAGCGGCTACAGGAGGTAGTGAAAAACGAGGAGTTGCATTTTGCTATTGTGGGAAGACCAAAGGTAATTTTAACTTCCACAAACTTGGATGATTTTCCTGAAGGAGTTAAAATTCAATTAGATGATTTTGCTAATATTATTGTGGATGAGTTGCCAAATGCATTACCATCGACCAGGAGTATTAGTCATCATATTGATCTAATACCAGAAGCAAGTTTGCCAAATAAAGAAGCATACAAATTAACTCCTCAAGAGAAAGTAGAAGCTAGAAGACAAGTGCAGGAGATGATGGATAAGGGGCTAATCAGAGAAAGTCTTAGTCCATGTGTTGTACCAATAGTACTTGGTCCAAAGAAAGGAGGAGAATGGCGCATGTGCACAAATTCCAAAGCCATCGACAAGATCACTATCAGGTGTCGATTTCCTTACCACACATGCATGATTTAATGGATTGTTTGAGTGGATCAAAATATTTTACTAAAAAAGATTTGAAGAGTCGATATCATCAAATAAGAATTCGAGAAGGCGATGAATGGAAGACTGCATTTAAAAAAAACAGTGGGTTGTATGAGTGGTTAGTGATGCCTTTTGGACTCACTAATGCACCTAGCATTTCATGAGATTAATGAATGAAGTCTTGAAGGAATATGCAAGCAAATTTGTTATTGTTTACCTTGATGATATTCTAGTTTTTAGTAAAAGCAAAGAAGAACATCTAGAGCATCTTAAATTGGTTCTAAGAACTTTGCAGAAAGAGAAACTACTGATAAATCTGAATAAATGTAGTCTCATGAAGGAAGAATTGAATTACTTGGGATTTGTAGTTTCTAAAGAAGGATTGAAAATGGATCCAGAGAAAGTCCAAGTAATTTGGAACTGGCCTATTCCCAGAAATATATTTGAGGTAAGGAGCTTCCATGGTCTTGCAAGTTTTTACAGAAAGTTTATCAAAGGCTTTAGTCAGATTTGTGCACCAATTCTTGAAACAATTAAGGAGATCAATCAGTCGTTCAAGTGGATAGAAGAAGCAGACATAAATTTTAAGTTGTTGAAGAAGAAAATCACAGAGGAACCAATTTTAGCTTTTCCTGATTTTGAAAAGGTATTTCAAGTTGAAATAGATGCTAGTGGAGTTGTAGTTGGCGGAGTTATGAGTCAAGAACAAAGACTGATAGCGTACTTCAGGGAGAAATTGAATGAAGCGAAGAAGAAATATTCTTCTTACAATAAAAAGTTTTACGCTATTGTACAAGCCTTGAGAAAATGGAGACATTATTTGCTGCCAACAGAATTCATATTGTATTCAGACAATCATGCCTTACAGTTCATCAATAACCAACTGAAGTTGAACTCGAAACATGCCAAGTGGGTAGAATTTTTGAAAAGTTTTACTTTTGTGATAAAACACAAGAGTGGTAAGTCAAATAAAGTCGATGATGCATTGAGCAGGTAAGTTTTATTGTGCAAGAATTCAAAGTGGGTGTTGTAGGATTTGAGGAAATGATTGAAATGTACAAAGATGATGTAGATTTCAAAGATATCTATACAATAGTTTAGAATCCAATAGTTCATAACAGAAGTCCTTGGTTGGACTATCTCATTCAAGTAGGCTTATTGTTTAAAAGCAACAAGATGTGTATTCCCAAATGTTCTATGAGGGAAAACATAATAAAGGAGAAACATAGTGGAGGATTATCTCGTCCCTTTGGACAAGATAAAACCTTTGCTCATGTGAATGCTTTTTATTATTGGCCAAAAATGCAGACTGATGTCAAGAAATTTCTTGAGAAGTGTAGGATATGTCAACATGCTAAAGGAAGGAGCCAGAATACAAGATTGTATCAGCCATTGCCAATACCAGATCGACCGTGGGATGAAGTTAGCATGGATTTTGTTTTGGGATTACCAAAAAACCAGAGAGGGAATGATTCCATTTATGTTGTAATAGATAGATTTTCCAAGATGGCACATTTCATTTCTTATAAGAAAACTAGTGATGCAACACACATAGCTAATCTATTCTTTTCAACAATTGTACAATTACATGGGTTACCTATAAGTATTGTGTCTGATTGAGATACAAAGTTTGTAGGGCATTTCTGGAGAACTCTTTGGAAGAAACCGGGAACTAACCTCAGTTTTAGTTCAGCATACCATCCTCAAACAGATGGATAGACCAAAGTAGTAAACAGGAGATTGGGAAACATATTGAGAAGTTTAGTGTATCAAAATCCTAAGGAGTGGGATTTAGCACTAGCTCAGGCTGAGTTTGCTTATAATGACACTCCAAACCGAAGTACTGGAATGAGTCCATTTCAAATTGTTTTTCGAATTAATCCAAGAGGTGTGTATGAGCTCAGGAATTTGGTTAAACAGGAGACAAGAAGTGCAAAAGTTGAAGAGTTTGCAAAATAGATGAGGAGACTACAAGAAGATGTCAAAGGTAGATTTCAGGAAAGTAGAGGCAAATACAAACAAAGGGTAGATATGAAAAGAAGAGAGAAAGAATTCCAAGTGGGAGATTTAGCGATGGTGTATTTGAGAAAAGAAAGATTTCCTACTAAGACTTACAATAAACTGAAAATGAAAAAGATAGGACTGTGTAGAATTCTAAGAAAGTTTTCAGCTAATGCATATGAAATTGAGTTGCTAGAAGGGATTGGAATATTGCTTATCTTCAATGTTGCAGTTTGTATCCATACAAAGAAGTAGAGACAGAGCTATAGGAGGAAACTATAGGAGATAAATTTCAAACTGTGAAGTTCTGGGAAGACCAAATGCCAAAGACAGCTAAGAAAGAAGTGGAAGTTGTTTTGGAGAAAAGAGTATCCAAAAGAACCAAACGACAAACTTATTTCCAATATCTAGTCAAATGGAAAGGATAGCTAATGGAGGATGCTAGTTGGTTGACAATAGCAGAATTGCAGAAGTATGGAGTAAGTACTGAAAGTCTGAAAGACGATTCTTTTCTTCCCCGGGAGTCTGATGCAGGAGCATTCGGACTTAGCCAACAATGTGAATGTTTGTTCACATGTTGTGGCTAAACAAGTTGAATTTCATCGACCTAATCGGTCAAAAGTCAGTTTACTGAGAGGGTTGGATCTCTCAAGAAAAGAGTTGTATTTCATTATTGTAATAGTTAGAAATTGTCTTATTTTAAGTTCTAAGATAAGTTGTTAGCATAGGTGTGTGGTAGATCTAGGAATTAGAGATTTGTTGTTAGATTGATTAAAAATAGGGATTGATTTGTTAGGCACAGAATAGAGTGATATTTGATTGATAAAAAGAAGGGAAAAAAAATGTAAGGGGAGAGGATTGAGTGGAGCGAGAAAAAGAATAGTGTGTGGATTGTATTTTGAAACAAAGTTATTTTATTTGTGTAATCGGGACAAGGCCGAGACTTTGTAACTCTTTTATATTGATAAATTGATGCCATGTGTGATCATACATCTAGCCTATAGAAATTCCCATTTTTCTTTCGTTCTTTGTATTCGCGGTAGGGTTGATTATCCCTTTTCTTGCTTATGTTTCACGATATAAATCACCGGATTAATAAAAGATAGAGGACTTTTATATAAATAACATTGGTTGATGCCACTTTAAATCCTGGCCATTGGATCACGAATATCAGATCTGTGAAGTTATTTGACATGGTTTTGGTCCTATAGGTGAAAATCCAAGTTACACTAAGAATTAGCGCAAAACGGTTAGCGGATCCGAAATCTAGATTTGAAATGTTATATCGGGAACTTTTGTAACTTATCGGGTCCATGAACCATTACCTATCGCATTGCAATTTTATTTAAGAGGAAGGCGGACCCCAAGTCTTCATAAGTTGCGATCATGTGATTCCATCATGACAGTTGGATAATGAATAATCGTGACTGTTGGATCGCGAAAGTGGTCTCGCAACAGGAAGTGGTATTTCGGGTGGTTCAAAAGTTGTAAGCTGTATTGAAGGGTAGTCACTCGATCCCACTAAACATTCGACAGGTAGCACAAGAGTGGAGAGAGAAAACCTCTTTATCGGGCGGTTATTCTCTGTGCTTGTGTCTCACCCAAAGTCTCTGACAGTCGTTAGATCAAACGGATCCAGATCAATGGTCACAAAGGGTCGTGCAAGTTTATTTATTGGGAAAAATCATCAGTCATTGATTTGATGGAAGGAGATCAATGGTGGAAATCGAACGGATTTGATCGGTGATCGGATTTCAAAGGAAAATCATTGTTTTGGCCTTTTTCCAAAGGCATTCCAATTTAAAAAGGAAAAGGCAGAATTGTGAAGAAAGGGTGAACCGCGAGGTGATTGTTGGGTTTCTTAAGCCACTGTTTCCATCTACGTCATTCCCAGATTATCGCATCCATGATTATTTAAATCGACGTTTCGAGCCATCCATTATGGCTCATCATCACGATAGATCAAAAATTTGATCTATATTGATGATGAGCCACAATGGATGGCTCGAAACTACGATTTAAATATTCATGGATGCAAGAATCCCAGAAAAAGAAAACACTACACAAGAGACTAATCGCAGAAGCCTCAAAACAATAAAAAATTACTATTATTATTTAACAATAATTAACTATTTAACTATTATTATTATTATTATTATTATTATTATTATTATTATTATTATAATAAAATAAAATAAAATAAAATAAAAATATTTATATTTTTTCTTAAAACAATAGTAATTTTTCTTAATTTATTTTTTATAAAATAAGTAATTATTTATTTACATTTTATAAAAATAAGTAATTGTTATTATTATTATTATTATTATTATCAATTGTTTCAGTCATAGAGAACTAAAGCCTTATAGGTATATCAACTACATTTACTAAAATAATTATTGTTGTTAGATCTAAGACTTTTGTGATCTATAATGTAGAAATAAGTCTTTCGGATTAATGAGATTGTTAGGATTTGGTCGATGTTTCGAACCAACTAATGTGATTCATCCTCAGGACAAGGTGAGAAAGCCATTGATCAGAAGGAATAAATAGTAAGGATGCAGCATTGCCCAGAGTTAGCCGTTAAAATTAGCTGTTGGTGGATTAGTTAGTAGGAAAAGAAATTAATTATTTCGGGATTAGAGGTAAGAAAAAATATTCTATATTTAGTTAAAAATAGTTGTTAAATAAAAATAGAAATTCAATATTATGGATTGATGTAGAAAACATCTTGTTTGTTATGGGTTGACTTATTCATATTAGAAAACTAGTTGTTAGGAAAATATATTTAATCCAAAATAATTCATTAATAATTATTAACAACATTAATTTTAGATTATTTAATAATAATATCATGTTTAAATGATCTGATAGAGGGGCGCTTAAATCCCTTAAAAAGGAACTCACAATAAATTAAAACAAATCAGAGTCAAAGGAAAACTGAAAATTTTGTAATGTGAAAAAATAAAATAGATAGAAAAATAATTTTTTTTTGATAATAATAAAAATAAAATAGGGATCAAGACAAAAAAAATTGATAATAATAAAAAAGAATAGGGGATCAAAAAAAACATTATAAACAAATAAATAAAAAGATAGAAAATAAAAGAATAGAAAAATAGAAAAAAATTGATAATAAAAATAAAAATAGGGGAAAAATTAATAATAAATGAATGAATAATAAATAAATACATAAATAAATAAATAAAAATTGATAAAAATAAAGATAGGGGAACTAGGCAGAAACATAAGAAAATAAACCAGAATGAAAAGAAGAGGAGAAAGGATAAAAAAGAATAATGAGTTATGATGAGAGAGTTGGAATCCAGCTCTTACTCAATTTCCAACGCTCATTCCTGCTAAGATTTTTGGCATGCCTTTCGATCTCGATCGCCTCCCTAAGATTCCTCTGGTGGAAATGATCTATCTTAGAGATAACTTTGGATTCTTCAATGCAGACATGGTGCTTCAATTTTCCTGCATGCTCAACCAAGGCTGATGAGTGGGAGTGATTGTGTCTGATGTCCGTTGCATGCTTAACTAAGGCTGATGAGTGGGAGAGATTGTGTCTGATGTCTGTGCATGCTTAACTAAGGGTGATGAGCGGGAGCGATTTTGTCTGATGTCGGTTGCATGCTCATTGATCCTCTGTTTAATAGATCTACATGTTTCTCCAATGTAGGGGATACCACAGGAGTAGGGAACAAGGTAGACCCCTTTCGAGGCCTCAGGGTCAATAGGGTCTTTAACATATCTAAGAGAATTTTTAATGGTATTGAGAGGCTTGAATGAAGAATATACATTAATCTTCTTGAGGACATGGGCAATCCTATCAGTGATTCCTTGGATATATGGAAGATTAACCTTAGAGATAGGATCGTCACGAGAAAATTTAACTCTAGGCATTTTACATGCCTTGTGAAAGGCCTTGAGGCTTTAAGATCTGTTATACCCATTATTTCTGAAAACTTCAAGAAGATGGGATTTCTCCTATTCGAGGTGGTTATCATCAGAGACTCTTAGAGCACGGGTAGCAAGAGTGATGAGAACCTCGAATTTATGAGCCAAGAAATGATGGGAACTGGCATGGAGAGAGTATTCTGTGTGAGTCTTTTTCCGAAAGACTTGGTGAAAAATGGAACCATCATCCATCATTGAAAGGAGAATGTCGAGAAGGGAAGGCACCCATCCTCCTCAACTTCCATCGTGAAGTTGATGGAGTTAGATAGGGAATTAAGGTGGTTGAGAATCTGGTCAAGTTTCTCGTGACCATGAGGCCAGATGACATAGGGATCATCAAAAAACCTATTCCACTTTTTAGGATGAAATTGTGCAGTGACTAAGGCCCTAGCCTCAAAATATTCCATAAACAAGTAAGCAATGATAGGGGAAATATGGGATCCCATCGCCACACTGCAAGTTTGCCCATAAAACTCACCTTGGAAACAGAAGAAAGTCGAGGTGAGGAAGAGGCCAACCAACTTGGCAGTGTCTTTGTCGTTAATGCGATTTATGATATCAATGGCTTCTTGGATGGGGATTTTGGTGTATAAGGAAACAATGTCAAAACTAACCAGTAAATCACCCGATTCCAATTTGATGTCTCTCCATTCTTGAACAAAGGAAGCAGAATTTCTTATTTTTATAATTATTGTTATTAAAAATATTATTGTTAATATTTTTAATATTTTCAATTAATGTTATTATTATAATAATTATAAATATATAAGAATAAGGTTATTATTATCTATATAGTTATTAATTATTATAAATTGTTGGTTTATAAAAAAATACACATAATAATTATTAATGTGGTTGATATACATCGATAGGCTTATATCAATCACATTGGAAAATGTTGTCATATATATACTTCATATACGTCTATTGGCTTATATCAACCACATTAGTAAATGTAATTGTGCTAATATATACCCCAATAAGCTTTTTGATTTTTAACCTGGTTACTTTTCCATTTACCTATCACATTAAACATAAAGCAAATAGACTACTACATCCGTAATATATACCACCAACAAAAATTTTCATATAGACTGTGTAAAATGAATCTAGTTCCCTATATTAATTTTTGGTTTTAAAATCTGTGTACCCAATCGACATGATATATTAATGGTCAACTCTAGATTGGTACATCCATAATATATACCACTAATAAACTTTATGGATTGTGTAAATGAATCTGGTTCTCTATATTAATTTTTAGTTTTAAAATCTGTGTACCTCATCGACCTATCAATTGTCAACTCTAAATTTCAATCATAAAAATGGCTGTTCACCTAATTATTTACAAATAACTTTTTTCCATAACGATTCTCATCATGATCTTCGACTATGATTGATAAACAAATTTTCTTTAACATACAATGAAATTTAATATGCTTTAATGAATGGGGGAAAAGTAAAAACACGTTGGCAACCATGAATTTCATCACCGGCATGAGAAAGAGAAAAAAGGAAAAAGAATTTGGTTATAAGAGTTGTTGATTAGCAAGTGCATGCATTACTACTATTAGACCCCTATACTACTAGTGTAACCCCTTATTGTTATTAGTACAACCCCCTTATTATATTGTTGTACCCATGTAGTCCCCATATTGTTATTATTGTTCCCCATAGAAGCCCACTATTGTTATTGTTGTGCCCTTACATTATTATTGTTATGTCGACTGTGATTATATTATGACCCCTTAGATTCCTGTATATAGAAAGGAGGTCTTGTCATTTGTATCATCCAAGAATTGTTCATTTGTGTAATGTAAAGGAGGTTGCCCCCTCGAAGAGGATTATTTCTAAGGCATTGATCTATCTTTTCTATCTTTTTTTGAGCTGGTTTCATAACATTTGGTATCAAAGCTTTGGATTCTAGGGTTTTGCTGCTCCAAACAGGTCATCGTGGTATTTTCGCTATACCTTTTTTTCTGCGACGTTTCAGAAGCTAAAAAAAAACCATTTGAGAAGAAATCTTGCTGAACCGCACCCCCAAATTTCAGATCTTGTCTCACTATATTTTTGGAGATATGATATGTAGAAGTTAGGGTTTTTGCAAGCTCCATAATTTCATCTAAAATAGGTCATCGTGGTATTTTCGCTATAACCTTTTCGAAGTTTCAGAAGCTAAAGAAAAAACTCATTTGAGAAGAAATCGTTCTAAATCTCAGGTCCGAATTTCAGATCTTGTCTCGCTATATTTTCGGATATATGATTTGAGGAAGTTAGGGTTTTTGCAGACTCCCGAATTACATCCTAAACAAGTGACCTTGGGAAAATCATCATAACTTTCTCTCTGAGCAACAAATTGAAATTTCGTCAGAAGTTACAAAAAGAGGATGGACTTTAGTTTTCTGTGCATAGTTTTCATATCCGAAGGTTGAAACAGTGACACGTGGCACGTCATACAAGTTCGCTCTACTGAAACATTATATAATCATGTCATCTTAGGAGATTGGGCATAAATCTTTCTTGGAGAATCAAATTCTGATTAGACTTGTGGGGTTAGAAAGAGGACTCAGAGGGCTACTGTAGGAGACAATTTCAGAACTTTGAGATCTAAAAGTACAGATTTATAGCCATTTCAAGATCAAGCTCCTGAATTCAGGAAAAGGCGATATGAGGAAGTTTGATGGAAAGGATCTAGTAAATTGGATACTACATATGGAGCAATATTTTGATCTACATGGTGTACCACTGTTACAAAAGGTATGTATTGCATCTTCATATTTAGAACCAGATAAATTTTAATGTATAAAGGGCTTTGTTCTCCTAAACAACTTATTACGTGGTCAATTTTCACAGAGGAAATGATAGCACAATATGAGGATACAAAGAGCAACACCACAACAATTGGAAGAAAAAAGAGAAAAAGAGCTTTGTTACAAAGCGGAAAGCAAAATTATGGAAACAAGGAAGTCTACCCCTGACAACTATAAATATGGAAGTGTTGTTTCTCCTATCCTTCCACAACCTACAAGGGTTACACCACAACAATTGGAAGAAAAAAGAGAAAATGGGCTTTGTTACAATTGTGATAACAAATACATTAAAGGTCATAACTGTGTTGAGAAGAAATTATTTTACATTGATTGTGGAGAGGAGGAAGAAAAGGATCATGAAACGTCAAAAGAAGAGTATATACATTACGAACCAACCCTAGAGAACGAAGAAATGAATTCGACCATATCTTGTAAAGCATTGGAAAGAATTACCACACCTAAAACTCTCAAGATAGAAGGACATATCAAGAAGAAAAAGGTTCAAGAAGTGAAAGATCACATTGAGAAAGAAGAAATGAATCCGACCATATCTTGTAATGCATTGGACGGAATTACCACTCCTCAAACTATCAATATAGAAGGACATATTAAGAAGAAAAATGTTCAAGAATTAAAAGATCACATCGAGTCTCAAGAAATCAATCCGACCATATCTTGTAATTCATTGGAAGAAATTACCACTCCTCAAACTATCAAGATAGAAGGACATATCAAGAAGAAAAAGGTAAGAGTGTTGATTGATTCGGGTAGTACCCATAATTTTATTGATTGTAAGATAGCCAAGGAATTGAATTACTTCCTATATCCAACACCGGAGTGTCAAGTGATGGTTGCAAGTGGAGGAACCTTAAATTGCTCTAGAAAGTTCTATAATATAAAACTATCCATAGGAGAATATGTATTGAATAGCCCAATTCTTTCCATTCCAATGGGTGGTGCTGATGTTTTACTAGGAGTCCAATGGCTACAATCTTTGGGTACGATAACTTTTAATTTTCAAGAACTTTTCTTGAAATTTTTTTGGGAAGGAAAGGAAGTTGAATTGAGGGGTATCGAAGGAAAACCTGGAAAGATAATCAACTCTAACAACATGACAAAGCTTCTAAATAAAGAACAATGGGGTGTAATTGCACAATTATGTTCACCAGAGGATCCCACATCGAAATCATGTATTTCTCCAGATCTCCAAAACATTTTGGAAAATCATTCCAAGGTATTTGAGACTCCCAAAGGCCTCCCACCTATTTGTGATCATGATCATGCTATTCATTTGATTCCACGAAGTGTTTCTCCAAACATCAGGCCTTACATATATCCATATTCCCAAAGGAGTGGGAACTCATTCAAGAGTTGCAGAAGATCCCAGTTCAAACAGTGTTGTGAGAACTTGACAAGGAAGGAAAAATCATATTGGAACTTAAAGTAGTCACAGAACTGAGAAATAAAAAGCTATGAAATAGATCAATTTCAGAGTATCTCATCAAGTGGAAGAACTTACCCACTAAAGATTCCACATGGGAGGAAAAGAATTTTATAGAGAAGCATCAAGAACTACTCAAGCATTGAGGACAACACCTTTTGAAGGAGAGGGGCATGTTAGGCCCCTATACTACTAGTGTAACCTCTTATTGTTATTAGTACAACCCCCTTATTATATTGTTGTACCCATGCAGTCCCCATATTGTTATTATTGTTCCCCATAGAATCCCACTATTGTTATTATTGTGCCCTTACATTATTATTGTTATGTCAGCTCTGATTATATTATGACCCCTTAGACTCCTATATATAGAAAGGAGGTCTTTTCATTTGTATCATCCAAGAATTTTTCATTATTGTAATGTAAAGGAGGTTGCCCCCTCGAAGAGGCTTATTTCTAAGGCATTGATCTATCTTTTTTGTCTTTTTGTGAGTTGGTTTCATAACAAGTAGATCAACATTGTAGTGAAAAATGTTTTGATGTAGGTGATTTGGTATTTTTACGATTACATCTTAAGAAAGAAATTTATGAGAAGGAAATGTTGGTAATATTACATGCACTTAAGAAATGGCGATCTTACCCAATGGGAAGACACTTCAAGGTAAAAATGGATCATGATAGTATTAAATACTTTTTAGAACAAATATTATCTTTAGAAGAATAGAAAAATGGGTCACAAATATGTTGAGTTATGACTTTAACATCATCTATAGAAAAGGGAAGAAAAATATTATTGTATATGCACTCTCAAGAAAGGATGAGGATGTGGAAGCATTGTTTTGGGCTATTTCTATTATCCAACAAGATAGAACACCACGCACCTTTATTTGAATAATTTATTCTAGGCAACTGGTTCGAAGAAGATCATTTTGACATGTTTTTAATACTCGTTTGTGAAAGTGTTAAACTGTCATCTTCCACGTAAAATAACTACATTGATTTAGCACTGTCAAAAAACCATTCTCCTACAATTGTCTAGCACGTCTTTTGTGTTCAGGAATCCACACTTCAAATCTGCCAAGTCATTTTCCATGAGCTATAAATATTTTCGAGAGCTTCTTCCTCTGAAAATTTGGGATGGTCCTTCATGTAACACTTTATGGTAGAAGCCACCTTTCCTCAACCTCTCTCCGCCTGCACATAATTAGAAACCGTTCAAATAAATTACAAGTGCCTAAGGATATAGACCCTTTATTGGATTACAAGAGATTGAGTACCCTGCCTGGTAACTTTTGATAACGTTCACCAAACACCTTGTCAAGCACATGAGATATACAAATTTGGATCAGTAACCAATTTGGGAGAGCATGTGATCTGTAAGAACCTCTCTAGTGAAAATAACACCAATCAGAATGACAGTTGCCAGTGGTATTGACACATTACCAGTCTCTATGTATTCATCGAAGGACAACACATGTTCGAGACTATAGTGTTCATGTGTGCTACTTATTAGACTACTTTGCAATAAACTTACTACTGTAATTTATAAAAGTCGTGTTGAACACACTTTTTTCACGTATTTTAATTTTTTTAATATGGGTCCAATCAAAAGTATTCAAAGTGGGTATTAGTTGGATGCAGAATTCAAGGTGTCTACACTGTAAATTTGAGTAAACCTATAAGGAGATAATAAAAAATACAAGTAAACAAAATAGTTTTCTTCTTTTCCCTCCAAAATATTTACCATTGGATATCACATCACCATATTGAATTGTATTGGTTATTTTAAAGTTGATTTTGTTAGTACATTTTTTGTTTTGAGGCCCATTTTTTACCTCAAAATTCCTCTAATGGACATATCTTGCAAAGGTTTTATTTTTTGTAATGTGTCACTTGAACATGAAGCTCTTCTTCATGAGACATATCACATCTTATCAAATATATTATGTTTATGACAATAAACACTTCAAATATACAAATTTTCCAAAAGAATTGGCTAAAATTTCTTCTCATGTCTTCCAAAATTATTCCTCTATGATTTTCATGCCCATCTCGTTTTTGCTAGCAAAAAATCACATGAGATCAATTATTCCTTCTTCATGTGGTACGAAATTTCCAAGAATTTTCCATCTTTATGATATATTGCATTGCTTGAAACTTAACTTTCAATAATCTACCTCACATCACCATAATTTTTCTTACTGTGGGATGGAAATTTCCTTTTGTCACAACAAAGACAATTTTTATTTTTTTTTCTATGGAAACTTTTCTTTTATTTCACCTTTCAAAAAAATTATTTCCTTCACCAATTTTCATTCAAAGTTTTTTTTCCGTTATTTAGGCAACATAATAAGAGGAAATTTTGATTGTAGTGATGTAGAGAGTTGTAAGCACAAGCAGGTTGAGATAGTCAATCACCCTTTCAAGAGTAAGAGGTAAACAATTGGACCATATGATCACACTCATGTTTAGTCTTCTAAGTTTTCAAGCTCTATGACTCCCAGAGAGGCCAACTATTTCATTGTAGTTAGGAAAACATGTTTTTTAGTCCTATTCACAACTTTATGTCCAAGGTCAAATGGGGTACTCTTATAATGCTAATATTTTGACAACCAATGTGAGGATTTGGAATTGCATCTATGAAATAATGTTGAAGGAATCCATGTAGCCTTCTATAAAGATACTACAACTAGGATTTTCTATGTATTTTATGAAATTCATGTTTGCATTCTATATTGTTGCATGAATCGAATTTGAGGGCACTAGAAGAGGGGAGGATTGTGCACAATCACATGATTATAAATGGGTTTTATGCCCAAACTTTCATTGAATAATAAAATCATTGACATGTGTGATAAATGTGTATGCATGTAGGAAGAACATTAAGTGTGTGACAAGATTTTTCTTCTTGGAACTATTTAATTAGTTGGCTTCCTAGGAGGCCTTGGAGAAGAAGTAATTTATTTCTTTGGGTATATGAAAGATGAAAGGATAACAATGAATATGAGCACATTTCAACGAGTTATTTTAGCATGCTATTGATAGAGTTTAGTGGATTGGAGTATTGGGTCTTGTGAAATAGTGGGGAAAGAATGTAAGAGGCATATTGCAAATCTTTTAAACTTTTTGATGTGTCACCTAAACATAAATCTCTTCTTCATGGAACATATCATATCTTGCCAAAGATATTATTTTCAAGAGAGCACATAAAATATACAATTTTTTCCATAAAACTTGGCCATCATTTCATTTACATATCTTCCAAAATTTATTCATCTATGATGTTTCATGTCCATCATGTTTTGACTAACAAAACATCACATCACCTCAATTTTCCTTTCTTGATGTAGTATAAGGTTTCCAAGAAGTTTCCATATTTACGATATAATGCATTGCTAGAAACGTTATCTTTGTGTGCTACATCTCATCACTATAATTTTTCTTTTTTTGAGATGGAAATTTCCCTTTGCTACAACAAAGACAAATTTCCTTTTTTTTGTCTACAACAACTTTTCCTTTATAACACCTTTCAAAAAAACGCTTTCTTGCACCACTTAGCATTCAAATTCTTTTCCCTTGTTAAACATTAGATGACAATGAAGATATTTTTGTTGTGACACATTACATCTCTTTAAAAATATTTTCTTCACTACATTTTGCATGAACCAAACACTTTTATCCTTTGTGGTGTGCCATACACATGGATATCCTCCACATGATAAAACACCCTCTTAAAAAAATGTTTCCATGCAATAGCATTGTAGCAACACATTGCATTCTCCTAAGCCTTTATCTCCACAATGAACTCTTCATTTCATATTGCACAAAATATCTTTTTCATGTAATATCGTGCATTTTACCCACAATTTGGAAAATAGTGCAACACATATTATATTGAATCTTTCCTCATGACACACAATGTTTCACACTAAAAAATAATTTTATCAATAAGTATTACATCATATCTTTTTCAAACTTTGCTTCGTTGTTGCAAATGAAAAAATCCTAAAGTTTTCATGATACAATCAAGTAATCTAATAAAATCAAGTAATCTATAATAGGAATTGTGTAATCATGTTATATTCTGGAGTTTTTGGCCATAATGTGGGGAAATTGCTTTGCACAAATCTTCATTTTTGTTATTTAAAATGGGTTTTTGACTACATACATGGATTCAACACCTTAAAAAAACCCTTAAAACAATATGATTGTGGAGATTTTACAACTAAAACTTGTAATTCCAATAAATCCTTATAAAATTATAAACAAATTAAAGAAGAAAATATACCACAAAACTTTAAAAAAAATAAAGCAAATATAATACTACATCCATAATATGTACCACCAATAAACTTTGGATCTTTTACGTGGTTACTTTTCGATTTACCTATCACATTAAACATAGAGAAAATAGACTACTACATCCATAATATATACCACCAATAAACTTTTTGATATTTCACCTGGTTATTTTTCGATTTACCTATCACATTTAATGTTACGATGATTCTACATATTAAAATGACATTGATTGTGTAAAATGAATCTGATTCCCTATATTAATTTTTGGTTTTAAAATCTGTGTACCTCATCGGTACAATATCAATGGTCAACTCTAGATTGCAATATAATTCTTATGTATGTATGCAATAATAATTATTATACTATTAATATATTCATGTATTGATATTAATGTATTTATGCTTTAAAAAGTATTCATTGTTTATAATGTAGTGATATAAATGTGTTATTATTAATGTGTTGATGATTTATCATTTTTAATGTTTTATAGTGTATTATTATTAATGTATTCATATTAATTTTTTGTACGGATGTATTAATGGTTTACAATGAGGTTCTTATATTGATTATGGTTTATATTTATTATTATTATTTTGTATTATATCATTATTTACGTTTATAATATTGATGCCATGGATTTAGGGATTAGGGGTTTTAAATATTGAATATGACATATATTCTCTCATTTTCAAAACCAATCATCGTGAGCATTGTCGAACATTGCGTTATAACGAAGATTGTATTCAAATGAAAACCATAATCAACCATGGCGAATCATGGTCAACCATGGTCCAATGCCACATTGTAACAAATATTGTCTCAATATGAAAATCAACAATGGTTAAGCATGGGCATTGATATTTATATTTTGATTTATAATATTTATCGTGGGGTTTAAACAACTTGGGTTTATAATATTAATCCATTGGGGTTAAAATATCAATCCTTTATGTTTTTAATATTGACCCCTTCCATTTTTAAATCCCTTAGGTTTATAATAATTTTCTCTTAGGTTTATAATATTAAATGCTTGGGTTTATTTGTTCTTTGAGTTTATAATATTAATAATTCCTTTGGTTTATCATTTTATCCATTGGGTTTATTAATCCCTTGACTTTAAAATATTAATTGCTAGGTTTTATTAATCATTTAGGTTTTTAATATTAGTTTTTTGGGTTTATTTATTCCTTCGGTTTATTGATTGCTTGGATTTATAATATTAATAATGCATTGGGTTTATTCATCCATTGTATTTATAATATTAATGATCCCTTGGATTTATAATAATAATAATCTCGTCAGTATATTAAACCCCGACATTAAGGGTTTAATCCGTTCGGTTTATAATGTTTATCCATTTAGTTTATTTATTCTTTTGGTTTATAATGCTATCAATCTCTAAGGCTTATTGATCACTTGGGTTTATAATATTAATAATCATGCAATTTTATGAATCCTTCGTTTTTAGAATATTAAATCCTAGGCTCTATTAATCTCGTGTTTGTAATATCAATCCCTTGTGCTTCTTGATCCCTTAGGTTTTTAATATTTATCCCTTGGGTTCACTAATTCTTTGGATTTATAATACTAAATGGTTGGGTTTATTAGTTCCTTGGGTTTATAATATTAATAATCCCTTTGGTTTATTAATCCCTTGAGTTTAAAATATTAATTCGTAGATTTTATTAATCTCTTTGATTTTTATATTAGTTTGTTGGGTTTATTGATTCCTCAAGTTTATTAATCGCTTGGATTTATTAATATTTTTTTGTTTATAATATTATTTTGTTGGGTTTACTATTTCCCTTGGGTTTACTATTTCCTTGGGTTTATAATATTAAATGCTTAGATTTATTTGATCTTTTAGTTTATAACATTAATAGTTCCTTGGGTTTATCATTTAATCCCTTGGGTTTATTAATCCCCAATATTAAGGTTTAAATAATAGCCCTAAGGTTTAATATTAATCCCTTAGGTTTACAATGTTTGTCCCTTTAGTTTATTGACCTGTTGGGTTTATAATATTAGCAATCCCTAGGGTTTATTGATCCATTGGGTTTATAATATTCATAGTCATGTCGGTTTATCAATCCTTTGGGTTTAATATATTAATTCCTAAGATTTATTAATTCCTTCTATTTTTAGTATTGAATGCTTGCAATTTTTCATCCCTTGGGTTTCTAATTTTTTCCCTTGGGTTTACTAATTCCTTGGGTTTATAATATCAAATGATTGGGTTTTTTCATTTCTCAAGTTTATAATATTAATAATTCCTTTGGCTTATCATTTCATCCCTTGGTTTTATTAATCCCCTCTGCTTAAAATATTATTTCTTAAGGTTTATTAATCGTTTGGGTTTTTAATATTAGTTTGTTGGGTTTACTGATTCCTTGGGTGTATTGATCCATTGCATTTATCAATCATTTGTTTTTATAAGATTAATGCCATGGGTTTGTAATATTAATAATGCCTTGGGTTTATATATGTCTTGTATTTATAATATTAATAATCCCTTGGTTTTGTAAAACCCAATATTAAGAGTTAAATACTTGTCCAACTATTTATGATTATATCAATATCACAATAGATTAATTTAATATGGAAATCAACCATGGTCAAGCATGGTCAACCATGTTTATTTTATGGTTTATGATAGTCATGCTAGGGTTTATATGCATTGGGTTTATAATTTTTATCCCTTAGATTTAGTCTTCCCTTGGGTTTATAATATCAATCCCTTGGGTTTATTGATCTAAGGGTTCATATTCCTAGGGTTTAATATTATTCAATAATGGTAAACAATAAATGTAATGATCCTAAATAGAAATACAAGTGATAATAAGAAAATAATATATGCAACAAATTACAAAAACGAAATATTCAGCAAACACCCATATAAAAGTTGCAAATGGAGAACTTCTGAGCCATTTTATTTAATTTCTGCAAACCAAATACAATAGATGATGGCATGGTGCACCTCGGCTTGTCACAATGGATAAGCAGGACCAAACCCAGGTAGGAAAATGGTTGAGGTGAAGGCCACCGAGTTGCTGCACCAATCTGCACTACGCTGCCTAGAAAACTACTGGAGCCTCCCCTCAACTGTAGC
Organism: Pinus tabuliformis; assembly: GCA_031772625.1. Classification (NCBI taxonomy): domain Eukaryota; kingdom Viridiplantae; phylum Streptophyta; class Pinopsida; order Pinales; family Pinaceae; genus Pinus; species Pinus tabuliformis. The sequence continues at coordinate 902,696,633 of CM062804.1, forward strand.
TGCAAAACTCAGCCTGCAGGAAACTACCTGTAAATCCACCTGAAAACTCCTCCAAAATGCTGAGTTCACCCCTTCTATCCAATCCCTAACTTCTCCAATGATCTCTTGGCCTAAATAAGTTACTTCCAAGCACCACGAAAATCTCTTGAGTGGCCTCTGCACTGTCCCTTAGCCTAGAAGTTTGACTTGCTGGAATGTTGGCTCAGCTAGTTGTAAAACCCAACAAGAACATTGGTCTAATGCTGCTACCTCAACTCCCCAATTCCACGACAAGAAATAAGATCTTTTCTTTCCTCAATATCCCTCTGTGTGTTTCCAAGTTGCCCAGAAATACGCATTCCTTGCTCTACACTGGCTACTAGTGTATGTCACTGCTCTGGAACTGCTGAAAAATCTTGTGGAACAGCCTCCCTAGGGTAGGCACAAATGGTCCCCCGAAGTAGAGGTTGAATCTCCCGCTTGAGAGACTCGTGGCTAAACAACCGGTAGACTCGCTAAACAGCAGAGTGAAAAGAGGAGTAATTGTTTGCAAATGTCAAAGATACCAAATGGAGGCATCCAAGATATATTTATAATTTCTAGTCCTGTCACTTTGTGGTCTCCACCTTCCACTAATAAAATATTACTTTGCCGTCATTATTCATTAAAATAATAATTTCCACTTTTCTCCCACAAAATAATATTTTCTCCTTTTTATTTAATATCACTAAAAATTGGCAAAAATCCTTAGTGAATTTTGCATTGCGCAAAAAATTTCTTGTCCTCAAACAATATCTTGCTACTCCAAACATTGGCCTAGCCAATGCCAAGGTCCCAAATGTGCCATTGAACCATGCCTCATTGTTGAACATCCTACCATACTAGTGATGATCCCCATGTCAACAACGAATCACTAGATTCCAATGGAATATTTGAATGATCTCCCCCTGTAGAAAGAAGCTCACCCCTCAGGGTAGATGAACCACAAAATCTTGTTTTACCCGGATCTCATGCTTGTCCAAGAAGGGTGCCACCATGTTGACTTTGCACCACTCTGACCATGACAAGCTTCCCATCATGCTCAAACTATATCCTACCCTCCCAAAACCTGATGGTGGGATATCTATGAAGGCCAAGCTTATCCTCCCCATGTATCTCCATGATGTCAATGTCTACCCATCCACTGTCAATCTCAATCCTTAGCAGCAATAGGATAAATCTACCTTGCCATGCAATGGAGGTTTCAAAAATCTCCCATGTGTCACACCCAAGGTGAATTAGATCACTCTCTCCCGTGAACCTACTCATTATAGAATGGAGTGTGCTATCAATCAACTCAATCCATGTATCCTATAGCCATACCTATTGTGGGATAGCTCTAACAACTATTGGAATCTATTTGTTCCTTGTCCCTAATCCCTACATGAAACTGACATATAGGCCCCATATATCATGAACTAATCTGATGCATGCTAAACGGCCATGTGCCTGCCAATGTGTAGTATCAATCACTGTTGGAAGCCACATGTGCTAAATGACTACCCCCTGAAGGCAGCCAATAGATGGGTATCTAATACTCGCAATTGAATCAGTGTATGTAGACCCATCCCATTCCTTCCAACCATCACCACTAAGTCTGCCATCCGCGCTCTCGATAATGTGCCAATACAATGTTTGGAGATCAAACACATACTGGAAAGTTGCCTTAATCAGACACGATATCCTCTCCTCATGCATGGTCCTAAAAGGCCCTATTAAAAGAGTGACACATGTCTCCCTCATGACCTGCTCCCCAAGCATAGGCTCACTGATGAACGATCTGCCACCCCTGCAGCAGATCACCTCATCCCCCAACCTCTAGTTGTCAACTCGTGCACCAACCCAATGCTGCCACTAAGAAATATCTCCCGTAGTGGATTGAGTGTCATCCCAATATCTTGGGTGAGCTACATATTCCGAGTTGCTCACACCCAGAGTGTCAAAGGAAAAAAGCCAAATTGTTTGTGCTTGTAAGTGATGTATAAGAGGTATAGACATGTGAGGCCCCATGGATACCATCGAGTATCACTCATCTGCGTCCCTGTCGATCCTAGGTGAAGTACACCCAAAGTTATGCCCGATGTCTCCATCCATAAGTCTCCTTGGAAGCAACCCTCCAAGACCTCAATTTATAGCAGCATATGCCCCTACATCCCACCGAGTATCTCCGTAGTCCTAAACCTGACACTCTACCCTATAGCCTATCGTTGTACACCACTGGATATCTTGTGCTACTGCTGTACCATATTGTATCGTCTCGTATCCTACCTATGTCACTGTATCTGGCTCTCCCCACATAGACTCGATGCGATGTGAGTCGCTCAATGCAAACCAGCATGCTACATTAAGCAACCACGCATCTCCATGCTCCTATGAAAGCCACTACCCATCACTGCATACCTCTATACAAAATTGGATGATAGGTTCCAAAATTGGGTTTGTATGCATCAGGTCGCATCCCTCTGCATAAGACTAGACTTTGTGGCATATCCTTCTGCACCCCTGGGTCCACTACCTACTGTCGTACCACCCTGTATCATATGTCATCCCGCATGTGCCAATTCATCCACCACTATGTTAGTAATCCCTCCATAATGTGGGCTACATCTCCCCATCTTCCTTGAAAAACCTTAGCAATCTGACTCCTCACATACCAATGGGAATGCCACTATTGTGTCTATCCTCAATAGCTCTAGTTTCTAATATACCAATGAGAGAGCACCGTCTCCATGTAATGCCTTATTTGGTGGTCAGCCAATGCCACCTCCTCCTACCAGCTCCTACGAGAGTAGGCTAATCATCCTATGACTCCATGCACAATCAATATGCGATGACAACGCATGAAATATCCATGTTCCTCTGCGAATCCATCCTATCACTATTGTTGTTAGGAACTCTGAAGGGGATATGAAAAGGTGTGTGCACACAAGCATCGATTCCATCACGTAGCTCCTACCATGACCTATCGATTCCATGATGTGATGGAGAATCCCACCTAGATCCCAACAACAGTCTGACCCTCGAGCCCCTCTAGTAATCCACAGTCTCCGTTGAGTTGTGGCCATGGATGCATCTAACATCCTAGCCAACTCCACCAAATACCAAGTCAATATCTCTTGCTATCTAACCCCAAGGGAAGGATCAAGAGCATAAACTCTCGTACATGGAACTAACCTTCCATCCTTCCAAGGATGCCCCATGTGCAACTCATGTTGCCTCATCTCACCATCCTAGTCAGCACATAAAAGATGTCGAGGTGACTTTGCCTCTCCCTCTCCAATGTATAGTGGTAACATGCTAGTGTTACCAGCCTGTAATGTCTGAGTAGAGTTGCCCCATCGCTCGAATGTGCACTCCAACTGAACCATTAGGGAACCCAACTGTTCCCCAATGAGAGTCAGTTTGTCCACTGACTCAGCACAAACCACTCTCATGCCCTCCAAACCTCATTATGTTGTAGAGTGGCATCTCGCATTGTCGTGACCTTCTTTCTCAATGCTAGAAGGCTAGGCTAGAACTTATAAAACTGTGGAGGGTGGCTATCCTCTGTAAACTCTGTTACTGCTATGGACCCCTTCGTCTCTTCTAGTACCTCATCAATGACAAGTATGCCTCCAGGCACCTCATCAACCTGTTGTGGGCGATCATCATATAGAAACTAGGTCATAGAACTAGGTACCTCATCAACCATTGGTGTCTCATCAATAGATGGCCCTCTGAGTGTATTCTATACTCCCTCGACTAAGGTGTCAGCTGGAGCTACCAAATAGGCCTCCAACAATGGTGACTCCTACACCACACTAGGAATATCGATGTGCCCCTCACCATCTTGTGTGTCCTCCTGCTCAACCTCCTCCTTGAGCTTATGACATCTAAATATCACTCTCCACTAGTATAAATCCCTTTTGGTCTCATCCTCTAGCATTCCTCGTCCTATCAACTCCCTTTGAGGGGGTCTAGTGTCCTTTCGGTCAAATCTCTCCACGAGCCTCTGTGTGAACTCTTTGTAGGATGTGATACATACATGACCCAAAGGGATTAGTTCTCGGTACCACCATTCCATAGTATTTCCATCCAAGTGCAAAGTGGCATGTCTAATAGCGTCTACGTCCCTCATGGAGTTTAGCTCGAAATATGTGTCCAAATTTTCTACACATTTTCTAATAGAACTCCTAGCTGAACCATCAAAGTGGGTGAGGGTCATTTTTCCCTTAATGATACTCACTCTCCCTTGAGCCATGGGTTTGTCTATAGTTCACCCATCATAGTGCATACATGCCCAAATCTCTCATAATCTTGCTGGCTACTCCACAATAGGCCAAGATCATGCTCTAATACCACTGTAATTATCCTAAATACGAATGCAAGTGACAAACAAGAAAATAATATATGCAACAAATTAAAAAAACGAAATATTCAGCAAACACCCATATAAAAGTTACAAATGGAGAACTTTTGAGCCATTTTATTTAATTTCTGCAAGACAAATACAATAGATGATGGAATGGTGCACTTGAGCTTCTCATAATGGTCAATCATGACCAAACCTAGGTAGGAAATGGTTGAGTTGAAGGCTGCCCAGGTGTTGCACCAATCTGCACTGCGCTACTAAGAAAACTACTTCTCTACTGAAGTTCGAATGGCTCGAAAGTGCACTAAAACTACCCATAAATTTATGTGCTTTTAACCCTAGACTCCTTGCACAAAACCCAGAAGGAATTTTTGCTGGTTTTGACTTCTGATTTTCAACCCCCTTGGAGCCTCCCCTCAGCCATAGCTGCAAAACTTGGCCTGTTGGAAACTAGCTGTAAATCCACCTGAAAACTCCTCCAAAATAGTTCACCCTTGCTATCCAATCCCTAACTTCACTGATGATCTCTTGGCACAATTCAGCTACTCCCAAGCACCACGAAAATATGTTGAGTGGACTCTGCGTTGTCCCTCATCCCATCAGTTCGACTTGCTAGAATGTTTTCTCAGCTGGTTGTAAAACCTAGCAAGAATGTTGGTTTAATTCTGCTACCTCAACTCCCCAACTCCGAGACAAGTAATCAGATCTCTGCTTGCCTCAATCTTCCTCTGCGTGTTTCCTAGCTGCCCAGAAATACACACTCCTTACTCCACGCTGGCTGTTGGTGTATGTCACTGCTCTGGAACTCATGAAAGCTCTTATGGAACAGTCTCCCTAGGGCGGGCACGTATGGTCCCCTGAAGTATAGGTTGAATCTCCTTCTTGAGAGACTCGTGGGTAAAATAGTAGGTAGACTTGATAAACAGTAGAATGAACAAATGAGTAGGTGTTTGCAAATGTCAAAGATACCAAATGGAGGCCTTTTTATTTAATATCACCAAAAATTGGCAAAACTCCTTAGTGAATTTTTCACTCACAAACCATGGTCCAACATTGCATTGTGACAAGGATTGTGTCAATATGAAAATCAACCATGTTCAAGCATGTTTATTTTAGTATTTTTAATATTTATCTAAGAGTTTTTATACCTTGGGTTTATAATATTACTCCCTTGGGTTTATAATATTACTCCCTTGGGTTTATTATTCCTTTGGTTTTATAATATCAATCCATTGGGTTTATTATTCCATTAGGTTCATAATATCAGTCATGGTTAACCATTGTCAATCATAGCAAGCCATGATCAACCATGGTTGAATGTCGCATTGTGATAAGGATTATCTCACCATGAATATAAACCATGTTTATTTTAGTGTTTATAATATTTATATATGGGTTTACCAAAGTTGGGTTTATAATATTAGTCCCTTGGTTTAATATTATTCCCTTCGGTTCATAATCCCTTGGGGTTGGTATTAATCCCTTTGGTTCATAATATCAATCCCTTGGATTTATTATTAACTTGGGTATATAATATCAATCATGGTCAACCATGGTCAACCATAAGCAACCATGGTCAACTGTGGTCAATCATGGTCAGATCTCGCATTATGACAAAATTCCCTACATATAAAAAGCATGGAAAATCATGGTCAACCATGGTCAATTGTGGTCAAAGATATTTGAATGTCGCGTTGTGACAAAAATTGTCTCGACATTAAAATCAACCATGATCAACCATGATCTAATGTTGTATTGTGACAAAGATTGTCTCGATATGAAAATTAACCATTGTCAATCATGCTCCAACATGCCATTGTGATAAGGTTGTCTCAATATGAAAATGAACAATGATCAACCATGGTCCAACATTGCATTAAGACAAAGATTGTATGTATATGAAAATTAACCATGGTCAACCACGGTCCAGCATGACATTGTGATAAAGATTTTCTCACTGTGAAAATAAAACATGGTCAATCATGTTTATTTTAGTGTTTATAATATTAATCTTAGATTCTATATATGTTGGGTTTAAATTATTAGTCCCTTGGGTTTAATCTTATTCCCTTGGGTTCATAATCCCTTGGGGTTTTTGTATTAATACCTTGGGTTTGTTATTCCCTTGGGTTTATAATATCAATCCATTGGGTTTATAATATTAATCGTGGTAAACCATGGTCAATCATAGCCAACCATGTTCAACCATGGTTAAACCATATGGATATGGAAATCAACCATCGTCAACCATGGTCCAACATTGTGTTCTAACAAAGATTATCTCGATATGAAAATCAATCATGGTTAAGCATGGTCCAACATTGCATTGTGACAAGGATTGTTTCTATATGAAAATCAACCATGGTCAACCATGTTTATTTTAGGGTTTATAATATTCATGTTAGGGTTTATATACCTTGGGTTTATAATTTTTATCTCTTAGGTTTATGCTTATAGAGATACATATATCGTGAGTAATCATCTATAAAGGAGATGAAGTATCTCTGACCATGTGAGTCCATGTCTGGACTACATATAATATGATCTCTAATATGTTTGAACTCCTATTGGCACCTTTCTTTGACTTGTTGGTATTCTTTCCCTTTATGCAGTGCACACAAGTCTCAAAATCAATAAAATCCAGAGTATTAAGTACCCCTTCATTTACCAATCTTTTAATTCTTTCTATGGAGATATGACCTAGTCTCTGGTTAAATTTTGCACAATAATTATTTAAATTGCATATAATTAAACCAATATTATAAGCATAAAAGTTGAGCAAAAATTAAACATATTTCCAAATAAATGCCTTAATTCAGAAAATTCTCTAAATATGGCATTAGAAAAATAGAGCATGTCTATAAACACCAAGGCAGAGATAAAAAAGGACTCTGATACCAAATGTTAGCCAAATAACGATTCTTTAATGCAGAATTAAAAACTTAAAGAAATCGTAAAGAATGTAAAAAACTTGACGCCCAAGAAAAATGCCTCCAACCATTGATACTTGCTCACAGTCTGTCATTATTTCTCCCTCCCATTTTGGCACTGGGCACACCTTCAACCTTTGCTTATTAAAACCTTATATCTGCAGAACTTCTTCTAAATAGGACCAATTATTGATAAGTACACAAACTATATAGGAATTATTGTTCAGCACACATGAAACCCTCAACCCCTCTAATTGTGCTCACCACTTTCCTTTTAAACAAAAATACAATTAAAGGTTGGACCAAAAGCAATGACAAAGTCTCATATTAGGAACGAGGGAACCCAATTCAACCCCTGAAGCAAAGAAAAACAATTAGACACAAACCCTATAATTTTGCAGAGAATTTGAGCCTGATAAGCATCAAATACCCTCTGAATAGCCAGACTATTACTACACCTCTAAAGCAAGTTATCACTGTATTATTTGATTTTCGGCCACAACAATAGATAAGTACTTGCGCCCAGTACATAAAAGATCTACTCAGCTAGGGCCCAATTGGATTCTTACTTCTCGACTCTTAACATATGATGTACAATTTCAATCTACAGATATGAATTTTCCAGTGCTCGAGTCACCGCCTTCACAATTACAAAAAAAATCCACCAAGAAAAAGCTCGTATCCGTGTGGCTATTCTAAAAATTTGAAGGCACTTCCAAGCTCTGCTCTCTCAACTTGATGGTGTAACACTGAAGGGGATTGAGATTGTGAGCTTGGGGACCAAACAGAGGTATATATAGCCAAGCTTCGATCAAGCTTCTATTGGCTATGTGTCAAGTGTTCCAAAGATCATGGTAGAGAACTCCAGATGGAATAATGGACCACTTTAGAAGCTCCCAACAAGAAATTAATTAATTGCAGTTGATTTGCGTAATTTAAGGAAATTACTGTAGTTGATTTCCAAAAATTAAGGAAATGGCCTCAGTTTACTTCTGTAATCTTAGGCAGCAATTGAGAAAACTTAATGGAGAGGTGGAGATTTAATATATTAAATCTTTTTTGATCTAAAAATAGATGAAAGTTTCTGCAATTATTGCAGCTGCTAAACTATGTATTCATGCGTATTCTTAGTCTTTGTTATAGATGGGATCACTCTGTGTTAGACCGAATGCCAGAACACATTAAAATATGCTTCCTGGGTCTGTACAATCTGGTAAATGAAATCGCTGAAGAAGGCTGCAAGAGACAGGGGCATGACGTGCTAGGCTACATTCGGCACTTAGTACGTACCATGTTTACAATTTTGATGTTACTCTGAGTCTTTTATTTTCTACAAAGATACAATTAAATACTGATTATGGATTTATGGGTCATATAGTATATGGCAATGGGAGACCCAGCTTGAAGCATACACGAAAGAAGCAAAATGGTCTGAAGCTGAATATGTGTCGTCCTTGTTGAAATTATAATTTCAACTGCAGTAAACAGAACAGCAGCAGCTACTTTATTCATTTGTCGTGATGCGGCGCCCCACATTTTCTCCCGATCTTTTAAGTCACCGCCATTACCATATTTTCACTCTTTAATTATTTTTGTGTTTCCAGAATGAAGAAGATCAGATCCAGCGCCACACCGTTACTTTTCAACAACCGTATTAATGGGCAGAACGGCTGAAACAGAAAAAGAACCATTCTCGAGCCGTAGCAGCATTTACTAGCCATAGATTTCATCACCACCAACTCAAGAAATACAACAAAAGATCAAATCTGTTAATTATGAACAGCAGAAACTCTATCAGAAAGTTAAGGCGGTGAAGACCCTTTCCCGCACTATAAAATGTAGACACAGCAGTGTAGAAAAACAGAGAGAGGAAATAGATTGAAAGTCCTTTTGTAACACACAGCAGTGTAGAACAAGAGAATTTCTTTTTGTATTGCACAGCAGTGCTGAAATTTTCTGAGATAGTTGTTTTTGTGGAACTGAAACGTTCCTGTTGTAATCTGTTATGAAGATCCCTCTACGTGAGGAAGACTTATTTTATCAGTTAGTTTATTTTCATAAATAGAAGTTTCTTTCTGTGCGTCGCTGTTTCACCAAAAGTTATTTTGTCAAAAAAAAAAAAAATTCTCGTAAGTCGAAAAATACTTGACGTCAAAAATCCCCGTTGCTGCAACACCACGAACAGCAACTGAAAAAAATTTACGTTGCTGCAACACCACGAACAACAACTGAAAAAAATTTACGTTGCTGCAACACCACGAACAGCGTTGCTGCAACACCACGAACAACAACTGAAAAAAAAACTGTGTTGCTGCAACACCGTTTCCAGAGAACGAATTTTTCTGTTTTTCTGAGTTAAAAACAGAGTATTTTTCTGCGTCAAGGACAAAGTATTATTTTGATGAATTTTTTATCCTGAGGCAAAGTAGAGTATTATTTTATGCTCTGTTCTTGTGTTTTTGAATTATCAGAAAATAGAGTATTACTCTCTGTTCATATTTTTGTTGTTTCGGAATTTATCAGAAAATTCTGAACAGTGGAAACAGAGGATTTTTCCACTGTATTTTGTTTGGAATAACCAGAAATTCCCGACATGGTATCAGAGCTTGTCCAGGCTCTTTGAAGACATCAAAGAAGCTGAAAGAAGATTTGTTGCTGCAGCAAATTATACAGCAGAGCGAAAACGCGTCAAGGTATTTTTCAGATCAGTTTTTTTTTGTGTAGCTGCTGAAGACAATCAAGTGATTTTTTTTACAGTCAAGTATTGCAAGAATGGCCAGCACCAGCGTGGGTATGTTTAATACCCAGCTCCCACAGTTCAATGGGAAAAATTATGACTACTGGGCAATAACCATGAGAGCCGTGTTTGCCTCACAAGATTTATTGGAACTTGTTGAATATGGATTTGAAGAACCAGCAAATGAAGATGAGTTTATTGGATTAACTCAGGCAGAGAAAGAGCTGTTGAAGAGCAATAAGAAGAAGGACTCAAAAGCCCTTGTATTCTTATATCAAGCAGTGCATGAGAGTGTGTTTCCGAGGATAGCAGCAGCCAAGACATCCAGAGAAGCATGGAAAACTCTCAAGACAGCCTATCAAGGGATGGAGAAAGTGAAGACAGCAAAACTAAAGTTGCTGAGGAAAGATTTTGAGAACCTGTGTATGAAGGAATCAGACAATATTGACTCATTCTTCACACAAGCAATTGGTTTGGTCACACAGATTAGGTCTCATGGAGAAACTCTTGAAGAAAGGAGGATTGTGGAGAAACTATTGAGGTGCCTAAACTCAAAGTTTGATGTGATTGTCACCACCATAGAAGAGACAAAGGATCTCTCAAATTTTTCAGTTGATGAACTTCATGCATCACTGATAACACATGAGCAGAGGTTGAGTAGAAATGAAAACTCATCTCTAGAGCAAGCGTTCAAGACCCAGATGTCATTTGGAAAAGGAAGAGGTCAAGGCAGAGGAAACAAGAGAGGAAGAGGCAGAACCCAATACAGAGGCGGAAGAAATAGTCCAGCAAATGTTCAATGAAGAGGCAGCAATCCAAATCAGAACCAAGGCCATGGCAGCAGCCAGCAAAGTGGACAACATCATGCTCAAGGACAAAGGTATGAAAAATCCAATGTCCAATGTTATTATTGTAAAAAATATGGGCACTGTGCAAATGAATGTAAGAAAAAGCAGCATGATATGAGTAATAGATCTAGTGCAAATATCACTAGAGAAAATATCAGTCAAGATAATGTGTTGTTAGTTTGTAATATGGCTGAAACAAACAGTGAAGATATATGGTTTCTAGATTATGGTTGCAGCAACCATATGACAAGAAACATAGCCCTGTTTTCTGCTTTAGATCAGAGTGTGCAGTCACATGTCACACTTGGGACTGATAGTAAAATTTCTGTTATGGGAAAAGGAGAAGTTAAAATATTTACAAAGAAAGGTGAAAAGAAAACCATAGCAGATGTTTATTATGTTCCTGGAATGAAGTGTAATCTCTTGAGTATTGGCCAGCTTGTTCAGAAGGGTTACAATGTTTTCTTTGAGAATGATGTATGCACCATCATGGATAGATTACCCAGCAAACGTTGTATTGCTGAAGTGAAGATGACAAGGAACATGATGTTCCCTCTCAGAATAAAGGAAGATCTGAAAAATAAAGAAGTAATTGCAGCAGTGACACAAGAGGCTCTCCAAAGTGTACCAAAGGATGAAAATTGGTTGTGGCATTTGAGATTTGGACATCTCAACTTTGGAAGTCTTAATTTGTTGAGTAGAAAAAGAATGGTAAGAGGATTACCATTGATAGAAAAGCCTGACAGCCTTTGTGAAGGTTGTATATTGGGGAAACAACACAGAGAAAGTTTTCCAACTGGGAAAAGCATAAGGGCAAAAGCACCTTTAGAAATTGTCCACTCAGATTTATGTGGACCAATGCAAGCTCCATCACTTGCAGGCAGCCAATATTTTCTAACATTTATTGATGACTTTACCAGAAAGACTTGGGTTTATTTTCTGAAGAATAAGAGTGAAGTGTTTGAAAAATTCCAAAATTTCAAAGCACTTGTAGAAAATCAAAGTGGGCTGCGTATCAAGGTTTTGAGAACTGATAGAGGAGGTGAGTATATCTCCAAAGAATTTTTACGTTTTTGCAGAGAAAATGGAATTCATAAGAAATTTACAGCAAGGTACACCCCGCAGCAAAATGGAGTTGCTGAAAGAAAAAACAGAACAATCATGGATATGGCGAGAAGCATGTTGAAGGCAAAGCATTTGCCAAATGATTATTGGGCTGAAGCTGTACACTGTGCAGTATATATTTTGAATAGATGTCCTACAAAAGCAGTGATGAACAAAGTGCCAGAGGAAGCATGGAGTGGGAGAAAGCAAGGAGTCTCCCACATGAAAGTTTTTGGTTGTGTGGCTTATGCACACATTCCAGATCAGCTAAGGAAGAAATTGGACAGCAAAGGGGAGAAATGTATTTTCATTGGATACAGTGGAGAATCCAAAGCTTACAGATTATATATTCCATCCACCAAGAAGTTTTTTGTGAGCAGAGATGTTCAATTTATTGAAGAGGAAGCTTGGGATGGAAGCATAGAGAAAACAGTTAATGTTAAAAACTGTTTGTCTCATGATGATGATGATGAAGAGTTGGCTGAAACACATCCCCAAACAGAAGCACCAACAACAGAACAGCAAGAGACACCCTTGAGGAGAAATGAGAGTGCTTCTCCAAGCACACCACAAGGAGGAAATTCAAGTGCATCTACAAGCACTTGCACACCGAATGAAAGAGGTAAGAAATTCAGACATTTAAGTGATATTTATGATGAAGGAATGAATTCCTTGTTTGATTTGTATTGTAGTGTTGATGACCCTATTCATTTCGAAGATGCAATTAAAGATAAGAAATGGATAGAAGCTATGGATGAGGAGATGAATGCAATAAAAAGAAATAAGACATGGGATTTAGTTGAGCTACCAAAAGGTAAAGAAGTCATTGGAGTTAAATGGGTCTACAAGACCAAGAGTAATGCTGAAGGAAAGATAGAAAGGCATAAGGCAAGACTTGTTGTCAAGGGATACAAGCAGCAATATGGGAGAGATTATGAGGAGACTTTTGCACCAATTGCAAGAATGGAAACAGTAAGAACAGTGTTGTCCATAGCAGCACAAAACAAATGGAAAGTTTACCAAATGGACGTGAAGTTAGCATTCTTGAATGGAGTATTAATGGAAGAGGTCTACATTGAGCAACCTCTAGGCTATGAGAAGAAAGGCCAAGAGCACAAAGTCTACAGATTGAAGAAAGCTCTTTATGGGCTGAAGCAAGCACCAAGAGCGTGGTACAGTAGGATAGATTCCTATCTACTGGAGAACGGATTTGAGAAGTGTGAGGGAGAACCCACTATTTACATCAAAGAAAAAGACGGTAAAATTTTAATTGTTGTGTTATATGTTGATGATGTGATTTTTACAGGTAATGATGACTACCTCATTGAAAATTTCAAATCAGTCATGAAAGAAGAATTTGAGATGACTGACATGGGTTTGCTGAGATACTTTTTAGGAATAGAAGTAGATCAAAATAAAAATGGAATTTTTATTTCTTAGGCAAAATATGTAAATGAAGTGTTGAGCAGATTTAACATGCAGGACAGCAAGGCAGCAATCACTCCCACAGTGATGGGATTAAAACTCAGCAAAGAAGACAGCAGCAAAGATTTTGACCCTAGTGTGTACAAGAGCATAGTTGGCAGCCTCATGTATTTGACTGCAACTAGGCCAGACATAATGTATGCTGTTAGTTTAATTTCCAGATTCATGGAGAAGCCAAAAGAAACACATTGGCAGGCAGCAAAGAGAATTCTGAGGTATGTTAAAGGTACAAAAAGGTATGGCATATTTTATACTATTTCAGAATGTTCAGATTTAGTTGGATACACAGATAGCGATTGGGCTGGAAGTGTGTTATAGACATTTTTGTGCCTTACAGCATGGAGCATGAAATGTCAATAATCCAAGGGATCCAAAGTCCCTAAACATGTTGTTCTTACCCTTAGAGGAACAAGGTCAGCAAACCACAGCTCTGCAAATCAGTTCTCCACTGAAAAACACTCAAAAACAGGTCAATTTTGGATCAAAGCAGCTGCTCCACTAGGCATCTGCGCTGCATAGCAGGTACAACAAAGGCTACCTGCGTTGCATAGCAGGTAGAACAAAGGCTACCTGCGTTGGGCGTACTTGGACATGTGGAGGAATCTTTTTCTCAAAGTGCCAGTGCCCAGGAAGCTTCCAAAAAGGCACTTGATCATAAGATTCGCCTAATGATGAGTTAAGAGCTTCTAAAACTCCAAGTGGAAGGCAGAAACTCTGAGTGAAGGACTGAAGAACAACTGGAGTCGAACAGGACAACAAGTCACACATCAAGCTGACTTATCTTCACTCCAAAACTCTATATAAGGATCTCATCCCATGGGATCTAGAGGCGGGAATTTTGTGCAAAGAATTGTTGTTGGTTTACAGTTGTGAGTATTGGGTGATTGCTTGAGGGAGGTGAAGAAGAGATTTCTCTCCGTCGGGAAGGTGATGCTGGATTGGACCTCTCATGGTTGTATCACCGCCTGAACCTTACTTCCATATATTAATAAAGCATTTGAGGTTCTTCTATTCACATGTGTTTCAATGGTGTATTGTCTTACTTGCGTCTTTGATTTATGCTAATCCTTGAATCGATTATGAATGCATGCCTCTTGTAGTTTCCTTTTCTTGTCTTATTTGCAGGATCTCGTGTAGCTGGGCCCGTGAAAAGACTTGGATCTGGGAGCAAGCGGCAAACGAAGGAGATTGGATCGACCATTTGCGCAAGACATCGGTAAGTGGATCTCTTCCTTCTATCTCTTGCATGTCATAAAGAAGAAATTTTAGATAGCTTTGCTTTCAGCTGTTGCTAAGGAACTGTCACCCTTAGAGTGGGTTAGGGTCATTCCGAGTTGGATACTTTCCCCCACAACAGACTGGCGACTCCGCTGGGGAGCGTGTCTTGTTGGTAGCTTGTGTTTCTTGCTATTCATTTCTTAAACAAAAGAGTACCGAATCGAACTGCATTCGAGTCCTTCGAATGCAAAGTAGAGGGGCAGCTACTCTAGCCCAGTGCTGGGCATGTTTATGATTTGAAGAGCTGATCCACAAGGACTCTTTTTAGCTCTTTGTGATAGTGTTCATCTTCCTTTAATCATCCTCTAGTGTATACTTGACTGATAGCAACTGATTTGGCCAAAAACCGTTCATTTTTGAGCAAACTGTGAGCCGGAATCTGAGAGAGACGAGAGTTGTCTCATCAGTGCAGCTGCAACAAAGGCTACCTGCACTGCAACGCAAGTCCCGAAGGGGCTACCTGCGCTGCATATCAGATTGACAGTGCAGCACCTGCGCTGATCCAGCCTTGCCTTGTGCAGCTGGGATTCTCCACTGTCTGTTGCCCAGTTTTCAGTATTGTTTTTGCAGCCTGTTGTCAACCTGTATACCCAGCTGAAACCACTTCTCTTTGCCTTCATTCCGCCTCAGTTGTATGAAGAAACTGTGATTGTTCTTATTGTATTTCTTGCTGTCATTCACTGTTTCCCATAGCGAAAGCGAACTAGTCTTGTTATGACCTCTTGGATCTAGACCTGTGAGAAAGTGTCGTTGTGATTCTAAGAGCTAGTTTATTGCTGTTCATAGCTGCTTGAGCATTTACTTTCGTTATATGGTTCGAATTTCAGTATTTCTTGTGTTGAAACGAGTGAATCTTAAGGTGTTCTTTTGATTATTGGACAAAACTTGTTTGCTTACGCTTGAAATCGAATTCGAAATTATACAACAACTTTCTTTTTGTCATAACACCAACATTAAGAAAGAAGAAAAGAAATACTTGCATTGTGCATATGCATTTTGACAGTTTGCATGTCGATTTAGGAAAAGTGCATCAGTGTGTGCTCTATGATCTGTTTGAAAAAGATGATGTCTTTCTTTTCCTTCAGTAGTTAAGGTTTTCATAAGTTGAAAGAATTGAGAAAAAGCTTGCTTATCATTCTTAGACTGCATTTAGGAGTTGTCTCATACATCACGTGGTGATCCATAAAGGCAAACTGCTAAGCAATATCAACCTAAAAAGAACTGAATTTATCTAACAACGCTTTGAAACATAACGAAACACAGTAGAGGTCTAGGTAGAGACGTGAACCGGCGTCGTTAAACATAGTGACTGTTGATCTCTACGAAGGTGGGTGATTCCTCCTGAGGGACGATAGCACTAATATGGACTTGTGCCCCCGCGTACCGTCGCGTATATTGGGGGACCCCTATACGAACAAAGCCTTTATCCATAGGAAGCCGTGTCGGCCGCCCTACTGATCGCGATGTAGTGAACACAGCATTCACAAAGATCGACCACTCGTACCGTAAAACGTATTCTGTGGTTTCGCGAAAGGTTTGGCACACCCTTGCCTAGAACTCCAGAGTAGTTTCTTTTGGCCTTTTTCAAACTCTATAACTGAAAATGTCCATCCGAGCATTTGTCACTTCGGGCTCGTTAATACATCGAAGGAGACTAGAGTCATCTTTAGCTTTTTCTCGACTCTTAAAACATGAAAAAGCAAGTTGTGTCTTAAAAAGCGTCTAAAATTAATTCATTTCGAAAACACATTTTACCCTGTGCATTGTTGGTTGATCAAGTAATCCGCAACTGTGGAAGAAAGTCAATCGATGAACCGTCGTTCGCAGAGGAATACAAGACAACCGTCTTTGTCCCCGGAATCGAAAACAACCCGGGCAAAGCGATCTCGTTCAACTGGTTCCAAATCTCCTGTCAAAGTTAGAACAAGTGTTCCGACGACATCTGAGGTTCTGGTTACTCCAAACATTTCTGGAAACCCTGCCCCTATTGAAGAAGTTCAACAGCCCCAGAAGGACAATAGCACTGATCCTAGTCTGAGAGCAAATACTTGTGTTACTGAATCAGTTCCATCAGTGATGGGTTCAGAGAGTCTTGCGCCTCAAACAACTGTCGCTGTCGAAACGACCCCTTCTTCGGCACCAAAAATATTCTACGGACCTGACGGTCTTCCTCTTCCACCCGGTCTGATCGCAATAGAAGAGATTGTAGAAGATCCGCAAGCAACTACTCTAACACATTTTGGAGCAGGGATCACTCTACTTCCTACTGCATCAGAAGCTAGCCTATCACCCAGAGAAGTTCCTGAAGAATCACTAGGCAATCTACTGGATAGACTCGAAATGTTTGAACAACCGTCAACATCTAGGACTGTGCCAAATGACACAGCGACAGCAGAACTCCCTGCAGTCATTCCGACAATGTTCGCCGGCATACCATCTGTCCCTAACTCTCAACAGCTGGAGGGGGTCCCTTCGGGGGCCATGACGACAGTATGGTCTGTTCCTGTTTGTTCTCCCGGGATAATGCCCGGTAACTCCTATGTTGGAACTCAATAGATTGATCCTTTCAGAAATCAGTTTGGGCAATCCGGTCCTCGAGGTGTAATAAATCCTCTCGGTTCCGGACCACCACCGTATGGGGGGCAATATGCTTTTTCATTACCCCCTCCGGGAGGTTACCCATACGGGAGTTCACAACCATACTCAGGTTATACTAGAATAACTACAAGTGGTTGGATACCTATGCTACCCCAGCAATCAAGAGTTGTGTATTCTATGCAACAACAGATGCCTGTGACGAACATCCCGACGAAACCAGCAATTGTGACTGTGTCACAAGTTCAAACGATACCTGTTACATGTCAACCTCAGTTTTCTCAGGTTGTAATGCAACAACCCTTTGACCCTGCAACCCAACCACAATCGCCGGCTAGCGAGGCGTCACAAACACAAACGGGTACCCTTACCCCTCATCTTGGCCCAGCGGTCAGCATCGCACAACAACCAATGGTATCACAACCATGGTTGGTGCAGTATCAACAACCGCAGTTCCAGCAAGTGTACCAAGGTACCGAGCAGCAAATTTTTGCGAATAATGGACAACCGTACCTACAATACGGTCAAAACCAACCACTCTACGGTGGAGTAGTCCATCAACCGTATCAGTCATATCAGCATCAATTACATTATGCTGGTATGCAAAGACCAACTGCTCAGGCGATTCCATCGTATCCTGGGTACGCTTCACCTAACCTAAGTCAACAGCTGCCATTCGTGGCAACTTTGGAGTTACCCGATTTACATCAGTTGACAAACGATCCGATTGCCTACGCCCCTTGGTGGCCCATGATTCCTCACAAACTTCCATCGGACATTCCTAAATTCAATGGAAATCCAGGTGAAGACCCGTCGAATCACGTCATGACCTTTCATCTGTGGTGTTCATCGAACTCTCTGAACGATGATTCGATAAGACTTCGCCTCTTCCAGAGGACATTGACAGGTCCGGCGGCTAAATGGTATATAGAATTGCCGAGAGCCTCTTTCGACAATTTCAGCTCCTTAGCCACGACTTTCTTAACCCATTTTCAATTACCTATCAGGTATGAAACAGGAACCGAGATACTGACCAACTTCAAACAGACGACAGCTACTCACATATCTAATCATATACATGAGTGGCGTCGTCGTCGAAGGATGGTGAAAACATACGTTCCTGATCAGCTATTAGTTGAATGGTTTATAAAGTCTCTACTTCCAGCTATAACGGGGGATGTGGCCAAGGGGGGGGTCGTAATAGAGGAGCAAGTAATTGCTCGTGCTCAATATTTAGACTTGGTATATACTCAGTCGGGCACGCTCTATGACAAAATACCTGATGCCCCCAGACCTGAATTTTCAATTCCTCCCCCTCCTAAATCGAATATTGACTCTCATGCCGGAGACAGCGTGATTGGCACTGCAAGCGTGAAGTCGAAAAAGGCTTCACCTCAGAAAGCCCGTAAGACTTCAGATCGAAATGCCCATGAAGAGATTCTTTCTTCGGAAGTAAATGCCATATCAGCAGATAAAGGCAAAGAAACCAATCAACCAGGAAGCAAGAAGAAGCAAAACAAAGGGAAGAAGAAGCAACAGGATGGTCCATCACCTGAAAAAACTTCTTCTAACTCTCCTGAGAAAGGGAAAAAGAAATGGCCCTGTATGATATGTGACGAAGATCACAAGACACCAGATTGTCCATACAAAGCTGAGCTCAAGAGATTCTTTAAAAGTCCAAAGAACCCGGCTGTGCTGACTGATCCATTTCCCAATCCAGGTCAAAATATGGTTGATAGTGGAAATGCTTCCCCGTCGCAAGTGCTGATGTTGTCGATCTCTAAACAGCAAAATGATGCTTTGATTTCAACAAGGAGCAAAGATTACGGGAATCCGCAACTGTCAAACGAAAAAGGTAAAGATCAACCTAGTAGTTCGACAACAACTTCGATAGAAGTTGTCCCACCCATAATGCCAGAATTAACGATAAAACCACCTAAGGGTGTAGTACACAAGTCGACGTTTAATCCTCGTGCCAGAGCGGCGCAGCATTATAACATAGTGGAAGATTTGGCTCAATCGCCATCCGCTATGTCGACTCTAGAAGTACTACAAAATTGTCCATCCCAAAGGCAGGCATTGTTATCAGCAATAGGGGGGGTTGATCCTAAGGATTCCAATCTTCTGTCCTTTGATCACAAAGGGTATGACCCTCAGCTACCAGCTCAACTAGCTTTCCTTATTCAGGTAAAAGCCCTCAACAAAACTATTCACAGAACAATTATTGACGAGGGGGCATCGACATGTATTATGTCAATGTGCTGCTGGAAAACGCTAGGGTCACCAACCTTGTCGAGATCTTCGACAACACTAAAGGCTTTCGACGGTAGGACATATACCCCTTACGGTATCCTAAGTAACTTGAAAGTTGAACTAGGTGGAAAAACAGTAGAGATTGATGTTGAAGTCATAGATGGAAATTTGGATTACAACATCCTACTGGGAAGACCATGGATTTATGCCATGGCAGCTGTAGTGTCGACTTATTTTAGGAAGATCACATTCCCGTTTGAAGGAGGGATTACGGTCGTCGACCAACAGAACTTCCTCCTTAATGGTTCACAAGTTACGGGAAGCATTCCCATGATCCATGAGAGTGACCATTCAATTCAAGATATAGGAGTAGGCCTGTTGAAAGACCCCACGATGATGGGGACTTTCTCTCTACCAAATCATATGTACATAGGAAATGTACCATTGGTGGCTACCTGCAACATGATATCTTCCACGAAGGTCGCAAAAGACAAAGTCGTCATGGATCGGGCAATGGTGTTACACCCGAGCCCAATCGAAATATTGTAGCAATCAATGTTTCAGGCATGGGAGGCGAGCCCAAATCAACGCTCGTCAAGCATGTGGGTAGATAGGTCAGGAGAATGTGGAACCCCTTTGGATCCTTGGTCACGAGTGCATGCAAGTGACGAAGGAATCCTGCAATCAATGATGATTGAGGGGGCACCATGGGATGATAACCACCATTGTTCCCTTCCAAAGGAAGATACTCAAGGCGACCTGTATCACCCTTCAGTATTTGAATTCCTAACAAATACTGTAAATACGGTGGATTCCGAGAGAAACCTATCCAATATAGAAGAAACTATAGCCATAAATATCTCGACCAAAACAGACATTGTAGAGAATATTTATGTCGGCAAAGGTTGTTCCCCTTCAGAACAAGAAATATATAAAGCTCTTTTCCGCGAATTTAGAGATGTCTTTGCTTGGTCATATGATGAAATGCCAGGCATCGACTCGAGTATCGTTGAACATGAAATTAAGATGTATCCTGATGTCAAACCAGTAAGACAACGGCTTCGACAAGTGCACCCCAAGAAAGCCGTTGCCATTAAGGCAGAAGTTGAAAAACTCCTCCATGCTGGTTTCATCTACCCGGTTCCTCTAACCGATTGGGTATTGAATATTGTCCCTATTATGAAGAAACAAGGAACAATACGAGTGTGCATCGATTATAGGGACGTAAATCAAGCTTGTCCAAAGGACAACTACCCTACACCCTTCATCGACCAGATAATTGATGAATTCGCCGGATGTGAAATCTTTTCGTTTATGGACGGATTTTCCGGGTATAATCAAATTAATATCCGCCCACAGGACCAGTCAAAGACTGCATTTATTTGTCCATGGGGCACCTTCGCTTATCGAAAATTACCCTTTCGTTTAAAGAACGCAGGGGCGACGTTTCAGAGAGCAATGAATTATGCTTTCCATGACATCAAGAACATCGTTCAACCTTATCTTGACGATCTTCCGGCTCATTCGCAAAAGCGGACTGATCATCTGCATCATTTAAGAGCGATATTTCTACGTTGCCGACACTACAAGATAAGACTCAATCCGCACAAATGTGTGTTTTGCGTCGGTTCTGGTCGTTTACTTGGCTTTATAGTCTCCAAGGATGGGATTCGTCTCGACCCTTGCAAGGTGCAGGCAATCATTAATTTGCCTCCACCTTCGAACTTGCTTCAGATTCAGAAACTCCAAGGGAAATCAAACTTTCTGAGGAGGTTCATTCGAAATTACGCAGAACTTGCTAAAGGTTATACCCGTCTCCTGAAAAAGGATGTACCTTTCGTCTGGGACCAGGTTGCACAAGCTTCCTTTGATGCTTTGAAAGAAGCGCTAGTCAAAGCATCATTAATGTACGCCCCAGACTATCTAAGGGATTTTAACCTGTATCTGGCTGCAGCAGATACGACCATTGCAATGGTTTTAGTTCAAGAAGTCGATGGAATTGAACACCCTATATATTATTTAAGTAAAAACTTAAATGATACGGAAAGTAGATATTCTCATGTTGAAAAGCTGGCATTAACAGCTGTTCAAGCGATTCAAAGGTTTCGACATTATGTCCTCTTTAGGAAGACCACTGTATTGTCAGATTGCAACCCCACGACTTATATACTGTCGCGACAGTTGCTTGGGGGCAAATATTCAAAGTGGATGGCTATCCTTCAAGAGTTTGATCTGGAATTTGTGAAATCCAAATCAAAGAAAGCTTTAGTTTTCGCAGAATTATTATGCGATCTCCCGTCATCGTACAACGATGAAACGTCCAAAGAATCGATCGTGGACGAAAGTTTGTTTCTGATATCAGCAAGTGATGAGTGGTATGGAGATATAATAGTTTATCTCCAAACCCAAAAGTTTCGGCTAGACACCTCTCACTCAGAACAAAAACGCATTCGATACCAAGCAAAAGACTACATGATCGTCGGTGATACGCTTTACCGTCGTGGTGTCGATACGGTCCTGAGAAGGTGTCTAACCCATGAGGAGGCCGAGAAAGCCCTGAATGAATGTCATTCAGGCACCTGTGGGGGGAATCAATCTGGATATGCTACAGCACAACGAATCTTACGAGTAGGATACTTCTGGCCAACCATGTTCAAAGATTGCATAACCGCAGTTAGAAGTTGCCATGCATGTCAGATTTTTGATAGCAAAACCAGAAGACCCCCCTCTCCTTTACAGCCAATAATAGCTGTGGGGCCTTTCGCCAAGTGGGGCATCGATTTCATGCAATGTAACCCCACCTCGACCGGGGGGCATGGGTATATTATAGTCGCAGTTGACTATTTTACCAAATGGGCCGAGGCGATGCCTACATTGGATAACACTGGTGAAAGAGCAGCCCTATTCTTTTTTAATCATGTGGTCGCTAGATTCGGCGTGCCACAGGCCATAGTAACAGATCATGGATCGCATTTTCGCAATCACATGATGGTTGAATTAACTGCCAAACTAGGATTGTCTCACGACAACTCTACCCCGTACTATCCGCAAGCTAACGGACAAGTTGAAGCGATCAACAAAGTCCTGAAGCGCATGCTGCAAAGGATGGTGGGGGTTCACAAAAGAAGATGGCATTTAATCCTGTACTCCGCCTTGTGGGCCTACCGAACATCGGTAAGGAACGCCACTGGGTTCACACCGTTTCAACTGGTGTATGGCCTGGAGGCGATCCTACCAATCCAGTGTGAAATTTCGTCCCTTAAACTCGCAATTGATCTCCTCCCCGGAACCTCGGAACAAGAAGCTCGTTTCTTGGAATTAATCCAGTTGGATGAAACCCGTCGTGATGCCGCCTTGGCCAACGAAGCCCACAAGAAACGAGTCAAAGCGCAGTTCGACAAAAATGTCAAACCCCGTGTCTTCTCGGAAGGTGATTTGGTCTTGCTTTATGACCAAGAATCTGATAAATTGGGAGCTGGGAAATTCAAGTCCTTATGGATGGGCCCTTATATTGTTAAAAGTGTGTTAGCAAAAGGTGCCTACGAGTTGGTAGATTATGACGGAGTTCCACTGGCGCAACCCCGCAACGGGTTGTACCTTAAGCGTTACTATGCCTAATAGTAACCTGTATGCTTTTGTTACATTTTTGTTTTCGCTAAAGAGTTTGTTCCGGTTTAAGTAATCCGCTTTTTACACTTATTGCAGATGTCAAATCCATTGGAACCGTGGGTTGGATATGCTGACGGAGCGAGTCGTAGTTCGAGGAACCTATCCTCTGCAGCATGGGCCATTTTTAACCCAAGCGGCGAGTTAGTGAGTTTCAGAGGGGTATGTATTGGTCAATCAACAAATAATATCGCTGAGTATAGCGCGTTGATAGAGCTCCTCTCTGATGCCATCACCCGTGGCATACGCCGGCTAGTCGTCAGGCTAGACTCACAGCTCGTGGTACTACAGCTCAATGGTACCTACTCTGTCCGAAATTCAGCTATTTATCGCAAGTTCCTAAGAGTTAAAATCTTGGAAAGACAGTTTGATTTTATCCAATATCAACACATTTCCAGAAACTTAAACACATTAACCGACTCATTAGCAAACTATGTGTTAGATAGACATTTGCAAATTTGATAAAAAGAGAAGCATCATCGATGTTTCATACATGGATCACATAAAAACTGGAATAAACCCTGAAAATCAAAAATATATATAACTGTTTACGGTTTACATATAATGTTCTGTAACCAAGACAAAATCGGTCATATGACCCCAAAACTCAAAAATGGCTGGGGGGCACCCTAGCCTAGTGATGCTCATGATAACATGCCACGGCCTGTGCGATCATGCGCAGAAGACGAGACCATCGTCTAGGAACACCAGCAGTATGTCGCTGCAGTCGCAGAGGCAACTCGTCAATCCGTACATCCGGAATCCCGAAGGTAAGACCCTCGACCTGTTCCTGCACAGCTGCAAGAGTCTCGGCCAAGTCAAGGTCACGGAGAATAGCCCTCCCTGGAGCCTCCCCTGCTGGGGCAGCAGCCGGAACTCCCGGACGAACTGCTGGACGGACGGGGCCCACATCTGCATGCACACATGAGTTTGATTAGAGTCTTGATAGAGTAAAGCACAAGGACATTATAAATAAAAAAACAGTAAACAGTGATAAGGTCAAAATATTTACCAAGATCACCCCACTGCTCGCCATCCGGTAGCACCAAATCCGGATCACCTCGGAAATCCATGCCAATATATGGATACTCGGAAAAAGCCATATCCTGCCGCTCGAACCACCTAAAGAAGGCATCAGTGAAATTAATCTTAGATTGACCTGCATGCCTAGCCATGTGATCAACCCACCTCTGCATGTGTGGCTCAGTAGGAGATGGCAAGTCGAGGACAATGTACTGAGGTTGCATCAGGGGTATCTTCTCCAAAGCGAAGGCAGTCAAAACTGAACCGAAGCCAAAATTCTTCAGTCTCCTGTCCTTTACTTTGGTCAACTGGTTTTTCATCTGAACCAGTACTGCATCACACCAGTTAAAAACTTTCGGCTGAAGACATTCCAGGGCGTGCTGCACATATGACCTGTTGGCAACATGAGGGGATGCACTACCGGCCATCCTACAAATCGTGTACAGAATAGACCTGAGAGACCTGTCAGTAACATCACAGATAGAAATCTTGCCGTCTCTGCTCGGCTGGGATCCCTCCCTGCAATACTGACGGATATAATCTTTCACGGAATCACTCCCTCGGGCCGAACCGGACAAGGAAATGGGGGCACCCCGCCTTGACAACCCAGTCAAGAAGTAAATGTCCACTATGGTCAAAGGGATGGACTTGCCCCTAATCTGGAACACTTGGTTAACAGGATCCCAAGCGTCAAGCAGGTACTACAGTAAACGTATCTGGGCCCTCATGCTAGATATACGGAAGAATTTTAGCAAGCCACAGTTCCGCAACGCACTCACGGTAACAGGATCATGGAGGGAAATCATGTCCTCCTCTTCATGCTCTCGTTCTCGCCACGTAAGAGTCATTCTGCTCCAATAAACTCTGCAAAACAAACAAGAGGAGGAGTAAGATCCCTGACTCAATAAAGAAAATGGCAAAATTCTCATAAAAATTGTGCAACCAAGATGTTTTCTGCGCCCAACGCAGGTAGGGAAGGGTCTCACCTGCGTTGGGAGACAAACTGCCTTTAAAAATGAGAACCCCAACGCAGGTTTCGATATAGGACACCTGCGTTGATGGCAGAGCGCCCTAGAGAAACCCCAGGGGCTCATGGGGGTAGGAAAACAAGCATAAAACTGAGAAATAAGACCATGAAAGGATAGAGCTAGGGTTTAGCTCCTACCTGGTGAAAACGGCGCTGAAAATCGTCCACAGAATCTCCCGAAATCAACTGGTGAAAAATCAAGAGGAAGAGGCACCTCCAAAGCTCCAACAAACCAAATGCACATGAAATGGTAAAATGAGAGGTAAAAACATCTTTTAAATTGCTTTTACGTAATTCAAAGTAAAATATTAGTATTTTTACTTCATGTTATCCGTTTCTAACAAGTTTGTTGCAGCAAATTGATGAAAACAGTACTATATCTGGAAAACAAAAACTAGTCATGGTAAAATATGAATTTGACCTTATCAAACGAGCAGTTTTGGCAAAGTTCATGCTCGTTAAAAAATAAACGCAAGATCCGAGCAGTTTTAATGTGGAAATTCATGCTCGTTAAAAAATAAACATAAGCTTGTGAGCAGGCTTCCCCCAGTGTTCAAGCTCATTCAGAAAAAATGAACCGGTAAATAACCATTTGTGACCGTAAATTCATCAGCCATAAAAGCCTTGGTCGTGTTTGTGCACCGTCACCTCCACTTTTCATTTGGCCGATCATTCACATCCACTTGATTGTTTACCTATTTTGAGGAACAGCTGCGAAGAGTGATCTCACCTAGCCATCCTTGTAATACTGCCGTGATTGGAAAATTCCAACCTGTACCTGGAATCTGCTGCTATCCCTGTTAATCACTCGTTCCTCAAAAGACGAGTCTTCTTTGAGCTCTTTTCACTGACTCGTAAAAAATGAAAAGTTTGCCGAGTTTGGGCCTTCCAGCTCGTTAAAAGAACCGGAAGAGCTATCCCTCCTCTAGATTTTAATCTTTTTGGACCTGAGGGATTATTGCACAAAAAGATCGAGCGCTTGTCTAGTTCGGCTCGATAAAGATATCGAACATTCATCCCTTCTGTATTGTTTTATACTTTTTCGGACTTAAGGGATTAGATGACGAAAAAGGACCCCTGGAGTCTACTTTATGTACACTTTTCAGACTCTCTAAAAATGAAAAGGACCGAGTTGTTTTTGTCGCTGGACTCGTTAAAATATTAGATAGCGACAAACTTGTCTTTAGATGAGAACGAGTTTCCCTATCGCTAGGCTCATTAAAAACATAGCGATGGGCTTGCCCGAAGGGCATGTTATAGATCAAGCATATGTTATCCTCCTCAAGCTTGACAAAAATAAAGAGGTACTGGTCAGAAATGACTGGGGAAAAATTGGGAAGAACCTCAAAGCTTAATGGTAGCAAGTCGCTCTTGAACATGACACTTTTGCCTCCGTAAATATCGGGTTGGGTTATTGTCATTCACCGGTCCCTTCACCATGGTCTCTCCATACCATCCATACATGGGGTAATGCTACCGATCCATCACATCAGTATCGTTATATGTTCAAGAGATGTCATTCAGAAAGTGTCAACCGGGTCCCATCCACTACCATACATCATCTTTCGTCCTTCCATGACTGCCACCCTGAATCATATTTCACAGATCGTTTTCACCATCATCACTAGCTCCGTTCCGTGTCACTGATGTGGGATTCATTAAGGCCCTCCTTTGACGGATCACTTCTTGTCGACATCAGCTCATTATCCAAGAAGTTGATCTAGGAACACCCCCTCAGTACTTTGAAGCTTGCATGCCTCAATGGCAAGTTTCTCACTCCCGGCGATAGGTATACATTAATGACCTTCGACCAGGAGACTTTGCGTGGTGTTCGACGCCAAATCCTATATTCACACCACGTGAATTGTGCTGCAGTACCTTGAGGGTCATCATCATTATCGGTGATTCCTCTCGCGCTTGTTAACAGTTTACATTATTGACTGGTAATCAAGCGATGTCTTTCCATGTTCGACTTCAAGAAATTCTCACATGGATCGACTTGTACTAGAGTGAAGATCGGACAAGTTTGAAGACCCCGGATCTAGTTTCATCCATCCGGGCTGCGATATATATTCAGGAGATAAAAACATAGACATGTGCAGCAGATGATCATCCTACTAAAAGGATGATAATTAAAAGCAGAGAATTATCAGTCTATTATCAGACGATCGTCTGTTTATGTACAGCAAATGTATTTGTAAAGCTGAGCATGGGAAATGCCCGCCTCAGCTAGATCATGAAAAGAAAGTATGAAAAGATAATGTATTGTATTGTATTTTGTTACAGGTCACCTCCCGACGATTGAATGAACTTTGGATCCTCCTAATAAAGCATTTCACCCGATAAATGACCTCATACTTTAGGGGGCAACTGTTATAGACATTTTTGTGCCTTACAGCATGGAGCATGAAATGTCAATAATCCAAGGGATCCAAAGTCCCTAAACATGTTGTTCTTACCCTTAGAGGAACAAGGTCAGCAAACCACAGCTCTGCAAATCAGTTCTCCACTGAAAAACACTCAAAAACAGGTCAATTTTGGATCAAAGCAGCTGCTCCACTAGGCATCTGCGCTGCATAGCAGGTACAACAAAGGCTAACTGCGTTGCATAGCAGGTAGAACAAAGGCTACCTGCGTTGGGCGTACTTGGACATGTGGAGGAATATTTTTCTCAAAGTGCCAGTGCCCAGGAAGCTTCCAAAAAGGCACTTGATCATAAGATTCGCCTAATGATGAGTTAAGAGCTTCTAAAACTCCAAGTGGAAGGCAGAAACTCTGAGTGAAGGACTAAAGAACAACTGGAGTCGAACAGGACAACAAGTCACACATCAAGCTGACTTATCTTCACTCCAAAACTCAATATAAGGATCTCATTCCATGGGATCTGGAGGCGGGAATTTTGTGCAAAGAATTGTTGTTGGTTTACAGTTGTGAGTATTGGGTGATTGCTTGAGGGAGGTGAAGAAGAGATTTCTCTCCGTCGGGAAGGTGATGCTGGATTGGACCTCTCATGGTTGTATCACCGCCTGAACCTTACTTCCATATATTAATAAAGCATTTGAGGTTCTTCTATTCGCATGTGTTTCAATGGTGTATTGTCTTACTTGCGTCTTTGATTTATGCTAATCCTTGAATCGATTATGAATGCATGCCTCTTGTAGTTTCCTTTTCTTGTCTTATTTGCAGGATCTCGTGTAGCTGGGCCTGTGAAAAGACTTGGATCTGGGAGCAAGCGGCAAACGAAGGAGATTGGATCGACCATTTGCGCAAGACATCGGTAAGTGGATCTCTTCCTTCTATCTCTTGCATGTCATAAAGAAGAAATTTTAGATAGCTTTGCTTTCAGCTGTTGCTAAGGAACTGTCACCCTTAGAGTGGGTTAGGGTCATTCCGAGTTGGATACTTTCCCCCACAACAAAGTGTAGATGACCGGAAAAGCACATCTGGTTACATTTTCCACATAGGTTCAGGAGCCATTTCATGGGCTTCCAAGAAACAGCCAATTGTGGCATTGTCTACAGCAGAAGCAGAGTATGTGGCAGCTACAGCAGCAGCATGTCAAGCGGTTTGGATGAGGAGAATGTTGAGAAGTCTATGCCAGGAGCAGGCAACAGCAACAATTATTTTTTGTGACAATAGCTCAGCTATTGCATTATCCAAGAACTCTGTATTCCACAAAAGAACAAAACACATAGACACAAAGTTTCACTACATCAAAGAATTGGTGAACAATGGAGAAATCATTCTACAACATTGCAGGACTCAGGAACAGGTTGCAGATATTCTGACAAAGCCATTGGATCAGAAAAGTTTTGAGTTTTTAAGGAAACTTCTGGGTATGACTGATAACCCAGCAGTTGAAATTAAAGGGGAGTGTTGAAATTATAATTTCAACTGCAGTAAACAGAACAGCAGCAGCTACTTTATTCATTTGTCGTGATGCGGTGCCCCACATTTTCTCCCGATCTTTTAAGTCACCGCCATTACCATCTTTTCACTCTTTAATTATTTTTGTGTTTCCAGAATGAAGAAGATCAGATCCAGCGCCACACTATTACTTTTCAACAACCGTATTAATGGGCAGAACGGCTGAAACAGAAAAAGAACCATTCTCGAGCCGTAGCAGCATTTACTAGCCATAGATTTCATCACCACCGACTCAAGAAATACAGCAAAAGATCAAATCTGTTAATTATGAACAGCAGAAACTCTATCAGAAAGTTAAGGCGGTGAAGACCCTTTCCCGCACTATAAAATGCAGACACAGCAGTGTAGAAAAACAGAGAGAGGAAATAGATTGAAAGTCCTTTTGTAACACACAGTAGTGTAGAACAAGAGAATTTCTTTTTGTATTGCACAACAGTGCTGAAATTTTCTGAGATAGTTGTTTTTGTGGAACTGAAACGTTCCTGTTGTAATCTGTTATGAAGATCCCTCTACGTGAGGAAGACTTATTTTATCAGTTAGTTTATTTTCATAAATAGAAGTTTCTTTCTGTGCGTTGCTGTTCAACCAAAAGTTATTTTGTCAAAAAAAAAAAAAAAAAAAAATTCTCGTAAGTCGAAAAATACTTGACGTCAAAAATCCCCGTTGCTGCAACACCACGAACAGCAACTGAAAAAATTTTACGTTGCTGCAACACCACGAATAGCAACTGAAAAAAAAAAAACTGTGTTGCTGCAACACCGTTTCCAAAGAACGAATTTTTCTGTTTTTCTGAGTTAAAAATAGAGTATTTTTCTGTGTCAAGGACAAAGTATTATTTTGATGAATTTTTTATCCTGAGGCAAAGTAGAGTATTATTTTATGCTCTGTTCTTGTGTTTTTGAATTATCAGAAAACAGAGTATTACTCTCTGTTCATATTTTTGTTGTTTCGGAATTTATCAGAAAATTCTGAACAGTGGAAACAGAGGATTTTTCCACTGTATTTTGTTTGGAATAACCAGAAATTCCCGACAGTCCTTCCATGAATACATAGAGATGGCTACTGTATCAATAGCACTGGCAACTGTCGTTCTGATTGGTGTTCCTTTCACTGGAGACTTTCTTACCGATCACATACTCTCTGAAATTGGTTACCGATCCAAATTTGTAAATCTCATGTGCTTGACAGGGTGTTTGGTAAACGATACCAAAAGTTACCAGCCAGGGTACTCAATCTCTTCCAATCCAATGTAGCGTCTCTGTCCTTAGGCGCTTGTAATTTATTCGAACGGTTGCTAATTATGTGCACGCGGAGAGAGGTCGAGGAGAGGTGCCTTCTGCCATACAGTGTTACATCAAGGACCATCCTGAATTGTCAAAGGAAAAAGCTCTCGAACATATTTATAGTCTCATGGAAAACGCCCTCGCAGATTTGAAATGTGAATTCCTGAACACAAAAGATGTGCCGGACAAATGCAGGAGAATTGTTTTTGACAGTGCCAGATCAATGCAGCTGTTTTCTGTGGAAGAGGACGGTTTAACACTTTCACAAAATACGGAAATTAAAGAACATGTCAAAAAGATCTTGCTCGAACCAGTTGCTTAGGATAAATTATTCGAATTAGTCTCATGCGCTTGTTGATCAGCGGCTGTTATAAAAAAAAAATTTTCTCTTTCTCAAGCCAGTGATGAAATTCATGGTTGCCAAGGTGTTTTTGCTTTTCCCCTATTCGGTAAGGAAAATTAAATTTCATTTAATGTTAAAGACAAATTGTTTATGAATCATAGCCGAAGATCACGATGATAATCGTTATGGCTAAAAGTTATTGGTAAATAATTAGGTGACCAATCATTTTATGATTGCAATCTAGAGTTGACCATTGATATATCGTGTCGATGAGGTACACAGATTTTAAAACCAAAAATTAATATTGGGAACCAGATTCATTTTACACAGTCCCTAACAAAAAGTTTATTGGTGGTATATATTATGGATGTAGTATTCTCTTTGCTTTAGGTTTAATGTGATAGTTAAATAAAAAAATAATTTGGGTATATATTAGCACAATTATATGTGTGATTGGTGATATATATTATGGATGTAGTAGTCTTTTGCTTTAGGTTTAATGTGATAGTTAAATAAAAAAATAATTTGGGTATATATTAGCACAATTATATTTATTAATGTGGTTGATATAAGTATTTATGAAATTTATATATAATAATAATATATTGTTATAATAATAATAATAATAATAATAATAATAATAGTAATATGATTATAATAATAATATTAATATAATTATAATAATAATAATAATATTAACAATAATATTTTTAATAACAATAATTATTTTAATTATTTTAGTAAATGTAGTTGATATACTTATAAAGTTTTATTTTTATCTATGAGAGAAACAATTGATAAATATATAATAAAAATAACAATAATAATAATTTAAGTATAGGGATTATATTAGATATCATTTATTGGATTACCCATCCCAGATCGCCTCTGGCTCAAGCGAACTTAATTGCGGAGTTTTCCCCACAATCGAGCCCACTTAGCTGGCTACTCCATTTGCAAAACCTTAGCAAGTATTGTGCCTTATGAACCATTCAAGTAGAGTTCCCTTCACTCTTTTGAATTTTTAAGTATAGGGGTTTATGCAGTGCATTATATTAGATATCATTTTTGGTATTCAACTGCGTTAAGTAAGTCATTCATCATTTTTGGTATTCAACCACGTTAAGTATGTCATTCATCATTTTTGGTATTCAACCGCGTTAAGTAAGTAATTCATATATGACCATTTCCATGAGGGGTAGTTGTAACTGATTAATTTCTCATGATTTTTGAATAGTCCACTTAGCACTCATTGAATCGGGTGGTGCTCACAGGGGTGAAGAAGTGGGATTGAAACTAGTGAAATGAATCACATAGCGTCAATCTCACTTTTGGAGCTTGCACCCAGTAACTAGGATTTCCTGGGAGGTCACCCATCCCAGATCGCCTCTGACTCAAGCGCGCTTAACTATGGAGTTTTCCCCACAATCACGCCCACTTAGCTTGCTACCCCATTTGCAAAACCTTAGCAAGTATTGTGCCTCATGAACCATTCAAGTAGAGTTCCCTTCACTCTTTTGAATTTAAGTATAGGGGGTTACGCAATGCATTATATTAGATATTATTTTTGGGATTCAACTGCGTTAAGTAAGTCATTCATGTATGACCATTCCCATGAGGGGTAGTCCCTTCACTCTTTTGGTAAGTATAGGGGTTTACGAAGTGCATTATATTAGATATCATTTTTGGCATTCAACTGCGTTAAGTAAGTTATTCATGTATGACCATTTCCATGAGGGGTAGTTACGGTAGTCGTAACTGACTAACTTCTCGTGATTTTTGAATAGTCCACTTAACATTCATTGCATCGGGTGATGCTCATAAGGGTGAAGAAGTGAGATTGAAACTAGTGAAATGAATCACATAGAATCAATCATCACTTCTGAGGCTTGCATCCGGTAACCAGGACTTCCCGGAAGGTCACCCACCCCAGATCGCCTCTAGCTCAAATGTGCTTAACTGTGGAGTTTTCCCCACAATTACTCATAATAATAATAATAATAATAATAATTACTCATTTAAATAAATAATGATTTATTTTATAAAAAAAAAAAAATTACTATGATTTTTAAAAGAAAATATAAATATTTTTATTTTATTTTATTTTATGTTATAATAATAATAATAATAGCTAAATAGTTAATTACTGTTAAATAATAATAATTTTTTAATTAAATATTGGTAAATAATAATAATATGAATATAAATTAATTAAATGAAAATAATAATAATTAATTCAATTTTACATAATAATAATTAATAATAATAATTATTTCTTTGTCAAAATGTGATGTTGGACCATGGTTAACATATTGAGACAATCTTTGCTACAAAGCAATATTTGAGCATGGTTGACGATGGTTGACTATGATTCACCATGTTTCATCCAAAAGAATAACAAACCATTGGGATTAATACAAAAAACCAAAGATTGACCATGGTTGGTTATGGTTGACCATGGTTGACCATGATCGATATTATAAAACCAAGTTAATAATAAACCCAATGGATTGATATTATGAACCCAAGGGATTAATACTAAAATCTCATGATTGACCATGGTTGACAATGGTTAACCATGATTGATATTATAAACTTAAGGGAATAATAAACCCAAGGTTTTGATATTATAAACCCAAAGGAATAATAAACCCCAGAGATTAATACTAAAACCTCAAGGGATTATGAACCCAAGGGAATAATATTAACTAAAGGGACTAATATTTTAAACCCAAGGTATAAAACCTTAAGATAAATATAAAAATACTAAAATAAACATGGTTGAGCATGGTTGATTTCCATATTGAGAAAATCCTTCTTACAATGCGACATTGGACAATGGTTGACCATGGTTGATTATGGTTAACCATTATTGAATAATATTAAACTCTAGGAATATGAACCCTTAGATAAATAAACCCAAGAGATTTATATTATAAACCCAAGGTATATAAACCTTAACATCAATATTATAAACCCTAAAATAAACATGGTTAACCATGGTCGATTTCCATATAAAGGCAATCCTTGTCACAATGCAACATTGGACCATGGTTAACCATGATTGATTTTCATATTGAGACAATCTTTGTCAGAACACAATGTTAGACCATGGTTGACCATGGTTGATTTCCATATCAAGCCTTGTTTGACCATGGTTGAACATGGTTGGTTATCATTGACCATGATTAACAATGATTAATATTATAAACCCAATTGATGGATATTATAAACCCAAGGAATTAATACTAAAACCCCAAGGGATAAATACTAAAGTCCCAAGGGATTATGAACCCAAGGGAATAATATTAAACCCAGGGGACTATTATTATAAACCCAACATATATAAACCCTAAGATAAATATTATAAACACTAAAATAAACATGATTGACCATCATTGATTTTGAACATATTGAGATAATCCTTATCACAATTCGATGTTGGACCATGGTTGATCATGGTTGACATTATAATATGCCATGGTTGACTGGGGAATAATAAACCCAAGTGATTGATATTATAAACCCAAATGAACAATAAACCCAAGGGATTAATACTAAAACCCCAAGAGATTATGAACCTAAGGGAATAATATTAAACCCAAGCAACTAATATTATAAACCTATGGTATAAAAACCCTAAGATAAATATTAAAAATACTAGAATAAACATGGTTGAGCATGGTTGCTTTTCATATTGAGACAATCCTTATCACAATGTGACATTGGATCATGGTTGACCATGGTTGATTATGGTTGACCATTGTTGAATAATATTAAACCCTAGGAATATGAACGCTTACATCAATAAACCAAAGGGATTGATATTATAACCCAAGGGAATAATAAACCTAAGAGATAAAAAATATAAACCCAAGGTATATAAACCCTAACACGAATATTATAAACCCTAAAATAAACATGGTTGACCATGGTTGATTTCCATATAGAGACAATCCTTGTCACAATGCAATGTTGGACCATGGTTAACCATGATTGATTTTCATATCGAGATAATATTTGTCAGAACATAATGTTGGACCATGGTTGACCATGGTTGATTTCCAAATCCATATGGTTCAACCATGGTTGAACATGGTTGGCTATGATTGACCATGGTTTACCACGATTAATATTATAAACCCAATGGATTGATATTATAAACCCAAGGTATTAATACTAAAACCCCAAGGGATTATGAACCCAAGGGAATAAGATTAAACCCAAGGGACTAATAATTTAAACCCAACATATATAGAATCGAAGATAAATATTATAAACACTCAAATAAACATGATTGACCATGTTTGATTTTCACAGTGAGACAATCCTTATCACAATGTCATGCTAGACCGTGGTTGACCATGGTTAATTTTCATATACATACAATCTTTGTCATAATGCAATGTTGGACCATGGTTGATCATTGTTGATTTTCATATTGAGACAACCATATCACAATGCCATGTTGGAGCATGATTGACTATGTCGAGACAATCTTTGTCACAATGCGACATTGGACCATGGTTGATTTTCATGTCAAGACAATTTTTGTCACAGCGCGACATTCAAACATGTTTGACCACAATTGACCATGGTTGACTATGATTTGCCATGATTTTTATATGTAGAGAACTTTGTCATAATGCGAGATCTGACCATGATTGACCACAGTTGACCATAGTTGCTTATGCTTGACCATGATTGATATTATATACCCAAGTTAATAATAAATCCAAGGGATTGATATTATGAACCAAAGGGATTAATACCAAACCCAAGGGATTATGAACCGAAGGGAATAGTATTAAACCAAGGGACTAATATTATAAATCCAACTTTGGTAAACCCATATATAAATATTATAAACACTAAAATAAACATGGTTTATATTCATGGTGAGATAATCCTTGTCACAATGCGACATTCAACCATGGTTGATCATGGTTAGCTATGATTGACAATGGTTGACCATGACTGATATTATGAACCTAAGGGAATAATAAACCCAATGGATTGATATTATAAAACCAAAGGAATAATAAACCCAAGGGAGTAATATTATAAACACAAGGTATAAAAACTCTTAGATAAATATTAAAAATACTAAAATAAACATGGTTGAACATGGTTAATTTTCATATTGAGACAATCCTTCTCAAAATGCAATGTTGGACCATAGTTGAACATGGTTGTTTATTGTAATGTTCCCAATTTTTGTGAGTGCAAAATTCACTAAGGATTTTTGCCAATTTTTGGTCATATTAAATAGAAAGGCCTCCATTTGGTATCTTTGACATTTGCAAACAACTACTCATCTATTCATTCTGTTGTTTAGCAAGTACCTACTGTTTAGCCACGAGTCTCTCAAGAAGGAGATTCAACCTCTACTTCAGGGGACCATACGTGCCCGCCCTAGGGAGACTGTTCCATAAGAGCTTTCATGAGTTCCAAAGCAGTGACATACACCAGCAGCTAGTGTGGAGCAAGGAGTGTGTATTTCTGGGCAACTAGGAAACACGCAGAGGGAGATTGAGGCAAGCAGAGATCTGATTACTTGTCTCGGAGTTGGGGAGTTGAGGTAGCAGAATTAAACCAACATTCTTGCTAGGTTTTACAACCAGTTGAGAAAACATTCTAGCAAGTCGAACTGATGGGATGAGGGACAACGCAGAGTCCACTCAACATATTTTCGTGGTGCTTGGGAGTAGCTGAATTGTGCCAAGAGATCATCAGGGAAGTTAGGGATTGGATAGCAAAGGTAAAATTAGTATTTTGGAGGAGTTTTCAGATGGATTTATAGCCAGTTTCCAACAGGCCGAATTTTGCAGCTACGGCTGAGGGGAGGCTCTAAGGGGGTTGAAAATCAGAAGTCAAAACCAGCAAAAATTCCTTCTGGGTTTTTCTGGGTTTTGTGCAAGGAGTATAGGGTTAAAAGCATATAAATTTATGGGCAGTTTCAGTGCACTTTCGATCCATTCGAACTTCAGTAGAGAAGTAGTTTTCTTGGCAGCGCGGTGCAGATTGGTGCAACACCTGGGCAGCCTTCAACTCAGCCATTTCCTACCTAGGTTTGGTTGTGATTGACCATTATGACAAGCCCAGGTGCACTATTCCATCATCTATTGTATTTGGCTTGTAGAAATTAAATAAAATGGCTCAAAAGTTCTCCATTTGTAACTTTTATATTGGTGTTTGCTGAATATTTCATTTTTGTAATTTGTTGCAAATATTATTTTCTTGTTTGTCACTCGTATTTGTATTTAGGATAATTACAGTGGTATTAGAGCATGATCTTGGCCTATTGTGGAGTAGCCAGCAAGATTATGAGAGATTTGGGCATGTATGCACTGTGATGGGTGAACTATAGACAAACGCATGGCTCAAGGGAGAGTGAGTTTCATTAAGGGAAAAATGACCCTCACCCACTTTGATGGTTTAGCTAGGAGTTGTATTAGAAAATGTGTACAAAAATTGGACACATATTTCGAGCTAAACTCCATGAGGGAGGCAGACGCTATTAGACATGCCACTTTGCACTTGGATGGAAATACTATGGAATGGTGGTACCGAGGGCTGATCCCTTTGGGTCATGTATGTATCACATCCTACAAAGAGTTCACACAGAAGCTCGTGGAGAGATTTGACCGAAAGGACACTAGACCCCGTCAAAGGGAGTTGATAGGATGAGGAACGCTAGAGGATGAGACCAAAATGGATTTATACTAGTGGAGAGTGGTATTTAGATGTCATAAGCTCACCAACATCCCTTTAGATTAAGGGGGGGAATGTTGACACCTAACCTTTGGGATTAGGAAAACCTATGTAAATATTGTAAATAGAAAAATAAAGGAAGTTGGAAGATGAAGATACATTAGGAGATGAAACCAAATAGTCCATCATTCCTTGTATATATCCATGATATATCTTAATGCAAAAAAACAATTACATTCATGGAGTTACTCCTCGCAGACAAGTTTAAGGAAAATATTGATCTCCTTGATGGTTTGCAGGAAGTTGAGTTATCATTTGACTAAGGAAATGCAATTTAAAGAAGCAATTTTGCACTATGGAGTCCTCAATGCAATTTCTTTGTGAAGAAGCAAGACCTCTTTAAGTAGAGAACAATAGATTGTTGGATAAATATCAAACTCCTAAACAAGATTATGATGCCTTGTCACAATAACCGATTGGAAAAGATGAGGTCAATCAATACTTGCAAGAGTGCAAGTAGCAACTTGACTTGGAAATCGTTTCCTTCAAAATGATGAGAAGGAGAATATTATTATTTACTGATCGTGGTCACTTGCTAATGTTGATAATGGTGCCTTTTGTTTCATATAGCTTTGAAAAATACACCATTGGTATTGGATCTCTATTTTCTAAGCAAAATGAAACATACTGGAGGAGGACTTGGAAAGAGTGGACAAGGCATCATTGTTCCCATTAACTCTATAATGTGGACATCAAGATCAAGACTTGGATTTAATCTTGTTGTTTCCTCATTACCTATATGTAGCTCTCTTGAGACAAGAGAGGTGTTTTTTGTTGTCAAAAGGAATTCAGACTAAGGTATTGGAAGAACATGCTCCTAGTAATTATGATAAAAAAATTGATGACATGGCTACTAATGTTATTCCTGGTGAAAGTATTGTTGTACCCAACCTTGAGTCTGTAGAATTAAAATATGAGCTATATCAACATCCTCATTAGAGGAAATGACTCAAGCATCAACATTCTTTGTAACATAGTAGCCCTACATTTAGAACAATGTAGAAGGGATGTGGAAGGACGAACTGTGGACCAATGTTTACCATCATTATTTCGTGTGGTTGGATCGGTGGATGGTCATGACA
Source organism: Pinus tabuliformis (assembly GCA_031772625.1). Taxonomy (NCBI): domain Eukaryota; kingdom Viridiplantae; phylum Streptophyta; class Pinopsida; order Pinales; family Pinaceae; genus Pinus; species Pinus tabuliformis. Next base: position 902,735,357 of record CM062804.1, read on the forward strand.
TCATTTGAATAATGTTTACAAAATTCATGTAAATTCCATGGCTTGAAATTATTCAAGGAAACCATTGATATCAGCATGCAAAACCATTAGCAGGTTTAGGCATGTCACCTTTATTCTCTTTTAAATGTTATGAAAAAACTCAAGATCGTGTACTCTTTACATTGAGAAAGAAAGAAAAACACAATGAATGCTTTGTTAATATAACCCTTCGAAACTCTTATGAAATCAATAAATTTTTCAAAATGCAATAATTTAGCTATATATATATATATATATATATATATATATATATATATATATATATATATATATATATATATATATATATATATATATATATATATATATATATATATATATATATATATATATATATATATTTCAGATTTGAATGCATTCGATAATTGTGTGCTATGTACGACATGTATTTGCCTCCATGAGTTATGACTTTCTCTTCTTATTTAGTTCATATTGTTTTCCAATTACCATTTATTTCTCAATATATTTACAACACAGATAAATTTAAGAGAGAGGCAAAATATGGAGGAAATGAGCAACTCTCAGGTGAGTCAAGCTCAACCTGAAGAGTGCCTGCACAAAACTTCACATCATTCACCAAATAATTTGTACATAAATAAGATTAGAAATATGTTGAGGAAATTGAAAAAATTCCTCAAAATAGGATCTAATCTACCTAATCACAACCAATAGTTAATAATAAAATAATCTGGAGAATTCTACATTTCTCCTTTATTCCAAGTATTCCCCTTAATGGAGAAATTCACCCATAGTCATGTTTTTCCTTCCTTTTAGTGTGAGATGATAAAACACCATAAACCTTGTGATCTAGCTTGTCCTCATCACAATATGGTTTGCCTTGATCGTTGGTAGTTGATAACACTTTAGAGGGTGCAAGCTTGATAGGAGCATTTTTCCAGCTTTCAATGTCCAACATTTGAGCACCAAATTCTGTGTGCCCATAGATAATTTTATTTGCTTCCATTTGCTCCTTGTGAGTCACCTCATGAGGGCTCATTCCCATGATTGTTGTGGATGTGTAATATGAACTGCTTTGTCCTCCATAGGTTACTTTGGAGCTTTGAGATGATGATTGCCTTAAATAAGAATTGTTAGCTTGCTTGAACACATCTTGGTTTCGTTTCTGCTTCTGCTGTGTTTTGATTCCTGTATTGCCTTGGTCATCATCTATATTTTCAATAGTAGGTTCCTTAGGCCTTTCCTAATGATTAACTGGTAGCTCTTCAATCACAACATCATGTGGAGTAGACTACAACTCATGGTATTTATGGCCATCAATAAAATTGTTTTGTTTACCACAGAATTCTTCCGGCTAAAAAATGCCACCGGAATAAAAAATGTTTCCAAATGACATCATGAAAAAATGATCATCAAAAGGGTCATAGTCAGAAAAGTCTAAAAATATAGACATGTTGTTTTTGCACCACTTTACCTCTGCCACATAACAAAATCTGCAACAAACAAGGCACTTTGGAGGTCTAACTAGGCTCCCACACCAAGCTCTGATACCAAGATAAATTTAAGAGAGACACAAAATATAGAGGAAATGGTGAACTAAGAGTGCACATGACTTCATATCATTCATCAAATAATTTGTACATAAATAAGATTAGAAAATCGTCGAGGAAATTAAACAAATTCCTCAAAAATAAGATCTAATCTAACTAATCACAACCAATAACTAATAATAAAATAATCTGGAAAATTCTCCATTATTCCCAATCACATTTTTATAGTATATTCTATTAATTTAAAAAACTTGCTTATTTCACTCCCACTACCACTACCACTACCATATGATGAAGATGTTACAAGAATTCGACCCAAAAAAACACACATTTAATTTGTACAACTATATTTATCTCTACTTTTTAATATTTTTCTAGTAAACCATACTATTATGCAGACCACTTTTTTTATCACTTGGAACCTTGTTATCTTGTTGTTTAAACAAGGATATGCAATAATAGCTGATTAATACATAAACCCGATGAGAATCAAAGTGAAACCCAAATTGTCAGGCTTCAATACAGGAAATACATAAATATGTTTGAAACATGATCGTTATATGTCCACAGAGCGGCTATTATTGTTTTATGCTTCAAACTTGCTTACAGTTTTTAACACTCCATACTGCATGAATCAAATCCTATTATAATGCGATTAATCATCCATTCCTTCAAACTTATTTGCCTGTTTTTAATAGTCCATAATGCATGAATCAAATCCTACTATAATGCTATTAATCATCCATTCGTTCTTGAAGATGATGTAGACGGATCGGAAAGCCTTTAGTCAAGTGAGAAACAGGAAAGTAGGAGATCTTATCATCCTCCAGTGCCTCCCATCTGCAAACATTAGGTACACGTAAAACACAATTTTAACGCAGTCAACGAATATGATACTGTGTACATACAGAGCGTAAATAAGTTCATAAACCATGTTGCCACACTATTTTGTATGGTTTTCTTTTCTTTTCTTTTCTCCTGGAGGATGATATTAATTAGGACCGATGCTTCAAGTAAAATTGATGTCTAATTTCTTTTACCTGAATTTGGTGACGAAGTTATGAAGAAAGAGGGCCAGCTCAAGTTTTGCCAGATGCATGCCTGGACAGAGCCTGGCCCCCCCTCCAAAAGGTATAAAAGAGGGGTTCTTTGAGAGCTCCTGCAATATAAAGTCCCAAAGATTACTAACAGAATTAGACAGAGAGATTAGTAAGAGATTTGGATTTCCACAAAACATGAAGTGAGCGATTTCATACTAATTATTACATTATTTTCGAGCTGCCGTTGCCAACGCCATGGGTCAAATGTGAGCGCAGAAGAATGGTACTTTTCGTCCAGATGCATGCTGTTCAGAAGTACCATGACTGTCCACCCTCTTGGAATCACAAAGCCTCCTGAGAACACAAGTTTGTCACAATCCGAATGCCGAGGTAAATCGCGTGGCAGTATTGTAAAAATTAAAAGAAATGCTGGAATTGGAAGTATCAGTTGAGATTTTATACATTTCAAACCTTACAGAAAAATTATATATATAAAATTGTAAGCCTTACTATATATGTATATAATTGTAACTTTGAATACAAGCATAAATCTCAAACAAGAAGAGTAAAAACATATTATTAAATGCCTTTAATTTTAATGTCTTCTTTTGCTTCTCTGAAAAGCGCTGAAGCGACGTTGGCGAGACGAAGTGTTTCATATATGACCTGGGAATTGAACAAATACATACACGATCAATCATCTCGACACTATATAATTATTTTTTATCAAGTTTAGAGTAACTACTAAATTTCAGAATTTAGGCTTCTGTGATAGGTAAAGTAGCTTCAATATTTATGATATTAGATTTAAGATTTCCATTTTTCTTTTAGAATTTCCAAATTTAAAACTTGCTATTACCGTTCATTATCAAGAAAGAGAATGAACTGCACTACCAAATTCTAAAGGGCAAATCCTAAATCTAATGTGATAGTTTACATCCAACAACACAAATAGGTTAAAGCTATTATAGAATTTTAAATGATCTACAATTCATTTATGTATATAAACATATGTTACAAAATTTGTAATTAAGAAAATAAAATAATGCTATGAGCCTATCACCGCCCAATCAGACAGACATGGCCATGTCCATCTGATTGCCCGATAACAGAAATCGTTTGGTTGGTCAACAAAGCAGTAATTAATTAATTAATTACATACACATTCGGTGAATTTCATTGACTGGTAGTCATCCCAAGTGAGCTTTTGGTTTCTCGGACTCCCCTTTCTCTTTAACAGAGCGCCGTGCTCCTCCTGTGTGGTGCATATTCCATCATCAGTGTAGTCCAGTGTTAATGTATCAATACCAACATATGAAATGCTTTTATTTAGAATAAAGATTTGCAGCATGTACCTACACACTGAGTACACACCTTCAGTTCGCGAAGTGCCTGGGGACAGTCCGTGAGAAATTTGATAGAAAATACCATCACTGAGGCTGAGGTCTCGTGACCAGCGAAGAGCAGGAATAGTACCAAATCTGCTATTACTTCTTCTGAATGCAAGTCTTCTTTCAAGAGTTCTCCTAAGAAATCATTATGGACAGCTTCATCTGGATGCTGCCTTCTGTGCTTTATACCATCATTAATCTTTTTTATCAGAAACTCTCTGGCCTGCAGCGATGCTAGTCATTACTCATCCCGTAAGAACCTATCAAATTAGTAATCAGTAAAATAAAGGAGAAAAGCATTGCGGCTTTTGCGCACCTTAATTCCTCTGGCGTACGTGGTACCCGGGATTCTAATGGGAACGGCTAGGAAAGCTTTAGAAAAAACGGCGAATGCCTTACCGATCTCTGCCGTCTCCTTGGACGGAGATAAGTCCAGCAATTGTTTTGCCATCAAATTCAGAACAAGCTGTAACAGATACCACATGTGATCAGACAAATCCACCAACCTAAACGGAAAACACTTAGTTCACCACCATACATATCACATGTGATCAGACAAATCGACCAATCTAAACGGAAAACAGTTAGTTCACCACCATTCTGATGATACCAGTATTAAAAGGCAGGTTTCGTAGTTCAATTTTGTCCGATTTCGATAAATGTTTAATAAAATCCATAAAGAATGCTTAAACAGTGCATAGCTTCTCTAAAAGTTAATGAATTGAATTGAAGAATTTTAATGGGGGCGAATGACACCAAAATAGTATGAGGGGAGGGGTTAGATATTTAATTAACAAAACATTATACAATCAAGTTTTTCTCTATAATAGTTTTTTTTTTTTATAAATAATGTTCAAAAAAATTTAGTTTTTTTAAACTTTTTTTGTTCACAAACAGCTAATAGACTATGTACTTGTAGTCTTCTAATTGATTACAAATGTCTTTATAAGCAAGACACTCCATGATAAAGTGCTATTAACTTGTTGCGCTCACTTTTAATGGTGGTGTTGATCCAATGCTTCCGTGTGTTTTGTGGATCCGTTAACTCTAGCAATGTGTCTGTTTACTAACACTTGCGGGTTTGGTGTAACGGCACTCCAACAAGTGGTATCAGAGCCAAAGGTTTTGAGTTCGAAACACACCTGGCTCGCATTGAGCTCGCGTTGAGGGGGGAGATTGTTGCACTCCCCGTTAATGGCGGTGTTGATCCAACGCTCTCGTGTTTTGTGGAACCGTTAACTCTAGCAATGTGTCTGTTTACTAACACACCTGCGGGTTTTGGTCTAATGACAATGGTGACTTCAACATAAGTTTCAACTGCTCCTTCCTTACACAAAACACAAGTCCTTTCTTCCCATTCTTTCTTGGGAACAACCCAACTGACTACAAATGTCTTTATAGGCAAGACACTCGGCTATAAAATTTCATTATGTTTCAACTGCTCCTTCCTCACAAAAAGCCCAAGTTCTTCTTACTCTTTATTGGGAACTCTCCATGATAAAGTGCCATTAAGTTTAAACAACTCTTTAAACATTAAAAAAACACAAGTTCTTTTTTGTCGCTCTTCATTGGAAACTACTCAACTAATTGTTTAGTATATAAGATGATGCGATCCTATCCTTAATTTTACTATTAATTGTGTTATTAAGATATTAACCTTTCCCTTGAGTCACTCAAATAGGTCTTTAAAGAATTTTTAATTAATGCATAGCTTTTCTGAAATATAAAGATTTTTGGAATGGTTTTCTTGATGGTGCTTACCTGATGGCACTCCTCGTGAAGATGGATATCCCTCTTGGCTTGCCACTGGGCGAAGGTGGCGTGCATAAGGTTCTGTATGTCCTCCAAGAAGTGCACACGCAGCTTCTCGAACCCCAGGAAATTTACGGCCGTTCCGTGGAGCTTCTTCTGGAGATCTCCGTGCACCGAAAGCAAACCGAATTTGCCGATGAGATTTCGAAAAGGTCTCGGATAATTGGATTGAAACAGCCTGCCTTCATTTTGCAGAATATGTTTGTTGAATATTGGATCCACAGACACAATCATTCGAGATCTTCCGAACAAATTTGATCTGAATATCTCGCCATACCTGCGTAATTCGCCTTCACATATATAATTCACATCTTGTATTTGATATTTGATAAAATACGCGTCAATGTTAAAATTAAGACAGTACCTCAGCTCTAGATGTTGAACGTTAAAATTAACACAGTACCTTAGCTCTCGATCTTTAATGTATCGGCGTGGTTGTGAACCCGAATTAATCGCTCGCATGAAGCCCAAGGATTCTCCGATCAATGGCCAACCTCTGGAACCGGGAGGCAAATTGTAGCCTCGACTGTCCGCTATTCTGTAGAGCTGAAGCAGTATCATCGCCAGAACGAAACAGACGAAGCCCACCAGCCATGAATACGTAACATTAGTTTCCGCCATGATCCCCAATTCAATGTTTTCCTCGGAGCGCAACTATCCCCAATCTCTTACTAATTTGAATGCTTATCAATCAATCTATGCTACGCTTAAATTGGTCTCGACTGCCCCCTACGATTCCAAATTTTTTGTCCACTTCCGATGCCCCGCTACTTCCATTGGATTCTCTTTTTTGTTGTGTGCGCCGGATAATTCATAACCAGTACACATTACCTCGTGATCTTGATGCCACTTTGACTAAGTACATGTTGATACCAGTTTGATTGAGTACATGTTAAATGGGGTTAGTTGTTGATATTAATTTCTCTGTTGGTGAGGTGAGGAACTTGACAGAAGAAATGTCACAACAACTTATCTTTAAAACATGGGAAGAAAGAGAAGTGAGAGACCAAAGAACTTGACAGAAAAATGTCACAACAAAATCCGGGAAGAAAGAGAAGTGAGTCACTTTGAGTCCTGAGTTTTTGTTTTGTTTTTTTTGGTTGGAAAAAGTGTGAAAACCTTACGAAATTGTGAAAAAATTGGAACTGACTTACCTCGTGAGCGGAAAGAGCGCATACAACCTCTGACAATCATTTTATACAAAATTGATTTTATAAAGGTGCCATCGATCATTTTTTTGTATTACTCCGCTAAACGACAACGTAACGAAGGTCAAAGTAACAAGGTGCATGGTGTTTTCTTTTAAGGTTCACGATCAGTGGTTATCTTTCAATGTTCACGATTAAGGGTGTTCCTTATTTTAATGACTTCTCCTTTTTAAATGAGTCTTTCTTAACCATAACAGTTTCATGTTAATGAAATTTTCCTTTTAAAAGGGAGTTGTTTTTGTGTGCGCTTTTAGATTTTGACGAAATTTAGTAGAAAAATTTTAGGTAAAAATTTGATTTGTGTTATTTAAATTAGTTTTTTGACTATATATATGGATCGACCACCCTCAAAAACTACCAAGGCACTTCTATTGTGCATCCGTTACCCATCAAACTTGTGATTTCAATAAATTCTTGCTAAATTCCCGAAATTACTTATTTTATATTTTGAGTAAAATGTTTGAGCTCCCTTTTTATTGTTTTTTATATTTATTTATTTAGTTTGAAAAACTAATTTAAAAAATAGTTTAATATTTTCAAATATATATCAATATAATTTATGATTATGATGTAATTCATATTTTTTAATTTATGATTATGATGTAATTCATATTTTTTTATATTCATTTTTAAAGATGTATACTTTTTTCATTTTTAGTATTTATTTGGTTAAATGATTCTATTTTATTTTTATGGTTTTTATATATTTTTATTATTTTAAAATATATATCAATAATATCATGGGAGAATAAGCATTTTCATCCTTCATTATTAAAAAATGCAAATAACAAAATATTAATTTTTTAAATTAAGAAATAAAATTTATAAAATATAATATATTAAAAATATTTAAATTGTTGTCTAAAATATAAATATTAAAAAATGTTAAAATATAGAATTGTTTCAATTTTCTAGTGACTTCCATCTCTTTCGTTTGTTAGTGACTTAGAAGAGGGCATGCTAAAGTCAATGCTACTGAGGGAATTGATTGTAATCAATCACTTTTATAATATCACAATAATTCAATTATAAAATGAAAGAAAAGTAAATCTTATATTATTAATAGTTTATAAATTAAAAAAAAAAAAAAAAAAAAAATTAATTTTTATTTATTTTAAATTTTAAAATGCAATTAATATTATATATATATATATATATATATATATATATATATATATATATATATATATATATATTACAGAAATGGTTATGGGATTTCATTAGATTTTTGGCATAAAGTCACAATTCAGGTTACAGATAATGGCGCTGGTTTTTGAGCGCCTCTCCAACAAGAGGATTAAAGCACATACGCTTATGAATTGCCTCTTCTTACATTTTACAATGAGGTCTATTTCTGATATTTTCCTGAGCTTATGAATACATACAAATTGCTTCAATAAAATGCAGTAAAACATGGAAGATTAAGGAATTGGATCCCATGAAGTTTCTTTGTGTCTGAGAATTGTCCCAGCAGATAACTGGACTGCCTTATTTTCCTCAATGTCTTCCTCTTTGTTGTTTATTCTCAGCACATGGAAGAATTTCAATTTCAAGGGATTTACCATATCTTTGATTCTTGTAATCATCCTTGCAAGATGCAAATATGATGGGTTAGAGTTTGTCGCCATTGTTTTGATGATGACCTGCGAATCACCAAAAACATTTACCTCCTTGAGTCCCAACTCTTTGAGTAGTTTGATCCCTTGGAGAAGGGCCAACGCTTCAACTTGCATGCTAGAGGATTAACCCAGTCCCCAAGCATATTTGTGAGTAGGAGATTCTTCTGTGTTTATTATGAGCCCTCCTATGCCAGCAATTCCTGGATTTCCCTTGGCTGCCCCGTCAAAGAAGAGAGAAGGAAGTGTTTGCTTGGAAATCCAGGACTGAAATTCTTCTTCATTTTTTCTGATTTTCCATTCTTTGGGAGAGATGGGGATGGTGATCGATTTTTGGAATTGGAGATTGAGTGCAGCACCCAACTCAATATCTTGCTGGCATAGATTTGTATCATCCATTTTGTCTCTCAGACATTCATTTAGCTGACATTTTATTGTGTTTACAACAAGTCTGAAATCCTACTCTTTATTCCCGAATATCCTTTTGTTCCTCTCTAACCAAATTTTCCAACTGATGAATTTGGGAAGAGCAGTCCAAGCTGCTATGATTATTTTGTTTTTTGGATTTGGACCTGGGTATTTGGCCAGCCATCCAGCAAACAGGTCCAAGATGGAACAAGGAAGATGAAGTTAAGTTTCCAAGCTTCGAGGAGCTCATGCCAGATAAGGCCTGCAAATTTTCACTCCAGCATGAGATGAAGGGCGGTTTCAGGCTTTTCTTTGCATAACATGCACCTTGAAGGACCAAGAAAACCCCTCTTCTGCAACCTGTCATGTGTAAGAATTTTTTTTTTGTGGCAGAGCAGCCAACAGAAATGGTCTATTTTTGGGATGGAGGGGAATTTCCATATCCCCATCCAAGGAGCAGGGTCTGGCTGGACGTAAGGCCTTTCCACACACTTAGAGTACCCCAATACCACCGTGTAACCTTCACGATGCGGTCCCCAACCTCGAACATCTTTCCTCCAAGTGTGGATGGGAGCTAGGCCATGTAAGAGGTTAACGAGAGCTGCACAATCATTTTGTAGAGCAGCAGGGACCGAGAGTTGTTTCCAACCTAACCAGCACCCACCGCTCCAGCACGATATGTCCCACAACAAGTTGATGTGGGCATCCGACATCCATTTCCTCAACGCATGCAAGGGGTTCAATTCAGCCAGCGGGAGCCCATTCATGATGCAGTCTTCCCACAGGTTGATATGCTGGCCATTCCTACGTATCCAGAAGGCTTGCGCATTCACCAGAGGAGCTGCTTTGTTGCTAAGCATGCTGAAGGGGGATCTAAGATAGGGTTTGGGCTTGTCCAAGCAGCGAAGCCGCTGTCCTCTATAGTATTTTTTCCATAATGCTAGATGTGCCCAGCCAGGATTGGGAGCTATAATTCTCCAAATAAGCTTCACTCCCATGGCTAAGTTTCGAGCACAGAGATTTTTGAAATTCAGTCCTCCCCCCTGGAGTGGCTTGGTAACAATTTCCCAGTTGACAAGAGGGATTTTCTTTTCATTTTGCTTGCCTCCCTTCCAGAAAAAATTTCTAATTAGATCCTCCATTTTCTTGAGAATACCCACAGGTGCTAAAAGGACAAAAAATTGGAATAGAGGAAGGTTACTAAGTACTGCTTTGATGAGAACTACTTTTCCAACAATATTGAGCCAGGAGGATCCCCAGGCCTGCATTTTTTATTTGAATTTCTCAAGTTGAGGGTTCCAATCTTTCCTCGAGGCCCTCTTGAGGAAGATGGGAAGGCCAAGATATTTGAAAGAGGTCCAATTTGAAGAGGATGCAAAGCCTAGACATCTGGCAATGGAGTTTGCAGATGAGGGAGAGATATTCTAGCAATAAATATGGAATTTTCCATTATTTAATTTGCTGCCCAAGACTTCACAGAAATCGTCCATCACTTCTTTTACTTGGCAGCTGAAAGTGATGTTGCAGCCCCCAGCAGCAAGGTATCATCAGCGAAGAGGGCATGGTTGATGTTTTTTACCACTCTTTCTATGCTAAGGCCAGCTATTTCTTGATCTTGTTGTTTCTTATCTATATAAAAGCTGAGGATAGAAGCCTGCAGCACAAAGAGGAGGGGTGAGAGGGGACACCCCTGCCTCAGCCCTCTAGTGGCTTTGAAGAAATCAACAGCCCTACCATTTATAAGGGGAGTAATCCAGGGCTTCGAGATACAAGCACGAATCTAGGTTATAATATTTTGTCCAAACCCCATCTTATGTAGTACATCTAACAAGAAGCTATGCCAAACTCGATCAAATGCATTTTCTAGATCTAGTTTGATGACCATACATTTTTCTTTTCGATGTATGCTAGAATGGATTGCCTCTTGGACCAAGATGAAGTTGTCCACAAGTTGTCTGCCATGAATGAATCCTCCTTGGCTCTTCGGGATGATTTTGGGGAGAATATTTCTCAACCTGTCCACTATAACCTTGGTTATCACTTTGTATCTAATGTTACATAAGGAGATTGGATAGAATCTATTGAAGGAGTTTGCTCCTTTTTCCTTGGGGATAAGGGCGAGGAATGTTGAATTTGTGCAACCTCAAATTTTCTGGCAATCTTGGGATTTTTGAATCATTTTAAAGAACTCCTTATCCACAATCTACCAACATGTCTGGAGAAATGTGGCTGTAAAACCGTCTGGTCCCAGAGCTTTGTCGGGGTCCATATCAAAGAGGGCGTCCCTGACTTCATTTTTGTTGATTTTGGCTTCTAACAGCTGATTCATTCTAGCAGTAATAAGGAGGGGAACTGCATCCAGGAGTTTAGAGCTTTGGTCAGCCTCCATATCCTCACTATACAGCTTCTTAAAATGTTCGGAAGCTGCCTTTTTGATGCTGGTAAAATCATTTAATGTGCAGTTTTCTCCTTTGATTTCAGAGATGGAGTTACAACATTTCTTGGCTTGAGCTTGCTTATGAAAAAAGGAGGAATTTTTATCACTAGCTTTGAGCCAAAGGCTCCTAGATTTGAGCCTCCAGAATTCTTCCTCGACCAAGCAAGCCTTGTGTAATTTCTGCTGAAGCTGCGTCTCCTTGTTTAGATCTTATTTTGTGATTTCATTTGCTTCTAGGTGAAGATGGTGCATTTCTAAGAAGCTTTGAATTTTTTTCCTTTTAGTTGCAGGATTGGGCAAGGTCTTGGCCCAGCTTTTCAGCATTGTTTTTACTCTTCTAAGTTTTTCCTCCCAAACAAAAAAAGGGGAACCCTTGACTAGGTCTTTCCAACAGTCTCTAACCTTTTTCATGAAGTCTGCCTCTTTGGTCCATAGAGAACTGAATCTGAAAGGGATAGGGCCCAGGTCCTTGGGAGCCAGCAACTCAAGTCTTACGGGCTTGTGATCCGAAACACTACTATGAAGGATGTGCATTCTAGCCTCTAGCCCGAGAAGAAGGAAGGAGCTTTGAACAAAAAATCTATCAAGTCTTGCAGTTATATGACCAGGACTGACTCTCTTATTTGACCAAGTAAACTTACCAGTAACAGGCTTGATGTCTAGCAAATCCTAGTCCTGCATGAGATCCTCTGCCCATTCCCTTGCCAGATTGCTTACAATGCTGCCTCCTCTTTTTTCTGACGAGAGAAGGATGAGATTGAGATCTCTAGCTATGATGATATTTTCCAGATTCTCTAGATCTGCTAGACTTTTTATGGAATCCCAACAACTCTTTTTCTCACCTGCATTATTAGGAACATAGACATTGAATAGACAAATGAACTCCTTGGTTACTAGATGCTGCATTTTTAAGAAAATCCAATGAGTATTCAAAGTCTCAGAGATTATTGAGAACTTATTAGGGTTCCAGAGTGATCGAAGCCCTCCCGAGGCTCCTCGAGCAGAGATAGCTTGCGCTCTGCTTTTATTCCAAAATTTTTTACTTGCTTGGAGGAAAGTTGTGTCCTCCATTTTGGTCTCCTGAATGAGGAGGATATCCGGGGCTTCCAATCTTGTTAAAATTTTCATTGCTTCTTCCTTGGCTCTAGTGACCATACCCCTACAATTCCAGTAGACTATCTTCATCATTTATTTTTGTTGTGATGTGCTCGCTTGGAGCCCTGGGATTGATTCCTTGTAGTCTTCGGGGTTTTTTCCAATAACTTCTCTAGTGTTAGCTAGCTGCCCTGAAGCTTGTCCTTGTAGGTTTCTTGTTCTCTTTTTTCCCTTGCAGATTTGCATCCTCTTGTGGATCTTCTGGGAGAGGATTGACAGTCTCCTATTTCTCGTCCTTCTTCTAATTCCTCAGCTTCTTGGATTTCCTCCTCCTCTTCTGAGAGCTTCCCTTTGGATCTCTCTGCTGCACTTCCACCTTTGATCGAGACGGAGGGGGAAGCTTTCGCTGGAGAAATTTCCTTTGGGATCTCGACCTCTCGGGAGGTCATGATTTCAGATCTTAGGAGCTCGAATTTGTTCCCTTGACCTTCCATGGTTGGTTTCTAAGTAGGACCCATCTGTGGGGCTTTAACATTTCCATTTGCAGTCTTCTTGTGAGAAGTCTTGGTGAGCTTGACCTGGTTTCAGCCTTCTTCTTTCCCTTTTTCTTCCGCCCCATTGGACGGATAGCCTCTGGCAAAGTGACCATAGACGTGGCATTTCCGACAATTGAAGGGCAGCTGCTCATAGTCAAGTTTATGCACATGAGTCCAGGGACCTACGATAATTTTGATGGCTTCTGGTAGCCCGACCTCTAGATCTACCTCCACGCAGATTCTGGCACAGTCATACTGGTCTTTGTTGTTAGCCCGGTCTATAAATTTGCTTAGGGTGTTGCTTATGTGCTTTAGGGATTCCCAATTCCAACAACGCACTGGTAGGTTGGGGAGTCTCACCCACACCGGGACCGTTGTGGGCACATCCACTGCCGAAACTAAATCTGGCATCCATTTATTCAAATACAGTCCTTGAGGGCCCATGAAGTAATGTCCATTTTGGAAAATCAGATCCTTATCTCCTTTTGCAGTGAACTCAAATAGAAAGTAGCCTCTCCCGAGAAAGTATGAGGTTACTTTGTCTTTTATCAAGGGTGCCCAGTTCTTGGCGACCCAGTTCTCTGTGGATTTTGGGGAAGGCCAGAGCCCTGTGAACTAGCCGACGAGGGCCCGATATGCTAGAGACAAAGTGACTTGGATCGACCCTTCTGGTGGGAGAGAAATCTCGGGAATGTCATCCAGTTTCTTCACAAACTTTGCAGCTTCTACTTTCTTCTTCTTAGGTAAGGAAGCCAACAAAGATTTGAATGCATTAGAGGCAGAGGGCGGAGGAGGAGAGATGGGTGGCCCCTGAGGAGTAGCCAGTGCCTCCATGAAGGCGGGCGACCTTAGAAGGCCCAGCCAAGTCAAAGATGGTCACAGCCTGCATCGCAAACCAGAACTCCTCGGCAAGATCGCGCGCGCAGTTGCAGAGCGATGGAGTGTGTGGCTAAAGCATTGTTAGGAAATTAATTTTATATATTTTACTTGAATTTATTTTTTATATTTTTTCTGATTCGTGTGATGAATAATGTTGGGGCAAGCTCACCACACAACTATCTCACATAAAATTTATGACGGGTGGAGTGGCCATCTTCCCACATACATATTAATGTGAACTCATCTCATTCAAGTTATGCATATATAAAGATTTCATTTCGAAGTTAGATCCAGATACATAACACTCCTAATGTGAGTTATATGTTGTAAATTAGTCCCTTCCTTGGTGCAGGTGGGATTTCCTCTGCAACCTTGTGGCATCAAGGGGCTTTTGTACACTAATTCACTTTCCTTCTCTGAGAATTTCCTTGTATTTTTTCTAGAATTGGACATGTATGCTCGAGACAATGAAGCTGTTGTGGTTTGGATCTATCCACAATTTGCATTAGGAAATTACTATTACTCAACTAAGCAATTAAAGAGAGAGTGTAATGGTGATTTACTGGGCACGAGTGGTTGTGTTGCTGAATTTCTGCTTAAGACGTTGTGGCTTCCTTTCCAGCTAGGTTTTCCTCTAGTTGTAGATTCTGCACCATATTTCGTCATCCACCATTTGAAGGTTGGGTCATCACGGGTTGTGCTATTTGGGATACTCACTTTGACTCTTAGCTTTGTTCATTTTTCCTTTGCCCATATCTTTGTTGTTTGTAGCTCAAATTGGTATACTATAGTTGTTGAATTTTGGATTTGAGAATTATGGTGGGATGTGGTTCAATCTATTGTCATGTTAGATGTCCTCTTCCTCCTCTCTTTCCTCTCTCCCTTCTCTTTCTATTCAATCCTCATTCCTATTCTTGCCTTTGCATTTAGTTGGATATCCTCTACCTTTGCTTCTCTTCCCTTGGAATTATGATCCCCAATCTCTTCACATGGCATTCCTTTTTTTCAAGGTCCATGCCTCGGAAGCACATGCATAACCCGCCAAGGAGATGGTGGGGGGGATGGGGGATGACAGGGTTGGGAGGGCCATGGACCTAAGGGGTAGAAATTATGCCCATAAATATGCTTAGGAGGATGCAACCATCTACCAATCTTGTCCCCTCTGATGTCTACAGTGAGATCCCTCATATTGATTCCATTTTTATTGATGATTTTCAAAATTTATCAAACTTTAACATCCTGGAGGAGGTATCCCATCAAGTTCCTCACCCTGGTGACACTAGAGGAAGGTTGAAAAGGTGTCTCAACTCTATTACTCTTCATTAGTATTTATGAAGGAGAACTAAGAGGAGGAGTATGGCATATTTTCTACCTTGAATGATATCAATTGTCCCTAGCAATTCCAACACTCATGCTTAGAGACTTTGAATGCTCATAATCGACCTGGAGACCCATCTCTTGTGCAAGGTAAAACTTCCATCTCTAGGCTCTAGTGCTAAAGATCCTTCTCTAGTGACTTATTGGGACACTTGATTTTCTACTATGTACCCCAACGACATTTCTCTTTACAGTTTCATAGTTGATAGACATTTTTCCTTATAGTAAAGATCCTTCTCTAGTGACTTCTTGGGACACTTGATTTTTTACTATGTACCTCAACGACATTTCTCTTTACAGTTTTACAGTTTTATAGATGAAAGACATTTTTCCTTATAGTAAATGTTTTTGTCTTAGTCTTAGTATGACTTTCTCCTCTTATTTCTTTTATGGAAAATTGAGACCACCTATAATAACCTAAGAAATAACATGGACATTTGGTAATTATATTTTGATGTTTTGAGGTAATACAAATTTAAATTTTATATATATAGTTATATAATTTTAAAATTATATTAATAATATTTTATATTTAATTTAAAATAATTTATTTGTAATATTTATTATTATTACAAATTTATATTTTATGAGTATATTTTTATGTCATTTTATAAAATATATATTACTTTTGAAATATAATAATATATAAATATTAATGTATTAGAAGTCAGTGGATTTTTTATAAGAAAATTATATATAAATATTATTAATGTTGTACTATAATGAATGGATGAAATAACTTTTTTAGGAATTTGACAATATAATTTCAAGCAAGATTGTGATTTCTTGCTACTTAAATTACAATTTTAAATACATAAATAGATTCATTATTCAATTATATATATATATATATATATATATATATATATATATATATATATATATTATAACTAACTTGATATAAAATAATATTTAATAATATAAAATTCAGTCTACTTCCTCTTTAAACATATGATTATATTTTACTATAAAATTCACAATATAAATATCTAAGTTTATTATTTTATAAAATTGACAACATAAAAGTATCGAAATATTACAAATATATTTGCATTCAAAAAATATTACAAACATTTTGTCTAGTTACATGAAGTAGTAGATCCACAATTCTGAGTTAAGAAAAAGAAAAGAACTTGGTAAATTTAGATATTTTTTCTTAATTACCTTATTACTAGCTTTATCACCTTTGTTTCAAACATGTTGTTTCCAACTTTTTTTGGGTTTATTTTCTTCTTCACTTCATTCTTACTTTCTTATTTTGGGCATTTTCTTTATCTTGCTCATTCTCATGCTTTCTCTCCTTACCTTGAATAGCTTCATTTGCAGTTTTTTCTTCTTCAATCTTCTTGTCTCTATCTGTAATTATTTTTTCTCAACTGTTTTGGACAAAAAAAAAAATCTACAACATTTCTCTCTTCTTCCACTGTTTTATTTTCTTTTGTTCCTTCACTTCAAGCTTGGCTTCTATTTTGGTGTTGTTTCTTTCACCTCTTTCTCTTCCTTCTCCTCCTTGTCTACCTTATTTTCCTCAATCCTTTTTTATTTAAGGTATTGTTCACCTTATTCTTATGTGATTTTTCCTCCATTGTTGAGCAAAAGCAAGTTCAATAGGGTGCTTAGGAGGATTGCAATTATGTTATTTCCAATCTTAAAAGGGACACAAGTAGACTAAAAATCTCCTTTCTCAGTTCTGAGTAACAAGTAGACTAGAAATCTCCTTTCTCAATTTTGAGTAAGTTATCAGTGAAAACTAGACAAATATACTGTAAAACCTCATTTTCAATTTTAAGTAAGATGTTTCAGATAGTTTTTTAATTTATTTTATATTTATTTTATTTTATTTTATTTGAAAATCTAATTTCAAAAATAGTTTAATTTTTCAAATATATATCAATATAATTTATGATTATCATGTAATTCATATGATTTTATATATATATATATATATATATATATATATATATATATATATATATATATATAATTTTATTTCTTTGTTTTTAAATAATTTTTTTATTATTTTTTCGCATTATTTCAAAATATAACTCAATAATAAGAGAATGATCATTGTGATAAATTTGACTAATAACCAAATATTAAATTTTTAAATATTAAATTTTTTAAAAATATTTAAAATTTAGATGTAAAATATAAATATTGAAAGAATATTAAAATGTAGAAGTGTTTCAAATATAAATCAATAATGGGAGAATGATCATTCTCGTTCTCCCTTATAATAAATTTGGCCAATAACAAAATATTAAATTTTTAAATTAATAAACTTTTAAAAATATTTAAAATTTATATATAAAATATAAATATTAAAAGAATATTAAAATGAAGAAGTGTTTCAATTTAACTAGTTGCTTTCATCTCCTTCGTTTATTAGTGACTTGGAATACGGCAAGGTAATATCAATGCTGCAGAGGGAATTGATTGCAATCAATCAGCTTATATTACAATGTATATTACAGAAAAAAATTAAATTATAAAATTGGAGAAAACTAAATATTATATTAATGTATAAAGGGAATTTTTTTTTTCCAAATTTTGATTTATTTATATTTTAAAATTAAATTAATATTATGTATTTTATTAAGGTTTTGGAAACAAAATAACATTAGTATTTTGTGCTTTGTAGAAGTTACAGTAGTTTGCAGGGGTTAGCACGTGATTGCAAGCCGCAGAACCATGTGAGATGTTATCATTCTCCATTCTAGTCACTTCATGAGTGACCCCACAATAGGGGAGGGTTTTTGTCAAGCCCATGAGTTGCGGATGCGATGTGCGACGAGTTGGGTGATCGCTCTCGGTTAAACGTGACAAACTGGGTGAGCGACGAGTCGGTGGGTGCGACGAGTCGGCAAGCAGGCGCATTGGTTGCGACATTCCATTGCAACGATGGGACGCGTTGGAGGAGAGGGACGAGCTGGGGTGGTCGGTTAAAGTCGCTCGGGGCATGAGCGCGATGAGCCAATGAAGGAGTCGAAAAACTGAAAGTTGAGAATTTGGCTAAGTATGGCAATTTTGCAAAGGCGAACTTATATCGTGCGAATTTAGGCATGTTGACCCAGTAGAGTGACGGTGTGGGCAAGCCGACATGAAGGGTGGGCGAACCGACATGAGATGTGCGCGAATTAGCCAAATTGATAGGTCGGCCTGGGCAAGCCGACCCATGAACCATTCATGGCAAAGCATATATATTAGCGAACGCTTGGATGGAGAAAGAAATCAAGTTTGATCATCATAAGTTCAACAAGTGCGAGCCAAAGGTGAAGGGCGATCAAGAGAGTTGGGTAGATAAGGCAAGGCGAGGTGCAGGCGGCAGTCTGACCAAAGCACCAAGCCGGGACAAACATAAACATAGATTTTGGCTGGGTGAGATGCAGGTTGGGCAGGCAACCTGCAAACGATACGCTGCACAACGGGCGAACCGGTGAGTCGGGTAAGGTGGGCGACCCGCGAGAGGGTGCACTATACACCGACGAGTTAGGATGAATGAGTGGTCTGTGGTCCGATGGTGATAGGCCGATGGTGAGTTTGCGGTTAAAACTACGGGCAGGCGGACTATAACCAGATAGGCACATGATAGTGCGGGCGAGTGTTGCGGTAGAGCAGGGTGAGGGCACACGAAGTGTGGGTGAGCGTTGAACGAAGGGCCGAGTAGCGAGTGAGCGTTGGGTGGGTGACACGTCATGGGTAGGCCTGAACGAACAGTGGAGTTTGCTGAACACGACGGGTGGTAGACTGGTTGCCACAACGAGCGGTGCGGAGGGCGACCCGGGGGTGGGCGCCTCTGCCCAACGAGTTGGGTGACTAGACCTGGTAAGGGTGGGCGCTCCTTAACGAAGGTTCGGATAGGCTGCATGGTGTAGGCCGAAGTTGCGTATTTTGGCAGATTTTGCGAGAAGGAAGTTGGGGTTCCTCTCAAAGGATTGTAATTATATATTTTGAAGAATTATCATCATTATTGTGGGTAGACTCATATTCTGGCCCCTCCCGTTAAATATTGTATTCGTTGTGCATGTGTCTAAAATGATAATGATGATGAAAGATGTTTAATTGAATGTTTCTGTTGTGTTATGAATGTTAATACCTAGAAAGTGAAAAATAAACTATGTAATGTTAGGCATAGTCCACACTTGAAAGTATTGTTGAAAAGAAATTGGGTGGTGGTGGTGCCACACCTCCTATGAGCGGTTGAAAGACTACCGCCAAGATAGGGGCGTGATAGTTTTCCTCCTAGCGCCATACAATTAATGAATCAAATAATGGAACGAGAGGAGCTTCTAGCTCAGCCACTAGAGGAAAGGAAAATCAAATAATGGAACGAGAGGAGCTTCCAGCTCAGCCAGTGGAGGAAAGGAAAATGAGAAGTCACTTATGATAGGGGCTTTGTGGCAAGCAAGAAACTCAATGTGTTTCTTGCCGAAAGCCACCCAAAATAAAATAAAAAAAATGTGATTCCAAACAACTGTTTGGAAAAGACCTAACAATTCATGAAATACCATTTCCTCATTTGTAAACTCATGGGAATCTGGCCGAAAGAACAGGAAATTATTCAATCGATCCAAACATAATGGAACCCCAATGGGCCAATCAAGCTTAGGTTAAGAGAATAAGGTTTGCTTACAATGCTTTTCATAGATCTAAGAGACTGGAAAAAGGTATTTGATAATAGGCCCTATTCCATGAACAATATTAATCTTTTTTACGAGAAGAATGTTATAATTCGGAGAACGAGCATGGCCCACAATGGGTGTGTTTCTTCTCATTTCGAAAAGACTTCTAGGAACTCGATATTTTAAAGGAAATTGGTAATTTTATAAGAAAATTTATGAATATCTTGAATATTACAAAGAGAGGCTACACCCGAATCTTTGTCCATGTAAACATTTCACAACTCTTGCTAGAGTCAATTGACTTGGAATATAATGACACAATTTGGACCTATAATGACACAATTTGGGCCTAGCCTTTGGATTATGAACATGTCTCGTTCAAATTTCGTTAATGCCATGAATATGTCCATTTCTTCGAAGATTGTCCATTCATAGTAGGGCAAGCCAAAAAGGTAAAAGAGAAGAAAGACAAGGGATACTTTCAATCAATCAACGCAAGAAGGGGTAGATTAGCTGGAAAAAAATTAAACCCCATAGGGTAATAATTCAGCTCAAACTTCTACGGCTATCTCTAGTATGAATGCATCTCAAATTCAACCCTAGAAGACCCCGGATACCAATACGTTTTCCATTCTAGAAAACATGGATAAAATTTATAATGTAGAAAGCTCGGAAAAAAAATTAGAGTGTTTTTCCGATTCTGAAGAATCCATTAGAGTGTTTGAGGAGAGTGACGTGGTAGCATTCACAATGATTCTATATCCGGAATAAAAACTTAAAGAATCTTAAAACTGGAATGAAGGTTTAATGCCCAGTAAAAATAAATTACCTCCAGCCATTGATAACGCTCTTGCTGCAAACCAAAACTTTTCTATTACGCTTCCACAGTCCACTTGCTTTCTTGACTGAAAACAACGCTCCAGCTTCAATCCAAGCAAAAGAAAAGAATACAGAAAGTCTGAAGGCACTTCCAAGCTCTGCTCTCTCAGCTAGATGGTGTAAAAACTGAAGGGAATTGAGATACAAGCTTGGGGACCAAACAGATAAATTTATAGCCAAGCTTCCATCAAGCTTCTGATGGCTATGTGTCAGGTGTTCCACAGATCAAGGTAGAGAACTCCAGATGGAGTAATGGACCACTTTAGAAGCTCCCAACAAGAAAATTAATTAACTGCAGTTGATTTCCTTAATTTAAGGAAATTACTGCAGTTGGTTTCAAGAAATAAAGGAAAAACTGCAGTTGGCTTCCATAATTGTAGGCAGCAGTTGGTAAAAAATTAATGGAGCTTAACATTCTCCCACTTGGTCCATACTTCCAAACTTAATGTCTCAATTTAAAACCCATTGATAATCTGTATTAAGTAATAGATACATGAATCATGGCGAAAAGTCCTCGAATGACGAGTATTATCTTCCATGTATTACTATGTATTTATTCTTATTATAATTTATGTGGCAACAATTTCTTAATGAATAAACCTTATGTTTATTCTTGGTCCTTCTTAAATGAATTTTCTCAAATCAACTTATGGTGCACATAAATATGAGAAAAAACATCACAATAATTAAGAATTTCATTAAAATAACATTGTCCATACAATGAGAAACTACATAATGGAACCAAGTCCCATATTCATTACATGATCCTTGAATTTAAACGGTGGCATGCCCTTAGTCAAAGGATCAGCGATCATCAACTCAGTGCTGACGTGCTCAATGACCACTTTATTTTCTTTAACACGTTCCCTTATAGCTAAATACTTAATGTCGATGTGTTTATTTCAACTCCCACTTTTGTTGTTTTTAGCCATAAAAATAGCAGCTGAATTATCACAATATATTCTCAATGGCTTAGAGATAGAATCCATAATTCTAAGCCCATAAATGAAACTCTTAAGCCATACACCATGTAAAGTAGCCTCAAAACAGGAGATGAACTCGGCTTCCATAGTGGAAGTGGCAATCAAGGTCTGCTTGGCACTCCTCCATGATACAGCTCCACCGGCCATCATAAAAATGTAACCTAATGTTGATTTGCGTGAATCAACACATCCAGCAAAGTCAGAATCTGAGTAGCCAATTACTTCCAAGTTGTCCGTCCGTCTATACATAAGCATGTAGTCTTTGGTTCCTTGAAGGTACCTCATTACTTTCTTTGTAGCTCTCCAGTGGTCTAAACCTAGATCACTCTGATATCATCCCAACATTCCCACAACAAACGCAATGTCAGGTCTTGTGCAGACTTGAGCATACATTAGGCTTCCGACAGCAGAAGCATATGGAATGTTCTTCATTTGTTCCCTTTCAAAGTCGTTCTTCAGGCATTGGTTCAAATTGAACCTATCACCCTTCACAATGGGAGCTACACTTGGTGAACAATCCTTCATCTGAAATCTCTCTAAAATTTTATTAATATAGGTTTCCTATGACAGACCCAAGATGCCTCGAAATCTGTCTCTATGGATCTTTATGCCAATGACATAAGATGCCTCACCCATATCCTTCATATCAAAATTTTTAGAGAGGAATTGTTTCACCTCATGTAGCAAACCCTTATCATTGGTTGCTAGCAAAATGTCATCCACATATAAAACAAGAAAACAAATTTTACTCCCACTAACTTTCAGGTATATACATTGATCCATAATGTTTTCTACAAAATCAAAAGAAGAAATTACATTATGGAATTTCAAATACCATTGGCGGGATGCTTGTTTTAAACCATATAATGACTTCTTGAGCTTGCAAACCAATTGCTCACCATCACTAGAGGGGAATCCTTCAGGTTGTTTCATGTAAACCTCCTCCTCTAGATCTCCATTAAGAAAAGCCGTTTTCATATCCATTTGTTGCAACTCCAAGTCAAAATGGGCTACTAATGCCATAATAACGCGCAAGGAATCTTTCTTAGATACAGGAGAAAAAGTCTCCGTGTAGTCGATTCCTTCTTTCTGAGTGAATCCCTTAGCAACAAGTCTTGCCTTGTATCTCTCAATGTTTCCCAATGAGTCTTTCTTTGTCTTAAAGACCCATTTACATCCAATGGCTTTTGCACCATTAGGCAACTCAACAAGATCCCAGACTTCGTTACTCTTTATGGAATTCATCTCTTCCTTCATGGCATTGTACCATAGTTCTGATTCTTTACAACTCATGGCTTGTGAAAATGACTCAAGATCATTTTTGGCTCCAATGTTGTAGTCAGATTCTTGTAGATACACAACATAATCATTAGGAAATGCTGATCTCTTTGGTCTAGTAGATTATCTTAATGTTGTACCATCATCTTCCTTAAAAGTATGTGGTTCAACTTGTTGTTCAATAGTTCTTGGCAACCCTTGAACTCCTTGATCTATTGGAATATCGTCAGCAGCTTGTGGAACTTCAACAATTGGTTGTTCAACACCAGTTTGTACTTGAGGGGTGCTATGAACAATAACCAATCTATCACTTGAAGTGGAAAGTTGAGATTCTGAATGATCCTTCTCAGAAACTATGTTTCTGGTTTGATCGCTCCCACTGATCAAGTCATTTTCAAGAAACTTTGCATTTCTTGATTCCACAATCCTAGCGCTGTGAGATGGAAAATAAAATCTATAACCTTTAGACCTTTCAGCATATCCAATGAAATACCCACTAATGGTCCTTGGGTCCAACTTCTTCTCTTGTGGATTATAAATTCTCACTTAAGACGGGCATCCCCAAACGCGCATATGTCGCAAACTTGGTTTCCAACCTTTCCATAATTCAAATGGCGTTTTAGGAACCGCCTTGGTTGGAACTCGGTTTAATATATACACTGTCGTCTTAAGTGCTTCAGTCCACAAGGATTTAGGAAGATTGGAACTGCTAAGCATACTCCGCACCATGTCCAATAATGTTCGATTTCTTCTTTCTGCTACACCATTCTAGTCAGGTGAACCAGGCATGGTGTATTGGGCAACAATCCTATGCTCTTGAAGAAATTTAGCAAATGGCCCAGGTGCTTGTCCATCTTCTGTGTATCTACCATAATATTCTCCACCTCTATTTGATCTCACGATCTTAATTTGCTTATCGCATTGTTTCTCTACTTCAGCCTTAAAGATCTTAAAGGCATCTAATGCTTCGCTCTTTTTATGAAGCATGTAGAGATACATATATCGTGAGTAATCATCTATAAAGGAGATGAAGTATCTCTGACCATGTGAGTCCATGTCTGGACTACATATATCAGTATGTATGATTTCTAATATGTCCGAACTCCTATTGGCACCTTTCTTTGACTTGTTGGTCTGCTTTCCCTTTATGCAGTCCACACAAGTCTCAAAATCAGTAAAATCCAGAGTATTAAGTACCCCTTCATTTACCAATCTTTTAATTCTTTCTATGGAGATATGACCTAGTCTCCGGTGCCATAATTTAGAGGAATCTTCATTAATAACAGATCTTTTAGTGCCAGTGTGAACATGCATTGAATCATAAGTGACATTGTTTTGTAAATTAATGCAGTAAAGACCATTAGACAAAATACCATTCCCAACATAATCAGATTTATAAAATAGACTGAAGGATTTTTCTAAAAAGTTAATGGAATATCTAAAAGGTAGAAGCCTTGAGACTGAAATCAAGTTTCTAGAAAAACTTGGAAAATAAAAGGTCTTTTCTAATTCTAAAACAAAGCCACTACTTAAAGTTAAATAACATGTTCCTATAGCTTCTACATGCGAGCCCATCTTCTTCCTGATAAGATGCTTTGCTCACTTCCCACCGGCTTCCTTAGGTTTTGCAAACCCTGCAAGGAATTCGTAATGTGAATTGTTGATCCAGAGTCAATCCACCATGTGTTAATATTAACATCAACCATATTAGATTCATAACAAACAAATGATATTAAATTACCTTTGTCCGCAAGCCATTTCTTAAATTTGGTGCATTCCTTCTTCATGTGTCCCTTCTTTTTACAGAAGAAACACTTGGAATCCTTTTTGATGTCAGCTTGGGGAGGTACTTTACCTTTCCATTTCCGATTGGCTTGAGATTTTCCCTTTCCACGCGTTGCCAGCATTGCACTCTCTCCTAGTTCCATCACCAGTCTTTCTTCCTCTTGAACACACATGGTCATGAGTTCATTAATTGACCATTTATCCTTATGTGTGTTGTATGAGATTTTGAAAGGTCCATATTGGTGCGGAAGGGTGTTCAGGATGTAGTGCACTAGGAAGGACTCCGATATATCAACCTCGAGTTTCTTCAATTGAGCCACAGTGTCCCTCATCTGCATGATGTGCTCGTGCACACCTTTCACACTGGTGAGCCTTAGGGATGAGAACTTCATGATTATGGTGCTTGCTAGTGCCTTGTCTGAAGTGAGGAATTGATCATCAATGGCCTTTAACAAGTCTCGGACCTTTTCATGCTGATCAACGGAACCACGAATACCAGCTGAAATTTTAGTCTTAATGAACATCATGCTTAGACAATTGGATCGCTTCCATCGTTCATAAAGCGTGATGTCCGCTGCAGTGCTGGTATTAGTGAGTGCCGGTGGTTCATCTTTCCTAATAGCATAATCTATGTCCATCCACCCCAAATGAAGGAGAATCCTCTCCTTCCAAATCTTATAGTTATCTCCCTTAAGTTCGGGAATGTCACAATGAATTTCAGAGAAATTTGCAGGTTGTACTACTGCATCAAAATTAAAAATCACATGCTTATGTTAAAATTGAGGCTTAATAAAATTTCATGTTTTACCAATGTAAATCATGCTCAAAATTGAATCTAATGACATAAAAATTGCCTGTGGGCTAAATTTTTAATTCAAGCAGATTCAATTATTCATTGTTTTGAACTTTATGATAAAACTATTAATTCATAACTCCTGTGGGTAGGTTATGAAATTTTATCCTAATTAATTACATAAATATAATAAAAATTCCTGTGGGATAAAATTTATTATATTTAGTCTAATTAATTACAATTTAATGTCTAAATAATCTTTATGTGATCTAACCAATCAAAATATATAATTTTATTTAATTAAAGATGATGTGGCTATTCTCTAATTAATTAAAATTATATGGATCACTAGACATTATTTTTTATTTTTTTTACATAAATTGCATAAACAAAACTTAACCAAAGTAAAAATAATGTTTACTGAAAGGAGTAAGTCAAAATGACAATTTAAATAAACTCCATATAAGTGTTTCTTGCAAAAAATTGCCATAAATGTTAACATTACGGTAAACAACAGTAATAATTCTTCACAAAATCAAAATTAAAGTTAAAGCAATCAGCATTACCGTAAATGACTGCAAATCGATTGTTTAATTTATAAACAAAACCCGGAGATTGACTGAAGCAGCATTGATCTACTTTGCACTCGCATAGCAAATGCAGTTCGAAGGCTAGCTGGCTTGACTTCAGGCTTCGTCCTTAAGTTTATAAAACAAACAAATATATATATATGGAAAATGGAAACAATTACCGCACTAATCAAACTCTTAAAAAAATTTCTTATAAAATTATAAACATTTTTTTTTTTTTTACCAGAGTAAAAGAAAAAAAAATGTTCAGTAAAAATGAATAAGTCATAAATTTATAGATTGAAATCTTCACTCGCACTGTAGTGTTAGATCACGCAATTAAAGGAAATAAAGCTATGGTAAATGGAGTCATCTTGGCAATTACAACAAGCCCCACTTGAAACCGTTTCTAGCCTGTGATATTGAACCCTGCATGGTATTTTCAGAGGTAGATAGCATATGGAATGATCCATAGATAGCATATGATTGGTTTTGTTCTTTTATGTTGTGATGAAAGTCCTTCACAGGAAACATTTTCTGATTATAATCATACAAGCTTGGATACCAAAAGCCGGACAATTAGTTTTAGGGCTTTTTGGTCTGACGTTCTTTATTTCAGAGAAATTTGACACCTTCAAAATATATTTAGGCCTCATGTTTAGACTTTCAACTTGTCATAGGCACATTATAATGAAACTCACAAGTTTTCCAAAAAAGGAGAAGCTTTGAAGCAATTCTTTACCTGACACCCAAAAATCTTAACCGGACATTCATACAACAACCTTTAAAAAAAAACCAAGAAAACTCACAATCTCAAGGCTGTAAATTCATGTAAATTCCACAAGCTACAATACAAACACAGACAAATTTTTCAAAATTTCTTCTAAATTCACTAAGCACGTAGCAAATTTCAGCAAACACAAATAAAATCGGAATTCAAAAAATGCAAACAAGCTTTACACAAAATTCTTCCAAATTCCACCTCATATGGCATGATTTTACCACAAACATGGCTATTACAGATCCTATATCTGAGGCCCATATAAGGAATATCCAATCCCCAAGATATATATGGGTTCTATAGGAGTGATGCGCCTTGGAAAGAAATCATGGTGAAACAAGCTCACCGAATAACGATAATTTGTCATCCTATAGGAAACAAAATCTCTGTGCAGGTCGACAACAGATCGATAAAGGGTTTCAGACGACAATGGGACAAAAACCCTAGCTGCTACGGTTCTGGTTGACGTAAAGCAGAGAAATAGACTGGCCATGGCATCCTAATGATTAAAGGATCCTAACTCGTATATTATTCATATGCTGCTCCACCTAATCAGACCAAAGAAACGGCTAACAACAATGTTGTAAGATAAATTTTGTCTTAAACGTAGACATGCCATAGGAGATTAGCAAAGTCGTATCAGATTTTATTCATGTGGTTTTCTGCTTATTTTTTATTTTATTTTTTTTACAAATAACCATAGTCAATTCGTGGCTTTGGTTTGCAAAATCAATATTGTAAATCTACCAAGGCGATTCTCACAGCATTCAACGATTCTTATGCTTAAAGAATTTAAAACTTGTTTACTGCCCTAAAAAACTAACGCTCCACGCTTCCACAATGACTTCAATCCAGCAAAAGAAAAGAATACAGAAAGTCTGAAGGCACTTCCAACCTCTGCTCTCTCAGCTAGATGGTGTAAAAACTGAAAGGAATTGAGATACAAGCTTGGGGACCAAACAGATAAATTTATAGCCAAGCTTCTGATGGCTATGTGTCAGGTGTTCTACAGGTCAAGGTAGAGAACACCAGATGGAGTAATAGACCACTTCAGAAGCTCCCAACAAGAAAATTAATTAACTGCAGTTGATTTCCTTAATTTAAGGAAATTACTGCAGTTGGTTTCCAGAAATTAAAGAAAAACTGCAGTTGACTTCCATAATTGTAAACAACAATTGGTAAAAAAATTAATAGAGCTTAACATGAGGGTGGTCAGAGCCATTTGGTACCCGAGCAGTGTCATAAGCAGAGGGAGTCGTTTCCCAATCGCCCGTACCTCTAAATATACTCTTAATCTCAGATATTAATATATCGACACGCTTCTCGTCCATTTCTGCTTGCTAAAATTAAAATTAATTCAGGTCAACCAAAATAGTTTAGAAAAGCATTTGAGATTCTTACAAGTTGAAGTATCAACCACGAAGAATACCAACCTTGTCAGATGGCATTATTGCATTAATAATATCGTCCTTCCAAAATCCTGCAGCGAATTCTCGTTTCGCTAGTGTACGAGCAGAAAGCGAATTTGAAGGTATCCAAAAAAAAAGGGAATAGTGAAATTCGTCACTTGGCACGATGTTGAAAATATTTAAATTATTTTGTACACAATGCACCAACATCAGCGCACCCGTCTTTATGATAAGTTGAGTCTTCGCCAACACAAGCAATGATCTTGCTTGAACCACCTGCATAATACAAAATAGTAAGAAGTCGAATTGAAATATTTAACGCGAATAAAATACAAATAAACTAAACATTATGTGCGTACTCGACCGTAGGTAGATGCTTCTGTGTTTGGGGGCACTGCTTCCGGTATTAAGTGTGCTGAAGAAACGTGGGATGCGTTGTGTGTTGACAAAGGCGTCGAGGGTGAGATGAAGATGTCGACTGAGTGCCGTAGCGATGGAAATATGGGATGACAAAGAAGAGTACGAGGCCACTAGATTACCAGAGGTAGCGAATGAGGTTAATTATCTTGAATCTCAAGTTGTAGTAAATCACCGTAAATAAATCAGTTATATGAAATTATTGTCGCAAGAAATTATTAAATGTTTTGTTTTTTTATTTGTGTTAAGTTGTTTGTGTTTTTCTATATAACTCTAAGGGTATCTAAACTTTTAAAGTCACTTGGAATCACACTTGGTAAAGACCACACCAACGCTAAGCTCACTAGATTTTAAAGTATCTCCTCTCCTAACTGGTGCAATTTGACCTGAACTAATAAAACTTGGACCACTAAACCACTAAATATTCTATTGCATGAATATTTTTACTCTATTAATTCTAAATTTTCAAATTTTTTTATATAATCCTTTTTAATTTTACCGAATATCTAACATAAAAAAATTTTATTAGAATTACGAATTTGATTTTGCAATTTCCAAGCTTTACATGTTTTAAAAAATTGAGTGTTAATTAAAACTCAAAATCTCATTCATAATTATAAAATTCTTGAAAAAATCTCGATCGTAATTATAAAATTCTAGAAAAATAAAATGTTAAAAAAGTTAAACTACATGTATAAAATATCTTATGTAAAGTAACTTCTACCAGCAAACACTTCGAAACTTCTGGATCTTCCTTCCACGCTTGTCCATTCTCCGTATCATCGCTTTAAACTACCTTCACTTATTCACTCGAAGAGTCGAAACATAACCGTTACATCACAATTTCCTGGACGTTGACGTTAACTTAATTTCTGCAACTATCTTTGTATCTCCCCTACTACATTTATGTATCGGCTTCAAGGGTGATTGGGCTTCGGATGCTTAAATTTGTCTTTTGTGGTTCAATAGACATTTCATTGACCTGTCGTTGGGAAGGATTGAATATTTGTATCTGTGTTTTGTCGCTCACAAGATTCGATGTCATCGGATTTCATTGACCTTTAAAGTGATCAGATTTCACCATTGAGAGATATTTTGATTGATTATATTTTGATTGATTACTACTACAGAACAAACATAATAGTTGGTATTTTGGAGGAAATATGGCTTCATGTCATCTATGGCTATGCTAGGTCATAGACTTTGTAATCATCTTTTCATCTTTTTAATGTTTCAGATCATGTATCCTCTATATGATTCATAGCTATTGCTATTGAATTTCTTGGAATTGACATAACTCTTTACTCACTTCTCTATGAGGAATATCATCCCTACAACATAGCTAATTATTTGCAACAAAAGATTATTTCAATCCTTGGGATTATAGGCATGTGCCTCAAAATCTTGTGAGGAGGACCATGTGACTTACATGTTTTTTTTTAATTATGGTACCTTTCATGCCCACATTTCAAACATATCTCTTTGTTTACATATTCTCTTATATATCTAATACAACCATTTGGACATTCATGATATGATATGTACTTAATACCCAACATTTTCAACAACTTTTTTCCTTGGCTTCGGGAAAGTCTCCAACTTAGTTTTTAATTTTATATTAAATATATATATTTTCTCCGGAAGTGAGAAAATCTATAATAATTTAATGGTCAAATTTTATAATTCAATTATCAAATCAGCGATGAAAATAATAATATTTAGTTGTTATTCATTAATAGACTCATTTAAGGCTAACTCAATATTTAATTTATCATTAAATATTATGATATAAATTTTACAAATTCTCAAATTTTAAAATAATAATCATCAATTATTTATCTCTATATAAATTAATTTATATATATATATATTTATATAATATTTAAAAACATTAAACTGACAAAGAATGAAAGTGAATAGTGGAGCAGAGATTACTCTTTTCAATATTCTGAAAGACTAAATAAGTTACATTGTAAACATCAATAATAAATTACTAAAGTAAAACTGGACACCTGTGGAGTAGAACTCAAGTAAGACTAGACTGCTTATGACACCTGTAGACAAGAAATCAATTAAGATGACACCTAACCAACAACTAATTAACAGTGAAATTAATATCTCAACATCCCCTCCTAATCTCAACTGTTACATGAAGTGATACTTTCAATGCCAAGTTGTTTTCTTTGAAATTCAAATACATTCTTGCCCAATGGCTTTGTGAAAATGTCTGCTAGTTGATCTTTCGAACCACAGAAAGAACATCATTGACAGGCTCGCGAATGAAATGAAAACGAGTGTCAATGTGCTTCCTCTTTTTGTGGAATACATGATTTTTTGATAAGGAAATCGCTGAACTGGTATCACAGTAGATTGGGGTTGACTCCTTCTGGATATTTGAAATATCTTTCAATAATCTTCTCAACCACACAACTTGACAAGCAGCTGAATTTGCTGATACATATTCTGCCTCTACAAAAGAAATTGAAACGATTGATTGTTTATTGGATGCCCATGAAATCAGATTGGTTCCAAGATGAAAAGCATACCCTGAGGTGCTTTTGCGATCATCTAAACTCCTTGCATAGTCACAATCTGTATAACCTGAAGGTGAACAATTTTCAAAATGTGTATAAAACAAACCATAATCTATTGTCCTGGCAATATACCTTAAGATCCTTTTTGCAACCTTCCAATGAAAAATCTTAAGTGACTGCATAAACCTGGAGACAAAACTTGCTGCAAACATAATATGAGGTCTACTTGAAGTGATATATAACAAGCTACCAACTAGACTTTTATACAGTGTGGAATCAACTGGTGGTGCTACATCTTTTTTGCTTAGTTTTGTTCCTTGAGCAATTAGTGTATCTGCAGGTTTACAATTGGTCATTCTGAACTTTTTGATGATATCACTGGCATATTTTTGTTGACTGAAAAAATTCCATTAGCGGATTGGTGAATTTCAATGCCTAAGAAGTATTTCATGACTCCTAGATCTGTCATATCAAAGTCTTTTTGCATTAATGCTTTGAAATCTTCTAACATCATATTTCCTATATAAAGAAGATCATCTACATAAAGGCAGACAATCATAATTTTACCTTCATGCATTTCGGTATACAAAGTTGGCTCATGATTGCTTATGAAAAAACCACTTTTGATGAAATAGGTGTCAATGCGACTGTACCAAGCTCTTGGAGCTTGTTTCAAACCATACAAGGCTTTCTTCAATCTGTATACCTTATGATCCTGTCCTATAACTTCAAAACTAGGAGGTTGCTCTACATAAATTTCTTCCTTCAATATACCATTTAGGAAAGCAGATTTTACATCAAGCTGATAGACTTTCCATTTGTGTTGAGCTACTGTGGACAAAATGGTTTTGACAGTGTCTAACCTTGCTATTGGAGCAAAGGTTTCACCATAGTCGACACCAAATTGTTGTGAGAATCCTTTAGCAAACAGCCTTGCCTTATGTTTCTCAATCTCTCCTTTTTCATTCAGCTTGGTCTTATATACCCATTTTACACCAATTCTGGTTTTGTCTCTTGGGAGATTAGTTAATTCCCAAGTCTGATTCTTCTCTATGGTAGAAATTTCTTGGTTCATTGCTTCTACCCAATGTTATCTTTAAATGCTTCTTCAAAATGAGTTGGTTGAGATGAAATAAATGCAAACATATTATGCTAGTCAAACTCATGCTCCTGCTCATATATTTCTCTTATGCTTCTTGTTTTCTGATTGTCTTTTGAAGATGTTGAATCACTGGTGGATTCACTGCTTGAAGATGTACCATTTTCAGAATGGTATGGCTTTTCTTCAACCTACAATGTAGGTGGCTGTGGTGGATAAAAAATCTGACTTGAAGCTTCATCAACTTGATTAGACCAAGATTTATTTTCAAAAAAAATTACATCTATGCTTAAAACAAACTTCTTTGTAACTGGATTATAAAGTATGTAGGCCTTTGACTGCTCTATTAACGCACCTTCTTCTGTCACTGCTCAGCATTAGTGGTGTTACTAACGCATTGATTTAATGCATTGGAAAACATTAATCTCCCAAAAAAAATCCTCAATTTGTTTCTCCTTTGCCTTGCTGTAGCTGGCTTGTTGGTTTTCTTTGCTTCTTCTTCACAAGCTTCTTCAATCTTCTGCTACTCTCTCAAAGAGGCTTACGCTTTCTCTTCACTCACATCATTGCTCTCTCTCGAACTCTTATGCAAACTTGTCTCTCCCTCTATTCCTCTCAATGAGTCTTACACAGGCTGAGCTGTGTTACCATGACAAAGAATGAAACTGAATAGTGGAGCAGAGATTGCATTTCTCAATATTCTGAAAGACTAAATAGGCTACATTGTAGACATCAATAATAAATCACTGAAGTAAAACTCGACACCTATGGAGTAGAACTCAAGTAATACTAAACTGCTTGTAACACCTAGCAGACAAGAAATCAATTAAGATTACAACTAACAAACAACTAACTAACAGTAAGATTAATATCTCAACAATTACCAATTTCAATCAATGTCCTCAATATCTTAAACTATTTTCACAAGAAATCCATATATTTGGACATTAAATTTACAACTTCAAAATGTTTTCACCTATCTTACCCCATATAAATGGGCCTGACACTTTTATTTTTAAACCGTTTTCACAAGCAATCCATAAAATTTTTCACATTTCATTGTTGAATGTTCCAAAATATTTATATTCATGGTTAAATATTAAAAAAAATAAAAAAAAATTGTTGTTTCAAATGTGAGTCGTGACTTATTAGATGAAGTCATCTATGCTCCAAAGCTGTCAAGGTTACAGCTAACTTAAAACATTATTAAATATGTGTAATATGCAACATTGTTGTTTAATAACTGCCTCTTATACACAAAGTACCTTAGTAACTACCTTTTATGCAAAAAGTAATTGATAATTAAATTAAACGAATATAATTAAGTAAAATTATTCCTCATTTATTTTTTGTAATAATAACAATTGAACAATAAAAATTAATAGTAATTGCTTAAAATTTATAACTTATTTAATACAAGTGAATATTGAATTTATGAAATTTTGTAATAGAGAGATTATCACCTAACAATTAGTAATTAATATATATACAATTAATTATAATATAAATAATAATAATAAAAATTAATATACTCTTTTAAATTATATTTTTTATTTTAATATATATATATATATATATATATATATAATCTTATCATTATTATTAAATTGAATAAAATTAAAAAGTTACCCTAAGCTAATGGCCCCTAATTAGGTGAGTTTCTAACAACAAAGAATAGAAAGAAATTAATTCAATGAAAATGGAAAGTTCATATACTCACTCTCCCACTTCCATTAAAAATAAAGTTGATTTTGTCTTACTTGGACTTCTCAAAATAGTGCATTTCTTTTGGGGAAGAATATTAATTCAATGAAAATGGAAAGTTTATATAATGACTCTTCCACTTCCACTAAAAAATAAAGTTGATTTCATCTTACTTGGACTTTTGAAAGTAATGTATTTTTTTTGAAGAACATTTGTTTAGATAATTTAAAAAAAAACTCTCAAAATTACAATGATATTATTAAATTTTAGCATAATTTATATAAAATAAGTTTTTTTTTTTTTTTTTTACCATTTAATATATAAATCATATAAAAAACCTACTATATTAACCTACTATATTATTACATTTTACGGTTAAAATTGGAATGGAAACATCACCAAAATTTAAATTCTAACGCGGGAATATAGAGTTATGTTTATCAAATAAAAGAAAACTCATGAACCTTTAGCCTTTGCATGGTTTGCATGGTAGTCAGCGTGGTTTAAAAAATTTTAAATTTCAGTGGGCAGTCATGAATGATGACTTACAAACTTGATATTTTGATGTGATTAGGAGAGTTACCTTCACTGTTTAATTATTTTTTATTCACTTTGAATTCCAACTTGTTTCTCCATTCACACACTTATTTTTTATTGACTTTGAATTCCAATTTGTTTCTCCATTCACACCCTTCCATTCACACACTTTGATAAGATGTTTAAGAGAGATGAGGCCTTATAAAAATGAGAGTAAAATGTTTAATTTAGAAATCGGCTATGCAGGTCACTTTTCCCATTTGCCAATAAAGTTGATGTCATGAATGTTACTTTTCCAATTTGCCAATAAAGTATGCTATGAATGTTACTGGAAAGTTTATATTGGTAAAACATCCTAATCATCAAAGTCAAATCATTAACTTGTTATTGAAAAGCGCTTAATTTTATAAAAATAAAAACAACTAATACTATTTCCAAATCTCATTCTTATACATATATTTAACTATGAAGGTATTATTCAAATATGAGAGATTTTTTTTCATGTCATTAAAATAATATTGAAAAGTTATTAACTTTGTTTATAATCTATTTACCCTATTTTATAAGGCTGATTTAACTATGAAGGTATTATTCAAATATGAGAGATTTTTCTTCATGTCATTAAAATAATATTCAAAAGTTATTAACTTTGTTTATCCTCTATTTACCTTATTTTATAAGGTTGATTTGATGAATGTATTAAAATTTCTATAAGGTTGATTTGATGAATGTATTAAAATTTCATAAATATTGAGACATGATGTGTGTATTACTGGGACATTGGTGATATATAGTTTTTATTTTTATTCTTTTAATAAATTTTATTTCATGCAAATTCTGTTTATAACCCCATAAAACTAGTCTTCTTGTCTATATGAAGTAATGAAAAAATAGAAATTTAAATTTAAAAAATTTGAAATCTTATTTTTAGTTTGCAAAAAATTCAGTTAAATATTTGTTTTTTTTCAAAAACTTTATTAAACATTATAAAATTTGTTTTAAATTTTCAAAACTAATTGAAAGTCAAGCATTTTCACTAAAATTGATTACAATATAACTTGCCTATGTGCTGGTATAATAACCTACAACATTATTAAAAGGTGATAACTTTGAAGGATTCAATGTTTTGGTTCATCAACACATCTCAGTTTTGTCAATAATAAAGGACACAGTCCATGTTGCTAAGGGCTATCAATATTTTTGGAGCTATAACTCCATGAATACATTGGGGTAGTATATGCCAACCTTTAGATTTAGGCAAGTACAAAATCTAAGGGTTGGCATATAATGCCCCAGTGCATTAATGGAGTTATAGCTCCAAAAATATTAGTTGTCTTTGCTAAGATTAAAGGTGATTTGGAACTGTGTCACATCGTCATCCACTGACACCCTTTGATGATGACACCAAATGGAGATACTAGGTACAATGGGTAGAGTTATAAAATTTTAAAAGGGGAGGACTTGGGGATTGTTTAGTTTAAGAATAATATAGGGTGGTTGGTTGGAAACAAATCATATATTAGGTAGAGTTATAGAATGTGAAAAGGGAGGAATTGGGACTATTTATTTTAAGAAGGATAGAGGGTGGTTGGTTGGAAACAACTTAGGATTGACAATGATAGGTGAATGGAGCTCAGCATGTGTTCTTGTTTGATGTAGGAAAACAAGTGCAATTACAGATGAAGCGCAGATGAAATGGGTGTGAGGCAAGAAGATCAACCAAGCTCATAACTAGTGTTTTATTATCGTCATGATATATCTTCCCTGCTTTTCTGGGGTTTTGGGGCTTAAGAACTTTTTGTTTTTCGGGTTCACTATGTTTTGGGTAACGAAATCTAAAGCATATGGTAGGTTTTGTGTGTTTAAGATAAGAGTCGGGTTTTATTGTTGTATCTGCATTATCTTCATCTTTATCATTATATCTTTTGCATAATTAGGGTTTCACTTCCAGAAACATGGCTACAGGGTTGGTACTAAAGGGCATTGATACCTTAGCAAGTATAAGTTCCTCTTTTATATGAGAGACATTGTATAGGAGGAAAATTTCTAAATCATATTTCCCACTTCCTAAGCCCAGAGTTTCTAACAAACCTTAGCACAATAGTGCATATGGAGCTTGGGGTTTCTGATAACCCCCAATATGGGGTTTGGGCTAGTTAGGGGTAGGTATCTGGGAGTCCCAACCAAAATAGGCATGTGTTCCTTTCCACCACCCTTCAAAGACACGAGGGACATTGGTGAGGAAAAAAGTTTTCGTAAATCTCCAAAAACCCATGAAGTGAAGCACACACTCACCGTGGGAAGTGATGTTGACATGAGAAGGGATACCAGTCTGATGTCTAGAGTTTTGGTGACTAAATTGTTTTACATGGCTCATAGCAAGGCACAAATCCAAAATTTAGTAACACAACACAGGAAACCTTTGATCAGCTATACCCCTAGTGTCAGTCTCCTTGTTGAGTAATTAACTCCATTTCTATTTTTAGGACAAAGGAGACCTAGACGTGATTTACAAGAAGCATTGGGTTATTGATCGTGGTTACCATTAGCTACAGAGATAACATGAGGCTTTCAATCCATTTTTGGAGAAACCCAAGTCTCAAAACCTTTGGGTTAAGATGCTTGGTTTTCCTTGGAGCTCTAGACATGTCAGATCATTATTAAGCTAGGAAACAAATTCGAAAGGTTTGTGTATTTTGATGACATGTCTTTGGTTTATTTTGATAGAAGGGTCTTATGTTTCTTGTTGGAGTTGGATTTTTCCTATGGACTTTCAGTAGAGTTGGAGATTATTCTAGGGGAAATGTTTTTCAATCAATGGTTGGACTACTGGAATATTTTTTTTATATGCCTATGATGCCATCAACCAGGTCACCTTAAAGCGACATGTCATTCCAAGATTAGTAAGTGCTCCAAGTACTTAGTTGCTCTTAAACGTGGACTATGCCAAGTTTCTCTAAGTGGTTTAGAATATTTGACTAGTTTTAATGAGATGGCGCTTAAAATCCTTAGCGTGGGGGAGAGGATCTCTATTTTTCCTTAGTGTGGAGTAGTTTAGTCTATTAGTTTTCAGGACCAATAGGTCTACTACAATGGGGGGTTAGCCATTCACTTGTAGTGGCTTCTAATCTATTAGTAGATGATGTGGGTGCCCTTAATATTCTCTCTAAGGGAAATTTTAATGAGGAGAAATTGGTGAACAAGCCTTGAGGTACTATACATGTTGTGGATGAGGTGTTTGTGTCTCTGGACATTGTATCATCTTGCCTCGGTTTTGTGGAGGGGGGACTCCCTCAATCATCTAGTATTGTTGGGTCTATGGACTTAAAGAGGAGCCTTTTGTTAGTATGTGGGGTGAACTTGCTCATTCTGGTGACCTCTCTTTTGAAGGTTCTTGTCCATTTACTGGGAATGCTTCTTTGGTGGCCCCTTCTACCATATTATAGTGCATTATGGAGAGACGAGAAAAACAAAGGACTCTTGTAACTGGATCGAATGTTGGGATCAATCATTCTCCTCTTTCTCCTGGAAAAGAATATTCCATATCAAATGATTTCTCAGGTAATCTTATCTAGCCACTTACTGTTGAAGACATTAAAATGTTGGATAATATTGAATTTAACTCTTCTTGGTATGCTGCTACTTTTTCATCTATTTCGTTTTTTTGATGCAAAATCTGACTCTATTCCTCAATCCACAAATGGATTGTAACATGAAAAATTTCTACTCTGAGTAGGAATCCCTCTCTTCCTACTAAACAGTTTCACCCTCGTGACTATGTTATTTCTCAAAACCCTCTTTTAAGAACTTCTGGCACCCCTTATACTTCTTTGTTTACCTTTGGTATTTTCAATCATTCAAACTTTTTTTAGCCCCTCAAAAAGGTGCCATGAACACCCTCTTCCCTCTATACAACCCTTTCCTCCCCTGAATCCTCAACATGCTTTTTACCTTAAGAAGGGGGTCTCTTCTATATTTGGTTCATATCCCTTTAACCCCTTGACCCCGAGAGGTTGCAATCTAAAGAGGAATCTTTAAGGAGGTCACAAATACTTATGTTAACCATAGGGAACTTAGAGTGGAGAATTCCTCTAATGAGTGTTCACAATGATCATGATTTCCTATAACATCTAGAGATTTGGGTGCCCTTCCAATAAACATGCTCTTCATAGACTAGTTGGTCTCCATAAACCCCTTGCGATCTTTACTCAAGAAACTATGGTGTGAGGTTATAAAGCTAGGGAGGACTTTCATAAGATTTGACCTAGGTAGTATATATGCTTCGTTAATGATGTGGGACACTCTGTGGGTCTGTTGGACATGTGAAACACATCTGATGTTGTTCTTAGACCCTTCTTTTCCAAGGTTAGTATAATTTTGGATGGTCATCTTAGAGGATTGGAGAGACTTGTCTTGCTTGTTAATTGTTATGGGTCGTATGAGGATATAGAGGTGTTTTGGAGATAGATTAAGGAAAGTGGTTTGATGTAGAATTTTAGCTAGGGACTTGAACTTCAACACTTCTGCTAGTGAAGTTTTGGGGGTTAATGCTCGGACTGAACCTTTTTCCCCAATTTTCTTTCAACTAATTTAGGATTCCAACCTTATTTATGTCTATCCAATACCTCTAGCCCATACATAGATGATCGGGAAGCTAGAGGATCATGGGATTTCTTAAAGGTTGGACCATTTTCTAATAGTTTAACCCTTGACTGCTAGGATGGGAAATTTTTGGTCCTATATCTATTCGAAGGGCATATATAATCATTTTCCTATGTTCGTACAACTAGTTTTTAATGCTTCCCCCATCAGGTTTCCTTTCATGTTCGACGCTCCTAGATAAAAGATGATTCCTTCATCTATTTGGTTAATTCTTATTGGAAGGATTTTTCATTTGGGCCCTGACATTGTTCTATGGAATCTTGGGTTTCTAAAATGAAGGAACTTAAAAAAAAGGTCAGAATTTGGGCTAAGAATAAAAAAATTGAGTGATGGAGGGAGTTGGGCTCTATTGAATTAGAGTACATGACCACCTTTCAACCCTATACCTCCTCAAATTTTCCTAATGAAGTGAAATTGTATATCTGTAATCTAGAAGATAGGAATGCCTTGTTACTTAAAGATATCAAGGAGGAGTGGCAATTGAAAATCATAGCTATCTGGGTTAAGGAAGGAGGTGGAAACACCATTTTTTTCCATAAATTTGCAAAATTTAGGAGATTTACAAACTATAATTGAGACATAAAGGATGTTGACAGAAATACTTGTAGCTCACGAGTGGAATTGGAGGAGGTTTCAAAGACTTACCTTTCTATCATTTCGAAATATTTAGGAAAGAAATCAATTTCAACATAGTGTCATTTTATACATCACTTTCCTTGCTTCTTTTGAGATTAGGACTCAACTACTCATACATATTTGGCTTATGTCTAGCTCAAAGCTGACAGAGCTACCAACTTCATTGAACACATTCAACACATCCGCCAGCAGGTACATGACATATTTGAAATATCAAATTCTAAGTACAAACAATGTCATGATAAACATTGGGTGCCAGACAAGTTCTAGGTGGGTGACAGTGTTAGGTTACGTTTGCAGAAGGAGTGCCTCACTGGGGCCCACTGCAGGGTTCACGCACTCAGATATGGGCCTTACACCATCACTAAGGTTGTAGGAGACAATGATGTTGAGCTCAACATTCCATCATTCCTTTGCATGCACCTAGTATTAAATGTGGACTTGTTGCAACCATACTTTTCCCCATTATTGGACACATCTAGCATTGCTGAATAGCCAACACCAACAGATATCAACCCGAGTTATATCAAATAGGACATGACTGATAGATCATGGACACACAAATAAAAAATAGTCACCAACATAGAATCTATCTATATCAATTTGTCAAATCAAGATAACTCCTTCACCAGGGAAAGTGGTTCACGAGGGACTAGGTTCAATAGAAATTTACTCACCTCATGGAGGCTCTGCATGCAATGGGGACCATTACTTCCTAAGGGGGGAGAACTGATCCAGGTGAATATTGGTGGCCACTTTCCTATTCCACTTGAACCTCTATTTCGTTTCATCAGTTTCCTTGATTATAGAAAATTTACTATTTTCACCAGTTCTTCACATCCTGAACTTCTGGAGATGTTTTGACCCCCTAAATGGTGGTTTTTTTTTTTTTTCTTTTTTCTTTAAAGTCTGCAACAAGATTTTCCATGGTTGCAGGCCTACTAACAATATTGATATTGTAGTAGTCTAATAAGGTATCATATGTGCCAAACAAAAATCACATGACCATGTTACGATCCTAGGAAGCTGGTTGTCCAACTAACCCCAACAGGGCCCACAAACTCTTGGTGTTCCATATCCTAGGGTTCTTGTTTTGGTTGTTTAGGGTTTCCCTTTGTTTTTCAATAATAAAAATTACTTTGAGCCTCATTGTAACACAATTCATAGGCATATAGCAACACATGTCTTCTTAGTGATAAGCTACCATCACTAAAGCTAGTTTATTTCCATTCTGTATGTAAGCATATTTTAGTGCTTTGATATTAATGAAATGAAGATTTATTTCTGCTGCACCTCTGTGTTTATGTTTATATCTTTATTTTGTTTCATTCTTGCATAATTTCGGATCAATCTAGTGTCATCACGTTGTTTGATTGAATATCCCAATGTTTTCCCTAAGTGTCGTTTACTCCTAAGTCAATGTTTTCTAAGTGTCATCACCGTATCCTTAAGAGTGTTTGTGTTATCTTATCCAAATATAGGTGAAGACATAGATTTTCTTGACTTTGTAACTAAGTTTGTTCGCCATGCAACACACACACACAAAAGCAAGAGAAAAACACTCTTCTTGGGCAAAAGCACACTCCAAGATGATGAAGAGTTTCACCCTTCTTGTGCACATTCATTTAGGCTAAACAATTGTTCCCTAGTAGAGCACACCCCTTCATGCTCAGTGAGTGCACCCTCCACTTGAGTTCATTCCTTCAACTCAAATACTTGCGCCCTCTTCAACTCATGCATGTGCTTTTCTTGTTGTATGTGGGCACACTCTTAGAAAATAGGAGCCCACTTCACTTTAATTAACTAACTCATTTACTCGTTGACAAGTGGCGAGCATGCATGGAATGGATTTGCATGTAATCTCTTTATAATAAATCTTGCTAATCATTGTTTCACATAATCACTCTCATCTGGGATGAGTCCACTTCTTTGGATCAAAGAGCTCTTTGTCAACTTTCATTCCAAGTAAGTTTTGAATTTCCATTATTTTTCTTTCCTTTAATATTTTTTTGGTCAATATTACCTTCCTTGTTGGTGTTTCACTTCTTTTCAACTTCTTTGTTGGAATTTTTTTTCATTATTTCTACTCCTAGTGTCAATTTATTTTCGTAGGTTGTCACTTTTCACATTTTGTAACTCTTCATATTATAGTCATGATTGCGATAAAATCTATAATAATTTGTAGATCCTTCCTCTCATCATTTTAATCATTTTATCTTGTTGTTGAACTTGTTCTTGGGCCATTCCAAGCTAGATTGCACTTCTGGAAGCGAATGACTAACTATCTCAGAAAATTGCACCTAGAAATTCAATTTTTCCCCTTGAGCACACTCCTTCAATATGAAGAAATGGAACCTCCTTGAGTGCATGAATGCACCCTGAACCCACAAATTTTTCTCCTTCATGCTTTGATTTTTTTCCCTGTGCCCTCTTTGTTCCTCTTGAGCGCATGGGCGCACTAGGAAGGCCTGAAGACTGACCCCTTCATCCCTTCAATGTGCACCCTTATGCCCTCTCAGCCTCCTTGAGCACATGTGCGCATCCTGAACCCATGAATGAACTTCCTTTTTGCTTCGACAGTGTACGTTCTCCCCTTGATGATCTCTCTCTCTTAGTTGAGCGGATGAGCACACCTTGAAGGCCTCTTGTCAGCCTTGATTTCCCTTCATGCTCTGACAATGCGCCCTCCATGTTTTGATGCATATTTATTGCTTATACAACTAACAATGTCCCATCTTTGATAGGCTTATACTCTCAGATACATTTGTTTTATTTTGAATATGATTTTCTAAGTTATTTCTTATGATAGATAGAAGATTTTGTAAAGCTAATATTTGTTTCCATGAGTGTGCTTCCACAAATAGGTGTTCTACCTACTAGTCTCATTACTCTCTCATCATCTGTTGGAATGATGCCTCATGCTACCCATCAATTGGCCTCAAAAGAAGCTTCAGAAGCATGCACTAAAGAAGCAATGGAATTTACAAATCCCACCATTCCAATTCTTACAGATACATTGTGTTTCTTAGACAAATCTATCGAGGTCACGTGGAAAGATATTAAAGACACATTCATGCAGAAGCGATTCCCTAATATTTGGAAGATAAGGAAGTATACATCAACATTAAAAATTCTAGGATACACATGATTACATGCAAGTTCCCAGCCATACCTTGTGTAGAGGTAATTTAATGGATTCTATCACACATGCATGATTCATATCTGGTGCTTCATAGTGAAAGTGGTGGTCAACTTGCCACCTACTATGGAGAGGACATGAAAACTTATTACAAGATGTTGAAGCCCACTGAGTATGGCAACAACAACTTCTACACTAGATGGGTCGATCTTGATACAAGTGACATCATCAAGTCTTGGTGTCGAGAGCCTACCAAATTCTGACACCACTTGAGTTTAGTTTACCCAACTAGGATTCTCAGGGAGATATACTAGTACCTTGTCGCTATGTGTTTTAGGTTTCATGGGTAGAATACCATTGAAGTATTTGAAGAGAATTGGATATTTATGCTTAACTTGGTTGTTACCCATGGAAAAATCTTCAATTGGGAAGATATACTCTATTTTGAGTTGTAGTGTCATGTTTGGAATGCTAAAGCATCTCTAAGGTCAAACCAAGCACAAGATTTTTCTATTTCATCATTTCTATTAGATGGGATCTATGCACGATATGCATTCCCAGGGATGTATTGGAATTGGACCCCATAGGATAGGTTTCTAGTTTACTTCCATTATAAGGTGTTGCCAGATTTGAGTTTAAGAGGGGCATATGACAGATTATCAGAGCGTTTCTTCGCAATCATATTTCACATGATATATGAGATTGATCCTCCTTGCATGACCAACTAGGTGAAGGAGTCAATACATGATGTCATGGATTGGTTTGCTGTAACGCCATAAGGTACATATATAAGATGCTTTGGATGTCAAATTTCGCCTCATATTATGTTACAATATGTAACTAACAAGGTGGTTTTACAAGAAGTTTCTTATCAATTGAATAAAGGGTTATGAAGAGTTATTCATAGAAGGAAGAAGGCCCCTTGGCCCACTTACCCTTTGAGGATTATAATGTATGAGTTGAAAATCCACAAGGTGACAGATGCATAAATACAACAGCTAGACCTCTTGCAGTTTGTAGTGAGGGAATTTCATGGGTATGACTCCCGAAGAGTGTGCACATAACATTGTGACGGGATTGGTTTTTCATGGGGGTATACATCAATGAC
Source organism: Pinus tabuliformis (assembly GCA_031772625.1). NCBI lineage: Eukaryota > Viridiplantae > Streptophyta > Pinopsida > Pinales > Pinaceae > Pinus > Pinus tabuliformis. Next base: position 902,779,638 of record CM062804.1, read on the forward strand.
TACTGGAGAAGATGAAAAGGTGAATAACTAGTAAAATGCACTAAGAAAGACATCCAGGAATTGAAGTTGGTTTCCCCCAAGTTCCACCAACTCAAGATGTACAAGTACAGGAGGCACCACAAGTAAATGCTCAAGTAAGGACTGTAGCTCCCAGGGAAAGGATCAAGCATGATCCAACAACAGAAAGTAGTAGGAAATGGAAATTTGATCCATTGAATAAGGGAGATATTGAAGCTAAACAGGAAAAGAGAGAATTAAAGTCAAAGATGCAATAGGAAGAAGAGGAGAAGAGGAAGCAAGATGAATTTCTTAGAAAGAAACATGAAGAAGGATGACAAAGGAAGACACATGAGGAGGAAGCAACATAGAGGCTAGAAGAAGAACAAATGACACATGAAATAGAAGAAGAATTGGAGGAAGATTAATTAAGGTGGATATTGGTGGCCACCCACCTATTCCACTTGGACCCCCACCATTATTTCTTTTAGCTTTTCAGTTTCCTTAATTGTAGCATAGTTTACTATTTTCGACAGTTTTTTGAGTCCTAAACTTTCGGAGTTTTTTTGAGGCCCTAAACGACATTTTTTTTTGAAAAATCATCAGTGGAGAATATGAGTTTTTAACTTGATATTTGCTATCAGTAGTTGTATTCATCGGATAGATATTTCTAATGAGGTATCGTGTGCATCAAATGGAGATTGTATGCCAAAGTTACAACTTTGGGAATTTGATGCACCTATTTACCCTAACGGGGCCCATATTTTGGTGTTTCATCTCCTAGGGTTATGTTTTTGTATGTTTTTTGGTTTTCCATTGTTTCTCAATAATAAATAGGCCTTCAAGCCTCATTGTAACATAGTTCAGAGGCATGTAGCCACCACATGTCTTCTCAGAGATAAGCCACTATTGCCCGAGCTAGCTTATTTCCATTTTGTATGTAAGCATATTTCAGTTCTTTGATATTAATGAAATGAAGTTTTATTTCTACTGCCTCTCTGTGTTTATGGTTATATCTGTAATTTTTTGTGTTCTGGTTTAAATTCAGATTAGTGGTATCAAAGCAGATTGCTCTTTCTCTATCCTTCTTTGCATGTCCCCAACAAAGTCAGGGTATAGGGAGTTAGGGCTCGATTTGGTTGAACCTTTGCAAGATCAGCCTCGCAAACCCCAACGACTGCCCATGGGGAAGAAAAGAAAGATGAGGGAGTAGGAGATCCTATCAAAATATTGCTTGAGGAGGCCCTCAAGAAACAAAGAAACACGATGAAGGATAACTTTGCCCAAATCCTTCAACGTTTGCCCACCGGTGGCGCATCCACATCCAACAGCCACTCTAGAGGCACCACCCCTTTTAAGGTACAAGAAAAATTTGGCATTCCCATATTTTAGGGCCAAATAGATGCAAATGTTGTAAATAAATGGTTGAATCTACTAGAAGGATATTTTTCTGTTCATGATTTTTCCATCTGGGAAAATATTACTTTTTCTCTTCTCAAAGCCACCCCCAGGTAAAGGACTGGTGGGAAACCTATTGTGAGCAGAAGGATGAAAGTAATCCCTCACTATTTTCAGTTGCACCCACTTGGAATTCATTCCTGGGTGCCATCAAGGAGCAATACTACTCTATCGGGAGCTATGAGGATAAATACATAAAGTGGACCACGCTATGGCAGGGAAGGGACCAAGATGTGCTAGAGTTTACCAATTTTTTCCATACCCTTCACACAAAGTTGGGTATCAAGAATTCTAAGACACATTTGGTACTCAAGTACCAAAACTGCCTACACAGTTACATCCATAATGAGATGGAGTTCCTAGACATCTCCTTGCTACGACGTACTGATACACTATCAAGATTGAGAAGAAGCTTAAATAGAAAAAGTGAGACTTTGGATATGCAAATCCGAAGCAAGGGAAAGGTGCCCCCAAACCATAGAACAAAGGACAAAGCCAAGGTGGTTATAGCGGCTATACCACCCTCCAAAATTTTTCCTTAGCTTTGTTTTAGAGCCTCCCTACCAACGATCCTCAGCAGCATGTATTGCACTATCAAGTACATGACCTTCATTGGTTTTCTAGCAGCTTGCCAACCTGTGCATGATAGCTTGCTTCACTCCCCTCCTAGGCTGCTACTCCGGACTTGGTCCAACTGCTGGCTGAGAAGCTCCCTAAGGAAATTATGCAATTCTAGAGGGGAACCAATCTTCCCTCCAGAAATTGCACAAATATAACTAGCATCCTGCTGGGCTTAGAAACTATGCAATCCTGTTAGAAACCTTCCCAATGAAAACTGCGAAATCTGGCTGAGCAGGACAGTTCAACCCAAAAATTGTGCAATTGTGGGAAGCAATCAGTTGCTCCTCCTAGAAATTGTGCAATCCCTATGGTAGCCAGCCCAAGTTCCTCCCATCAATTGTGCAAAAAATTCCCTCAGTCAAGCAGGCTATTGCATGTGCCCTTAGGTTTCCCAGTTCCACCCGGGACCGAGAAAACTTGACTTGCATGCATGGGCTTCTTTTTCACGAAATAGAAAAAAGCAACACGCAAAAAGAATCCCTATATTTTAGGGATATATTTTTAGCATCTGGAGGTTACATGGAAAGATCATTTTAGAAGCTTTCCTCCAAGTGTCGCCTTTTCCTAAATTTGTGGCATGCACGTCATGGGCCTCAAACATATTTATTTGACACTTTAGAGCTCATTCTTCACACTGATCTTGTAGCTCTGACATCCCACAACACATCCAGGAGTCTTCGACACATCTAGCTCAACTATTTTTGCATAAATCCACTTTACGTGTCTTTTGCAACATTTTTGTCGCTTTTTGTGTTTTGGCTTGTGTGAGTATTACTTGTTTGATTTCTGTGAATGCTTGCAATCTTCTGAATGCATATTAGCTTCTAAAGGCACCGTTTCAGTTTTCGTTAGCATCTCACTGTTGTCACATGCATGACACTATTTTTCACGAATGGTCGTTCATTCGGTGACTCGTTTCACACACATGCATGTTGTTCCATTTTATGAATTTTCATTTGTTGTTTTCATGCATGATCATTCACTCTTGCTTACACTCAGTATCACCATGCATTCACATCTTTATTTGCTTTCAGTTTCCCGTTGGCGGGTTTGGGCAACCTTGGCCCAGACTCTGCCTCACCAAGACAACATTACGTAATTATGAGAGGGAAGGATCTACCTTCCTCCCAGAAAATGCACATTTCTAGCTAGTGACTGTCCTCCAGTCTTGCCTTGTGGAATTCTGAGAGGTAGTGACTGTTGGCTCAGAAAATTTCTCAATGCAGTCCCTGGGCTTGCATCACTTGCCAGTTGAAATTGCACACTATGCAATCCCAGCAACCAACAGGCTAGTCTGGATTGCGCATTGCACAATTCCAGTAGTTAACCAACCTCCTGACAGTCTGGACTTCCTTTTGTACAGCTCTGGCAGCTAGTCTCCCAGCCTCCCAGTGAAAATTGTACAATCCTTGCTAGTCAATCCCCAGGTATACTGCATGTCATTCCTCAACTTTGATTTGGTTTTAGCTAATAGATTTCTTTCCATGCATGTCACCATGTCTCCAGATATAGTAGGTGTTCATCCATCTCTCAGTAGTTCAGGATCAATGGCCTCCAAGAGAACAAGATCAAAGGACATCGACAGAAGCGCAACTAGAGCAGCAGTTGAGTGAGTGTCTTTGAGTTTTCCGATCTACGAAGACACCAAGCTGATCGTAGACAAGGACATCAAGCTAAAGTGGCAAGAGGTCAATGATGCATTCTCAGGCACATTTGGGAAAGACCTTGAAGACCGCCAAGTCTATGTGAACATTCACAAGTTCGTCTTGTACCAGATTGCATGCAAGAATCCCGCATTCCCATGTGCAAACATGATACATTGGATCGTCTTGCACAATGATCTCGAGACAATGACATTGAGTAGTTTCATCGAGACAAAGATTGCTACCTTCAGGGCACAACTTCTCTAGGCCCAATGAACCGGTCGGCATCGCTATGGAATGGTTAGCGAAACAACATGAAGCAACATCTAGGAGAGAACCACTAGTAGCAGCTGTAGAGGTAAACATATCGACATGTGACAAAGGCAAGAGGAAGATTGTCGACAACGCGGAGGTAGAACAAAGTTGCAAGTTTAGATTAAACCCACTTGTGCAGAAAGCAGCTTTGGCAATAGAGGTGATGAGGTAACAGCGTGACAGGAGGTCCGTGTAAAGGTAGAGAGAAAAACAGAAAATGGAGGAAACAATTAAGGAGTTGAAGGAGCAACTTCGGAAGGAATAGGATCTGAATAGATAGGAGAAGGAAGCACAACAATAAAAGGTACAACAGGGGGTGCAACATGTACACACAAATGAAACTGCACCCGTACAGGTAGGAGGCTCATCCAAACAGCTAGCACCAAGTAGACAGGGTGAGCAGTCATAGGAGCAGGACTTCGCTCAAGAGATTGAACAAGCACTTAAGCAGATGGATACAGATATGGAGCATCAAGAGTTAGAGAAAGACATCGACCTCATGTCTTACCACCAAGATGTCGACCCACTAGCTTCACCAGATCCAGAAGCAAAGTAAGTCCCAAGCGACCAAGGAGATATTGAGATCCTTGGAGACAATCTGGAAGGAGAGATGCACAACATATCATTCAATGAGTCACAGCATAGAGTTGTGCAATCTCTTAGAGTGTCTACTTCAGATGACAATACATCTCCTATGCAGTTTGAGGAACTAGTGATCGTGTGTGATGTGCGCAAGCACCCAATGACATTGGTCGATGCTACTAGAGCATATACCAAATCCACTAGCTCGAGTGTTCCCTTATTGATAGCAGAGAACGATCAAAAGGATAAGGAGTTACAGATGGCCATGCAAGGAGGAGAATTAGTTACAGCATCCTCTCAAGTAGAGTTGAACAATGAGATACTGGATGAAGTATTGTCCCTTGAGACAGTCATGCGGGCATTATATTCCATGTTTGGGACCGTGCATAAAGCAGTTGTCCATCTCAACGATTGGCAGTAGGGATGTGCTAAGAGAGCACGTATCTGTTGAACCTGCATACTGATGTTCACTACATGCAAACATGGACAATGAGATACAAGGGAGCCCCATTACACTTGCCCAAGATGATGAAGCCCATAGCGGTCAAGCTGAAGGCACACATTTGGAGTCAGATCTAGAACTATGAAGATCTCTCGTAGCTCATCACTAGTTTACAGGCTTCCCATGCATGGGTATTCAAGAGTATAGATTTTGTTGTGCGTGTACATGTGATCCCATCTGTTGGGACACTCATCGAGGTAAAGATAAAGGCACAAGTCCAACTAGAGCATGACTCGTATTTTGATGAGTTGATGTGCATAGCCACCAATGTAAACTTGGTGATTAATGAAAACACCATGCATCATTATGTCGTTGGTCCAGCCACACTCAAGACAATGATGCGCATGTTATCAAACGAGTTGAACAGAGGAGCCCAAGTAGTGTACCTAGATGCGATGGAGGTAAGAGTTTGCTTCCAGAAAGATGTCACCACAAAATACACGAACACCATCACGGACAGCCAAGCTTGGCATTAGTTTGCCACCGTCGATCATCATGAGGATGTCGAAGATCTGGTCTTCCCACAGTTGTCCAAGTCATAGTGATGTCTTGCATGGCTTGATCAAGCCTATTTTGTTTCACATGGGCACATGTGTAGATTGCATGTAACGTCTTGTCAAGTGGAAGTTCAAGTGTCGATAGTTGGATGTAACAGTCATAGAGTAGATGAACAGTCATGAGGGTAGATGAACAGTCACAAAGGGGAATGTCAAGGGCACCCCACCCTTTGCTATATATAGTCCCTCATAACTCATTGTAGAGGCTTTTGGTCAACCAAGCTTTTGATAAGAGTATCTTAGAGAAAGCTTGGAGAGTATTGCATGGGGGATTCACTCAATGAACCTATGACATATCACCCGTGTTTGTGGCATATTAAACAATACCCTTAATTTGACTACATATTGGAAAATTCCTCTAAAAATGACATTATTTAACACCCTACCAATACACCTTCCCAATTTAAAAACCCCTACTTTAACTAGATATTGTAGGTATCCATTTTTTCATTAACATTTTTGATACCCCTTTATATTTTTTCATTAACTTAAGGCTCCATTTTTTATACCTACCAATATAAAAACCCTCTACCCCCTATATATCCTCTGATATATTATGTCATTTTTCCTAAATAAATATCCCCCAATATGAACCCACGTGGTATGGTATTGCTCCCCTAGTGAAGCCCTCGTGGAGTATTGTAAGGAGCCTTGGCTTCTCCACTGTGCAGAGCTAGTATATCTCTTTGGAGGAGTAGGTGACAGTGACTATAACGTTCTGTTGTCGGAACAAGTGGTTGATCATGGTTGTATTGTATCTATGGAACTTTCACTTCTTAATATAATAGAGCCAAAACTTTTCATGCATATGTCATATTGTATTTCAACTATCTTATTTACTCTAAATGATATATGTATCTATTTTCTTACACATGCATGTATAGCTTTCCTATATAAGTATGTATGAATCTTACTGAAATATGTTGTTGGTTTAACCATCGCTTTGGATTGCTAGCTCACTTGCCTTCTAGCTTTTGATGCATCTTTGGTCGTGTGTTCCCTTCTTAACTCCATGCTTTCAAAAGTTTCCAAGGGATGCACTCACCTCACCCTCCGTGTGTTAGAACCGCTCATGCACCTTCCTTGACTTACCGCATATGTCACACCTTTGCTACCAACAGGGACATCTTACTTACCTTTGTGTGCAACCGCGGTCAAAGCCATACTGTATGACCCAGTACTAGGACTCCTACACCAAAAGGTCTGAGGTCTAGTTGGGACTTCTTATCGGGGAGATCCACTGACATGTTGGTGGGTCCAGCACCGTCAACATTTCTAGTGCTAGAAGGAGGGCTAGATGAAAAGATGTGTCCTCCCATCCTATTTTGAACCTTTGCACATCTATCATGGATTCTATTACACTCATCCCTCCACGATGTCTTTTGCATGCCAAACCTCTCAACATCACATGGGATTTTTTTGATCTCTTGTCCGAATTCACGTATGATGGTGAAGGTGAAGTGGCTTGGCTTGTGTAGTTACAAGACTTCTTTTCCATGCTTGAAAAGGTAGATGAATGCTTTGATGAAGAGGCCAGTCTGCTGCTAGCATACACACTTTGTGAATCCCCATAATGGTGGTGTTGCAGTCTGCCTCCTGGTAGCATGCACTCACTTGAATAGTTCTGTGATCTCATTAAATCTACTTTCCATCATTTTGAACCAGAAGCTCTTGACCAAAAATTGTTACAACAATGGAAGACCCCACATGAATCGCCTATGGAATTTTGGGAATGCTTCCGTGTGTTATAGTTTCAAGCTCTGAAAAGCTAGATGAAATTTCCATATCTTTGGGATAGATTTGAATAATGTCTTAACAAATTAGTCCATCCCAAGAAGAATTTCGAGCCCAAGCCCTGCTCAACATACTTCAGTGATAAGCTACGCAATCGCATATGGATACAGTCACAGTCACAAGTGTTTGTCCACCATCCCCTCACCAAACAGCTCCACCATTGCATAGTGATGTGGGAAAACAAGCACACACATCTGTTCAACAGTCACATCCTCCCGACATCGCTCCTTTCGATTTTCATGCAATATTGGTTATGAATCCATTGGGTTATCACATGCATTTTGTACCTCAACCTCTGTCTTCGTACTTGAATGATCCTGCGGATGACACTGTCTTGTGTTTTTCCATTTCGGACTCTACACTTATTGTGAACGAGGATCAAGCCATGTGTAGGTTTTAACCCCATACAGAAATTACCTGCATACGAATTCTAAAACACAGAAAATAAATAATGTGAGAGCATAGCACATAAAACACATATACACATATATTTTCTCTTGGATCCCAAAACCGGGACTACCAGCTTGATTTTTCATTATGTTCCTTTCAATGTTATAATGCATATTTATACATGCCGAAGCATCCAATACCATGGACCGAAAACCATCGTGTCCAAAAAACATGTGCGAAAATTATGCACAAAACCATAGGTGGGTCCGCCCAACCTAACATAGGGTCCAAAACCAAAATTTTTTGGGGCGCTGCCCTGAACCCTATAAAGTGGGGTTACGGGTGCCCCTCAAACCCCCTGTTAACTACATGGAAAGAATATAACACAACCCAACATTCTCCCACTTGTTGTTTTCTTTCCACAGGGGGCCACAAGAGAACTTAGTCATTTTTCCAGCCCTGAAATGCCCATTGTCTCTCTACACCAGGAGAACTTCTTAGAGCTCACAGATTTTGTCAATGCATCTGCAGTATTCTTCAAAGTGTCCACCTTTACCAGCAACACCTTTTTGTCTTCTATCATATCCCTCACAAAGTGATACTGAACATCAATGTGCTTTATTTTTGAATGATATGCGGGGTTCTTTGCCAAGAAAATTGCACTTTGGCTGTCACAGTCTATCCTTATAGCTTCCTGTACTAACCCCAATACTTGAACACAATCTCTGCAACCAAACTGCTTCCTTGCTTGCATGTGTGGCTGCCATGTATTTTGCCTCTGTAGTTGACAGTGCCACTACAGATTGTTTCTTACTCATCTAACTGACTACACCTCCAAATAGGTTAAACACATACCCACTTGTAGATCTTCTCTGATCCAAATCTCCAGCCCAGTCTGCATCAACAATGCCATGAATATCCAACACTCTGTCTAATCCTGGTCTTCCTTGGTAGCACAAACCATAGTCACTAGTGCCCCGCAAATACCTGAAAACTCGCTTCACTACTATCCAGTGCTCCTTCCCTGGTTTTGACATAAACCTGCTCAATACTCCCACTGCATGTGCAATGTCTGGTCTAGTACAGACCATTGCATACAACAGCCTACCGACTGCACTTGCATATGGAACACGGGACATGTCCTCTTCCTCTTCTTGTGTCTTGGGACACTGTTCAATGGATAACATCACACCTACAGGAATAGGAACCTTCATCGGTTTACTATCCTGCATATTAAACCTCTGCAGTATTGTCTCAACATACTTCCTCTTGTTTAACCAAAGCTTCCTCTTTGCTCGATCTCTTTTAATTTCCATTCCCAAAATATAGTTTGCAGCACCAAGATATTTCATGTCGAATTTGGAGGACAATTGGGTCTTCAAATCCTGGATAATTTCTTTGTCATTTCCAACCAGCAACATATCATCCACATACAAGACCAGATAAATAACACGGTCACCAATTAATTTAAAATACACATAGTGGTCTACTTTACTTCTGGTGAAGCCAAGTCCCTGTATAAATGTATCAAATTTCTGATACCACATCCTTGGTGACTGTTTTAACCCATACAGAGACTTCTTTAACTTGCATACTAGTTCTTTCTTATCCTTCACCGCAAAGCCTTCAGGGTGCTTCATGTAGATCTCCTCTTCTAGATCCCCGTGGAGAAATTTTGTCTTCACATCCATCTGTTCTACCTCAAAATCAAAAGCAGCAGCAATAGATAAAAGTAATCTAATAGAATTTACCTTGGCAACAGGAGAAAAAATATCACCAAAATCAATTCTCAGCACCTGGGAATAACCTTTTGCTACCAACCGAGCTTTGTATTTCTCCACTTTTCCTTTTGCATTTGTCTTCTTTTTGAACACCCATTTGCTACCAATTGGTTTCCTTCTAGCCGGCAACTCCACCAGATCCCAAGCCTCATTTTTGTGCAAAGATGCCATTTCATCAACCATGGCCTCTTTCCAGAGTTTTCCATCCTCTGAATCCACTGCTTCCTTCACAGTTCTGGGATCATCATCAATAACATACAAAGCAAAATTTGAACAGAAAGCAGATGGACTATACCTTTCTGGTTGCCTTCTTTCTCGAACTGATCTTCTCACGACCGGAGTTTGTGGCTCTTCATCTTCTGATTCCTCCTCCGTTGTAGAGTCTGATTCTTCCTCCTTTAGCTCAAACTCTATCTTCTCAGGTTCCTTTGGTTGGACTTCATGTTTAATAACATCCCTCACCTCTCTAAACACCACATCTCGGTTGTACATAACCTTCCTTATTACTGGGTTCCAAAGCTTATAACCCTTTAAACCATCCTTATACCCAATAAAGATGAACTTTTCATATTTACTATCCAACTTTGTTCTTTTCTCCTTTGGAACATGTACATATGCATCACATCCAAATACCCTCAGATGTGAAAGAGAGGGTTTCTTACCAGTCCATACCTCTTGTGGAGTTTTATCCTCCAATGCTAATGAAGGTGACCCGTTAACCAGGTAACATGCAGTATCCACTGCCTCTGCCCAGAATTCCTATCCTAGCCCAGCACCACTAAGCATGCTTCTTGCCCTTTCCATCAACGTCTTATTCATTCTTTCTGCAACTCCTTTTTGCTGAGGTGTATATGGGGTAGTCTTCTGGCGTGCTATACCACACTTCTTACAGTATTATTCAAATTCCTTGCGGCAAAACTTTCCACCATTATCTGTCCTCAACACCTTTATCTTATTCTCTGTCTGGTTTTCCACTAGAGCCTTAAATTCTTTAAACCCATCAAAGACTTCAGATTTCTTCTTAAGGAAATATATCCATGTATTCCTTGAGAAGTCATCGATAAAGGATACATAGTACACAGACTTACCCAGTGATGGAACCTTCATAGGTCCAAACACATCACTGTGCACAAGCTCTAATATCTATTTCACCCTCTTACCACCAGAGGGGAAACTCACCCGATACTGCTTCTCATATACACAATTTTCACAGAAATCAAAATCGAGAGAGCTATTACTCATACCTTCTACCATACCTTTACCATGAAGTATTCGAAGGCCCTTCTCTCCAATATGTTGAAGCCTTTGATGCCACAACATGGTCTTTTCTCCAGAGACCATTAGATTTTCTGCTCCACTTTCAGGAACCACAGAACTGTTGCACCCATCAATAACAGTGCTACCTTGCAGCTTGTACAGAGTTCCAATCCAAACTCCCCACATCATTACCAGTGCTCCTCGAACCATTTTGCAGGTGTCCTTCTCGAACACTGTTTTTACACCTGCATCATCCAGCTTGCTTACAGAAATCAGATTTCTAGCCAATGCAAGAATATGCAGAACACCTGGAAGTGTTCTAACCCTTCCACCTTACAACTTCAACTTTACTTTTCTGCGACCAATGATTCTAGCCTTCCTATCATCCCTCAAGAAGACATCACCACCATCATATTTCTCATACTCATAGAACCACTCTCTATGGGGAGTGAAGTGAAAGGATGCACCTGAGTCAATCAACCATGCCACATGATCTACATGTGTACTTGAAGAAGCCAAGTACACATCCCCACCTTCATCTGAGGTGGTTTTCGCCTCTGCAGAAGGAGCCTCATTAGATCCCCTTCCTTTGTTAGGAGCTTTATATTTACAGTCCCTTTTAAAGTGGCCTTCCTTTCCACATTTCCAGCACACCACCTTTACAGGCTTTCCTGGAGATTTAGATCTCCCTCTAGATTTAGATCTCCCACTCGATGACTTATTTTTGTTTATGTTCTGGGACCATCCTCGTATAGACAAGGCATCACCATTCTGGCTCTCCATATTTTTCCATCTCATCTCCTCCGTCAGCAAGGCTGAGACTATTTCATCAAACTGCAAGGCAGTTGCATTGCTACCTATTGCAATAACCAGACTATCCCACGAATGTGGTAGAGAACACAACAAACTAATGCACTTATCTTCATCTAAAATTTTAATTTCAATAGATGTTAACTAACTTACCATAGTATTAAATGTGTTCAAATGCTCTGTCACCGAGTCTCCATCTTTCATCCTCAGGTTATACAGCTTTTTCCATAGGAACAGTTTATTCACGAGAGACTTAGATTGGTACAAAGTCCCTAACTTGTCCCACAAAGCCTTCACTGTAGCTTCCCCTGATACATTCAGCAATTCTGAATCTAAGACACACAATCGTATTGTGCTCTTTTCCTTTCGATCCAACTTCTTCCATTCTTCATCGGACACTCCCATTGGTTTAGTACCTGGATCTACCGTGATCCATTGATCTTTATCCACCAACAGATCCTCCATCTTGAGTTTTCACAACTCAAAACACTGACCATTAAATTTCTTGATCTCTATCTTTCTACTTCTCGCCATCTTCATTCACCACCAGAATCGATCTCGTAGATCTCCCACTGAACAAGGTCTACCACAAGCCCGAGCGCAACCCCTCAGCAACAAAGGCGTCCCCTTGAAGCCAAATCTGCTCTGATACCAAATGTAACCTGTTTTAACCCCATACAGAAATTACCCGCATACGAATTCTAAAACACAAAATAAATAATGTGAGTGCATAGCACATAAAACACATATACACAGAAATTTTCCCCTGGATCCAAAAACTGGGACTACCAGCTTGATTTTTCATTATGTTCCTTTCAATGTTATAATACATATTTATACATGCTGAAGCATCCAATACCATGGACCGAAAACCATCGTGTCCGATACCATGGACCGAAAACCATCGCATCCAAAAAACATGTGCGAAAATTATGCACAAAACCATAGGTGGGTCTGCCCAACCTAACATAGGGTCCAAAACCAAAATTTTTTGGGGCACTGCCCCGGACCCTATAAAGTGGGGTTACGAGTGCCCCTCAAACCCCCTGTTAACTACGTGGAAAGAATATAACAAAACCCAACACCATGGATGGAGTTGGTGTTGCACAACCAACATGTGTTGTCATTCACTGAAGAGTATGGCTAGGAGCTTGAGCATCAATACTCGACAAAGGATGACTTCCTTCTGTCTGAGCCTCCTCTGTGTTTTCCTGACATCTTTGGTGATTCTACCATCCATGATTATGCATGTGTATCTCCATCTATGGATGCACCCATTTTTGATCATTTGCAGAACACATCGGATGTCAATATATCATCTGATGATGGAGAGGATAATTAATTCATTGAAAATCCACTTGACTTTTCATCTGCTTTTTCTGAAAACACACAGGGTGATTTTTTTCGCTTCTCATCTACCCCTCTATTTGATTCATCAAATCATGAGGACGCCGATGAAATCATTGATTTTTTTGATTGTAGCTATCATGATCTATTTACTCCCATATTCGATCACGATGGTGATTCTATGGCAGATGATTTTTCGAAGCCACCTGTTTATGATGATCTATCTGTTGATGAATTCGAAACCCCACAAACTGTCGAGGCACTTTAGCTTGAGCTGATGGTTATGTCAGGTCCTTGTTGTCCTGAGGTATGTTTCACTTCCGATCAGGAAATGTTTGAAACACCTGAGGCTCCTCATCACTCATCTGTATGCATTGAAGATCAATCTCACACACAGATTATTCTTCCTCCACTCGAACTACATGATCCCATCACTCATGCATTGGAGGAATCTTACATAGCAAGCACACGTGCACGACGCAATTTGTCTTTGTTTCTTTCATTGTTGCACACAGTGTCGCACAACACTGTGATAAGTCCACGGACTGCATGTCATGTACTTGCACTCACATATGTTCTATGGACACATTTAAACTTGGAGTGTATTTGTCTTCATTGTTATATCTTTCATATTTGCCGGTTCCCAGAGTTGTGTTGTAAGCGAACCATGCCTTAACCAACATGGGTCGACCAATGCGCCAGTGGCTGCATTGGAAGTATCACTTCACGTGATCAGGCTCATGTACCTTTAGCTTAGGAGTAGGAGTAGTATTTTTCTTTTGGTTTGCTTTCTTGCATGCATGTTTGCTTACTCGCTTTGCATGTTTGTTTTTTTGCCTGCATGTTTGATTACTCGCTTCGCTTTCACATTTACTTCTGCTTTCACTTTGTTTTGTGTTTTCTTGCTTGTTTACATTCATAGGTTAGTTTCACATGAAACTGTATGCGACTCTTGAAACAAGCTGGGTAAAGTACAAGAGGCCTTGTGCAGTTATCAATACTTGGTTATTTGTCATCCTGCCTCCATATGAAGAACTTGTTATCTTTAGTCCATGATACGTCAATGGAAACTACATACTGTTCAAAGTGAACCTTGGTGAAAACACAATGCTTATGCGCTAACTAGTGTCACCTACCCTAGTCAGTTGTTTTTGGGTTAATCCTTGTCATCTCAGTCAAGTAGAGTAAGGTGAGGGGGAAAACCTTAACAAGCACATCAAAAGTATATATAAATTACTTCTCTGAAGGAACAACCTCTTTTGCTCTCAATAAGTCAAGATCCATCTTCCGCCTCTGAAATGAATAAGCGTTATGCACAGTTATGAAAATGAAAAAATGAGAAGTGAACAATTTCAAAAAAATGATGAAAATGAATAAGGAGAAAGAAGAGAAAGGCTTCCTGCATATAGAGGTGATGCAAGTAACTCTGCGGGGGTACTGACCAGGCTCACTCACAATGGAGTGATGCTTGTCTTCCTACGTGACTCCACTGAGGTACTGTCCAGGCCTGCTGACAACGGAGTAACACCGGAGATGAAACTAAAACTCTGATGACTATACTTCTTGTGCACCAATATACCCCTCATCCGCAATCGAAACAATTGTGTTGGCTTGGCTTGGAATGTGTTTCGACTGACCAAGAGCTTGGAAGATGCTACATCTTACAATCAAGCAAGTGTGGAAACCAAGACAAACAGAGAACTGAACAATACTTCTAGAGGTGTTAGACTTTCTTTTCACAAAAAAAGTCCATTTGGAGAGCTGGAGTTTTTCCAGTGTGTCACCAAGTGTTATAGCAGCTACAACCACCCTCCAAAATTTTGCCTTAGATTTTTTTTGGAGCCTCCCTACCAACAATCCTTAGCAGTATGTCTTGCACTTTAAAATACATGAGCTTCATTGGTTTTCTAGCAGCTTGCTAGCTTGTGCATGATAGCTTGCTTCACTCCCTTCATAGGCTACTACTCCGGACTTGGTCCAGCTACTGGCTTAGTAGCTCCCTCAAGAAATTATGCAATTCTAGAGGGGAACTAGTCTTCCCGCCAGAAATTGTGCAAATTTGATTGGTAGCCTACTGGGCTTAGAAGCTGCACAATTCTGTCAGACAACCTTTCCACTGAAAACTGTGCACTCTAGCCTAGAACGACAACTCAGCCCCTAAATTACGTAATACTAGGTAGCGGTTAGCTGCTCCTCCCAGAAATTGTGCAATCCCTCTGGACAGCCAGCCCAGCTTCCTCCTAGAAATTGCACAGAAAATCCCCTCAGTCAAGCAGGATGTTGCATGTGCCCTCAGGTTGACCGGTTCCACCTGGGACCGAGAAAACTTGAATTGCATGCATGGGTTACTTTTTCACAAAATAGCAAAAAGAAACATGCAAAAAGCATCCCTAGATTTTAGGGAGCTATTTTTTAGCAGCTGGAGGTTACATGCAACGATAGTTTTAGAAGCTTTCCTCCAAGTGTCACCTTTCCCTAGAGCTGTGGCATGCGCATCATGACCCTCAAAATTATTTATTCAATACTTCAAAGCTCATTCTTCACATTGATCTTGGAGCTCTGACATCCCACAACACATCCAGAATCTTCGACACATCCAGCTCAACTATTTCCGAGTAATTCCACTTTACTTGTCTTTTGCAACATTTCTGTCGCTTTTTTTGTTTTGGCTTGTGCGAATGTTGTCTTCTTGATTTATGTGAATGCTTGCTGTCATTTTCATGCATATTAGCTTGTACAAGCACTGTTTCATATTTCGTTAGCGTCTTACTGTTGTCGCATGCATGACACTCTTTTGCACGAACAGTTGTCGATTCAGCAACTCGTTTCACACACATGCATGTTGTTCCATTTTCCAAATCTATCATTCACTGATTTCATGCATGATCATTCGCTCCTTCTTACACTCAGTATTTCCATGCATTCACATCTTCATTTGTTTTCAGTTGCCTGTTGGCAGGTCTAGGTAATGTTGGCCCGGATTCTGCCTCACCAAGATAGCATTGCATAATTATGAGAGGGAAGGCTCTTCCTTCCTCCCAGAAAATGTGCATTTATAGCTAGTGACTATCCTCCAGTCTTACCTTGCACAATTCTGAGAGGTAGTGATTGCTGGCCAAGAAAATTGTGCAATGCAGTCCATGGGCCTGCATCACTTGACAGCTGAAATTGCACATTGTGTAATCCCAGCACCTAGCAGGCTAGTCTAGATTGTGCATTGTGCAATTCTAGCAGTCGACCAGCCTCTCAACAGTCCAAACTGCCTTTTTTGCAATTCAGAAAATTAGTCTCCCGCCTCCCAGTGAAAATTGTGCAATCCTTGCCAATCAATCCCAAGGTATGTTGCATGTCATTCCTCAAGTTTGCTTCAGTTTTAGCTGACATATTTCTTGCCATGCATGTCACCATGTCTCCAGATATAGTAGGTGTTCATCCAACTCTCAGCAGTTTAGGATCAATGGCCTCCAAGAGAGCAGGATCAAAGGACACCAATGGAAGTGTAACTGGAGCAGTAGTTGAGCAAGTGACTAGTATTTTGTCGATCTATAAAGACACCAAGATGATTGTAGGCAAAGACATCAAACTAAAGTGGCAAGAGGCCAATGATGCATTCTCAGGAACATTTGGGGAAGACCTCGAAGACTACCAAGTCTATGTGAACATTCACAACTCTAGCTTGTACCGGATTGCATGCATGTATCTCGCATTCCCATGCACGGACATGATACATTGGATAATCTCACACAATGATCTCGAGACGATGACATTGGGCAGTGTCAGCGCGATAGAAATTTCTACCGTCAAGGCACAAGATTATCAGCAAATGTACCATTTTTCGAAGCCAGTGATCACCATGGAGACACCCTTCAGCATACCCAACAACAATGCCAACTCTAGGGATATCTTGAAGAACTGGGTGAAGGATCTGACCAAATTCAAGATGACACCCAGCCAGCTTTACAAGATGAAGATATTGCGGAAGGTTATCAATACTTGGTCATCTTTACATGTCACTTATATGGCCAAGAGAGCACGGAAACCTTCCCGTAGAGTTGGGTGATCGCGTTGGACCAACTGGCCAGTGGAGGAAAATCATGCAACTAGTTCGACATGTTGGCTCACAGGCTGAAGTAACAAGTAATAGGAGCTCAGAAACTTCCCAAAGGCTGGCAACCAAAAATCTACATGTCCACTTACATCTTGGATGCAATCTGTGCCCGTCAAGAGTTCTCGGGCTTGAAGTGGGCATGGACATCAGCGGAAACCTCTGCTAATACTTATTGTAAATTGTTTCCAGAATGCAGCTTTAGAGGAGTTATCACACAGTTGTCAGATCATTTTGTCACCCCGTTGTACAAGATGATATTTGAGTAGGATCCACCTTGCATGTCGAAGGCAACAATGGAGGCACTGATCGACATAGTGGATTGGTATGCCTCACCGTCCGACACCTTCATACAGATGTATAGTGTGGAGAAGCCTCCGCATGTTTGGCCAAATTTTTCCATGGAAAAGCTCGTCATGCAAGAAGTATCATACAACATCTCAGCAGGATTGTCAGCTAGGCTGCACCAGAAGAAGAAGGCACCTTGGCCCACTCTTCCATTGCGGATCTAATTGTATGAGATACAGAACCTCACGCATGCAGATGTTGAAACAGAGGAGATCAAGAAATATCCTTTCAATGTCCAAAGATTTAATTCGTATGACCCGCATTGTATTGTGAAATACCATTGTGCGACAGTATAGTTTCAGTGGATCCACGGGGCATGGCATTTGGAAGAGGAAGACCCATGGAGATATTGTTATAGCTTCTCCAGGCCCAATGAATTGGTCAAAATCTTGGTGGAATGGTTAGCGAAGTAGCGTGAAGCAGCATCTAGGAGAGCACCAATAGCATATGTAAACATACTAGTGTGTGATGAAGGCAAGAGGAAGATTGTGAACAACACGGAGGTAGAAAAAACTTGCAAGTTGAGAGTAGACCCACTTTTGTAGAAAGTAGCTTTGGCAATAGAGGCGAAGAGGCAACAACATGACAGGAGGACCGCCCAAAAGCAGAGAGAAAAGTAGAGAATGGAGGAGACAATGAAGGAGTTGCATGAGTTGAATGAGCAACTCTGGAAGGAACAAGATTTGTGCAGACAGGAGAAGGAAGCACAACAATAATAGGTACAAAAGAGGGCACAAATTGTATAGACCGATGAAACTATGCCTGTACAGGTAGTAGACTCATCCAAACAGCTGGAACCAAGTAGATAGGGTGAGCAGTCGTAGGAGCATGACTTCGCTCAATAGATTGAACAAGCACTTGAGCAGATGGATATGGATATGGAGTAGGAAGAGTTAGAGAAAGACATCAACCTCATGCCTTACCACCAAGAGGTCGACCCATGAGCTTCACTGGATCCGGAATCAGAGAAATTCCCAAGCGACCAAGGAGATATTGAGATCCTTAGAGACAATTAGGAAGGAGAGATGCACAACATATCATTCGACGAGTCGCAGTATAGAGTTGTGCAATCTCTTAGAGTGTCTACTTCGGACGACAACACATCTCCTATGCAGTTTGAAGAACGAGTGATCGTGTTTGATGTAATTTGTTTTCCTAATGATACACCCTCAGGGAAAGAAGAAGATGGTGGACACAACTTTCAGACAGGGCCCCTCTACATGACAACAATAAATGGAAAAGTTCTTGGAGGAGTATGATGACATCTTCACCTCCCCCATAGGGGTACCTCTGCACTGTCAAGTTAAAGCACTCCATCGATCTGATCCTAGGTGTGTTGTTGCCCAATATATTGGCACTTTGTTCTGGAGAACGGTGAAATCAAGAGGCAGATTCAGGCACTGTCGTAGAAAGGTCAAATCTTGTTGAGTGCATCGCCATGTGGGAGCCCGATCGTGTTGGTACAGAATAAGGATGGGACTTGGAGACTTTGTATTGACTATCAGGCACTGAACAAGATCACTATCCAGAATAGGTACTTGATCACACACATTGATGACCTTCTGGACCAACTCAAGGGGGAAAAATATTTTAGCAAGATCGACTTGAAATCCAGATATCATCAAGTACCAATAGAACCCTCTGATGTGTGGAAGACTGCCTTCAAAGCCAAGGAGGGAATTTTCAAATGGATGGTTATGCCTTTCAGGTTGACGAATGCTCCTGCAACCTTCGTGAGGTTGATGGATGACATCTTGCGGCCATTCACCAACTCATTTGTATTGGTATACTTGGATGACATCCCGATCTTCAGCCAGAGTTGGGAAGAGCATCTCCACCACATCTGACAAGTTCTCTAAGCACTGCGACAACTCAAGTTTTGTGTCAATTTGGAGAAATGCATTTTTGGCATGACCCAAGTTCAGTATCTGGGATAATTATTGATGAACAGGGGGTGCATGTGTATTCAGCCAAGATAAAAGTCATTTGGGATTGGCCAGCCCCAACCACTTTGACGCAGCTTCGCAACTTTCTGGGTCTTGCCAATTTCTACCACAGGTTCGTGTTGGGATTCTCTCACATCACTTGGCCCTTGAGTCAAGTCACCAAGGGAGGAGCGAAAGAAAAATTCTTGTTGTATGAATCTCAAAAGAAGGGGTTCGCAGAGTTGAAGCATCGCCTCTACTCTTCACCAGTGCTCACATTACCAAACTTGCAACAACCATTTGAGATTGAGATAGATGCCTCTAGCTATGCTATTGGGGTAGTCCTTATTCAATAGGGGAATCTAGTTGCATATCACAGTGAGACACTTTCAGACACAGTCTAGAAGTATCCCACTTATGACAAAGAGATGTATTCCATTGTGCAGGTCTGTCGACAACGGAAGAATTACATTTTGGGGAAGGAAATGATCATCGACACAGACCACTGACCCCTGCAGTTCATACAGGTGTAATGAAAGTTGTAGAATGATCACCATAAAAAGTGGTCCACATACCTGCACAATTCCATTTGAATATCAAGTACAAGAAGGGCAACACCAATAATGTTGTAGACTTCCTCAATCGACCACCGATCATGGCGTTAACCACCGTGCTCAACTCTTGTGGGCACAAGACTTCTGGTTGGGCAGCTCTCTACAAAGCGACCCAAAATTTGGCCACACATACCAGATGCTCTTAAAGGGTCAACAAGTTCCAGATTTTCACCTCCAAGATGCGTTGTTATGCCACCTGGGAAACCTTTTTGTTCCTTCAAGTGAGCGTGCCAAGATGATTTGGGAAGCACACTATAGTTAGATCATTGGGCATTTAAGGGTTGAGAAAACAGTGGTAGTACTACAGAAGTATTTATATTAGCCGAATCTTCGATGGGATGTAGGGAAGTACATCTGATCCTGCACCATTTCCAAACCGACCATCAAGAAGCAAATCCTCTATACTCTGCTGCCTACCCCTAGTCAACCTTGGGAATTCATCTCTATGGATTACATGTTAGGCCTTCCTTCGACTAAGCATGGAAATGACTATGCTTTTGTACCCATCGACATATTCTTGAAGATGGCCATTATGGCGGCCTGCAAGAAAAATATCACAACAGAAGTCACTACTAAACTCTTCTTTGAACGAGTGTGGGTACACTTTGGGATCCCACAGTCTATCATCTCAGATTAGGACAACAGGCTCCTCAGTAGATTTTGGTCCAGTCTCTATTCGATGTTGAACACCAAGCTCACTAAGTCCACATATTTCCATCCCCAACATAATGGCCAGATAGAGGTCATAAACATGATGATCGTACACATTCTACGCATGTACAACTCAAAGCATCCATGCACATGGGATGACAGCCTCCCCTATGTCCAACACAGCTATAACCAGGCTCTCCACAACCCAATTGGCCACAACCATTTTCAAGTGGGCATGGGGTTCTAGCCACTATGTCCCATTAATGTGGTCGTACCATTTGCAGCTACTCACGAAGATTCATCTCATGTCCAGTCTGAAGCCGACAAGGAAAACAACTTCATTGAGCACATTCAGCACATCTTCCAATAGGTCCCTGACATATGGCATAGAGCCAATGCTAAGTACAAGTAGCAACATGATTAGCATCGAGGTCCACACAAGTTCTAGGTGGAAGACAAAGTTTGGCTACATTTGAAGAAGGAACACCTTCCTGGGCCCCACCGCAAGGTTCACCTGCTCTGATATGTGCCATACACCATCACCAAGGCAATAGGGGACAATGCGTTGGAGCTCAATATTCCACCATTTCTTGGTCTACACATAGTGTTCAATGTGGACTGCCTTCGGCCCTACTTTTCACCATTGTTGGACACATCCAACATTGCAGAACATCTTAAACCAATAGAGTGAAATCCAGACTGCATGGAAAAAGCCACAACTGATCGGATCATGTAAACACAGACCGAGAACACACGACAAAAAAGGATCCAACTATATCAAGTTGTCAAAGCATGCCAACTCCTTCACTAGGGCAAGTGTCTCACCAGGGACCAAGTTCAGCAAAAGTTTCCTCATCTCATGGAGGAACTCAACACAATGGGGACCATTACTTCTTAATGGGGGAGGAATGATCCAGGTGAATATTGGTGACCACCCGCCTATTCCACTTGGACCCCCACCATTGTTTCTTTCAGTTTTTCATTTTTCTTAATTGTAGCACAATTTACTATTTTTGGCAGTTTTTCGGGTCTTGAACTTTGAAGCCATTTTGAGGCCCTAAAAGACGTTTTTTAGAAAAGTCACCTCAGGTAAATATGAATTTTCAACTCAATATTCATTGTCAGTAGTTGTATTCCTCGAATAGATCTTTCTAATGAGGTATCGTGTGCATCAAACAAAGATCGTATGCCAAAGTTACGACCTCGGGAAGTTTATGTACCAATTTACCTCAACGGGGCCCATACTTTAGAGTTTCATCTACTAAGGTTGGGTTTTTGGATGTTTTTGGGTTTTCCATTGTTTCTAAATAATAAATAGGCCTTCAAGTCTCATTGTAACACAGTTCGAAGGCATGTAGCCACCACATCTCTTTAAGAGATAAGGTACCATTGCTTGAGCTAGTTTACTTCCGTTATGTATGTAAGCATATTTAGTTCTTTGATATCAATGAAATGAAGTTTTATGTCTGTTGGATCTCTGTGTGGTTATATCTGTAATTTTTCATGTTCCAGTTTAAATTCAGATCAAAGATGATGCCATCCAACCCATAGATGACGAACTAGGTTCTCTGGTAGAACCTCCTCCTATGGGTGTCCATCTCCTATTTGATGAGATGGGAATCACACCTCCACCAGAAGACAGAGTCATGGACATATGTAATGTCACATTTGATCAACTGAAGAAAAGGATCATGTAATAAAAGTGAAGGTTCTTCCCAAATGATCCTCAAAATCCAGTCTCTGTATCCACTTAAAAGTTTATGATTGTAAATACTAGGAGGAATCCATGGGAAATCATGATAACTATTGTTTCTTTCTCTACAACAACACAAGATAACACAAAGTATATGTTTAATGAGAATTCACGATTGAGGAAAGAGTTATATGTATTAAAGAAACAAGCGAAACATCTCGCCGCAGAAAACCAACGACTATCTTCCTGCAACTCAACACATCATAAAGGAATTTAACCATATAGGAGGAATTGAGGCCAATGGAGGATACCATGGTGCAATTTTATGACGAAATGATACTTCTCCATGAAGTAGTGGCACCTCTTGTTGGTATACAAAAGAAAACACAAGAAGTCTTAAAGCTCCTCGAAGTGGAAAACATAGTTATTGATTAAATCTAGGAATGGCCTGCCAAGTATCAAGATATTCCACAATAGTTGGTTAGAAAGGATGTATTGTCGCTAAAGTGGAAAGAGTACAACTAAGACTCCACCATCAAAATTACATTTGTCTCAGAGAACAATCAACTAACACTATTGCTGCCTATAGTCAACTGCACAAGGGTTTAGAGTCTCTAGCACAAGAACACAAGATGCCTTCAGTGGGATCACTTAGAGAGATAAGAGGAAGGGAAATCATCTTACAAGAAGTGAGGCAGTACATTGAGCAAATCAAGCATACATCATAACAAGAAGGCTTAGAGATCACTAAAGACATTATTTTACAATATGTTATTGCACCAACTAAATCGCACATGAAATTGTCATGGATATGGAATAATGTACAATCAAGCTCCAAATCCATATTGCAGAAGCACTAGAGGTGAAGATACGACTTGTAGTAGACTTGTCAGTCCTGATCAAAGTTATTTCTATGTAATCCAGAGCATGGCATACATATATTACCAATGAGCTCCATGAAGAAGCAAATGACTTATCTATTTGAAAGTATTTTTGTCCTATTAGAAGTTTTGTTTCATATAGCCATTGTCTTATATAATATTGTCTTTTGTAATGAGTTTAATGTAATGAATTCCAAGAGACACATGTGGAATGTAAAAGGTCATGTATAGATTGTGAAAGTTGTATGGAAGACCATAGGTCATCGAAGTTGAAAAGTCATGTGGAAACTCAAAAGTCATTGTCATTTGTTATAAATAGCTCCTCATAACTCAAGTAAGGGGCTTGGATTATTATAGTTTGGCCTTTGCTACTCCTGTATTGCATTGGAGGCAAATCATTATTTGGAGAATCAAGTTGTTTCCACTACTGGATCTAGTGTTTCACCTATGTAAAAGTGTACTTGGAATCTTTCATTAATAATTAGAAGCTCCTTGAGCCAACACTTTTTCATGCATGTATCGTGACTATAGTAAGACTGGATTCTTGATATGTTTGCGGTATATGTTAGTGTAATACATACTAAGGCTAATGAACTATTTCATTGCTTAGATATGGATATTGTTGAGTGAGTGTTGTTATTCTTTTACGATTGTTGTTTATCTTGTGAACTAATTTGCAAGTAAATCAAGAGGTCTTTCTCTTCTGCTTGCGGGTCTCTCTTAGGTAAGTACTATTGCTTCCCTAACCAAAGGCTCATTTCCCTTTACCAGCCGTGGAAGTTTCTTTTGCATTCTACATTTTGTGTCACACAAAGCTTACATAGTTGTTTCCCCAAAGAGGTATTTGTGATCTCTTGTGTATGTGTTGTAACCAAGGTGTACCTCTAAAACCTTTACAATGGTGGCTGGACCATATAGCCGGATGGGAATCCTACACCAAACGGTGTGAGGTCTAATTGGGACCTCACATCAGGGAGATCCCTTGTATGTTGGTGGTATCCAACACTGTCAATACCACGTGCACGCTCGATCCATACACTTTGCTCGCTACTAGCCTCCTTGAATGATTCTGAACCCTCGTACATATTTCCAATCACTAATAGAGGGATATAACTTTGAGGTCCACATCCATGATTTCAGTCATTACGATTGGCAGTGCCACGATTCTTGCAAATAATCTTTAGCTACCTATTGAATGGCCTTGTGCTCTTTTTAGGAGATCCTTGTTTTGCACCATGTGCATTTCCAGCCACAATCTCCGCCTTTGAACAATTGACGAATCAAATATGGGATGACAAAGAAGAGTACGAAGGTGTGGCCATTTTGCCAAATGGGCCACTAGATTACCAGAGGTAGCGAATGAGCTTAATAATCTGGAATTTCAAGTCATATTAAATCACCATAAATAAATCAGTTATATGAAATTATTATCGTATGAAATCATTAAATGTCTTATTTTTTTTGCTTGTTTGTCAATTTGTTTATGTTCTTCTACCTAGGTTTAACTTGTGGTTTAGAAACCACTATCTAAAAGCATCTAAGGGCCCGTCACCTATTGAATGGCCTTGTGCTCTTTTTAGGAGATCCTTGTTTTGCACCATGTGCATTTTCAGCCACAATCTCCGCCTTTGAACAATTGGCGAATCAATCTCTACACCTTCATTTTAATATACAAGAAAACCACATCCAAATAAATAAGGGTTCATGCACCATGCCCTTGGCATCTCACATTTACTTCTCCACAAGTGAAATCTTTTGTGAAAAAAACCTTCAAAGCCTCCTTTTTACAGTAAATGTCGACAAGCCTTTCCTACTATCAACAACACCTCTACATATGTGATCTAGAGGCACATGCCTCCATGTGGATCACTGAGTTCCTGCAGAAAATACCTTCATGCCTTCCATGGCTTGAACTAACCGCTCTCTCCAACATATCATATCAGTTGCATTAGTAGCACCATTGTCAACTCAATGCACGACTTCATTGAGATTATGGTAGCAATGCCTCTCTCATATTAACTCGTGATATTATTGGTAGCTTATGTAGGCTTTCAATTTTTATCCTTGGATGGCAGTAAACAATGCCAGCAAGCCATGCGTTCCTATACATTGAACGCAACATCATCCGCTGGCAGGGCCTTTATTTGAATCTAGGCAACCGGTTCGAAGAGGATCTTTTTGACGCTCACTAATTTGAAAATTGAAAATTTAATTTTAAATCATTAAAAAAAAAACAAATAAAATACCTCAATCGTTTTTAAAATACCTGCCAACAAAGTTGGCTGCAGAAGTTAACGGCCCGAAAGAATTCGAGGACTGGGCTGTTGGCACAACATTTAGGCCAACATTTTGGTTTAGTAGCTGAGGATACAATGTACCCGTGTAGCCTCAAGATTCGAAAACCCATGGCCGTAACATCAATATCAGTGACAGTGACAGGATTCTCTCTTCCAGTTCCAATGCCTCTTTCGTCCCAATGGCTGCGCATCAATCTCGGAGATAAGAAAATTCGGATTTGGGATGCTTAAGAAACATAATCCCATGCTTATGAAACGCAAGTCGAGTCTTCGCCAACACAAGCAATGATCTTGCTTGAACCACCTGCATAATAAAAAACAGTAAGAAGTCGAATTGGAATATTTAGAGACGAGAAAAACAAAGGAATCTTGTACCTGGATCGAATGTTGGGATCAATCATTCTCCTCTTTCTCCTAGAAAAGAATCTTCCACATCAAATGCTTTCTTAGGTAAGCTTATCTAGCCACTTAATTCTAAAGATATTAAAATGCTGGATAATATTTACGTTAACTCTTCTCGTTCTCTTGCTACTTTTTCATCTGTTTCTTTTCTTTATGCAAACTTTGACTCTATTCCTCAATCCACCAATGGATTGCAACATGAAAAATTTCCTACTCTGAGTAGGAATCCCTCTCTTCCTACTAAACAGTTTCACCCTCGCGAATATGTTATCTCTCAAAACCATCTTTTAAGAACTTCTAGCACCCCTTATACATCTTTGTTTATCTCCAGCCTTTTCAATCATTCTAACTTTTTTAGCCCCTCAAAAAGGTGTCATGAACACCCTCTTTTCTCTGTACAACCTCTTCCTCCCCTGAATCCTCAACATTCTTTTTACCTTGAGAAGGGGGTCTCTTCTATATCTGGTTTGTATCCCCTTAACCCCTTGACCCCGGGAGGTTGCAATCTAAAGAGGGATCTTTAAGGAGGTCACAAATATTTATGTTAACCATAGGGAACTTAGAGTGGAGAATCCCTCTAATGAATGTTCACAATAATCATGATTTCATATAAAATCTAGGGAGTTGGGTGCCCTTCCAATAAACATGCTCTTCATAGACTAGTTGGTCTCCACAAACCCTTTGTGATCTTTATTAAAGAAACTATGAGGTGAGGTTATAAAGCTAGGGAGGACTTTCATAAGATTTGTCCTATGTGGTATATATGCTTCGTTGATGATGTGGGACACTCTATGGGTTTGTTGGACATGTGGAACACATCTGATGTTTTTCTTAGACCCTTCTTTTCAAAGGCTGTTATAATTTTGGATGGTCATCTTAGAGGATTTGAGAGTCTTGTCTTACTTGTCAATTGTTATGGGTCATATAAGGATATAAAGGTGTTTTGGAGATAGATTAAGGAAAGTGGTTTGATGTAGGAAAACTCACTCATTTTAGCTAGGGACTTGAACTTCATCACTTTTGCTAGTGAATTTTTGGGGGTTAATGCTCAGACTGACGCTCTTGCCCCAATTTTCTCTCAACTAATTTAGGATTCCAACCTTATTTATGTTTGTCCAATACCTATAGCCCCTACCTAGAAGAATGGGAAGTTGGGGGCTCATGAGATTTCTTAAAGGTCGGACCATTTTCTAATAGTTTAACCCTCAACTGCTAGGATGGGGAATGTTTGGTCCTAGATCTATTCGGAGGGCTTATATTATCATTTTCCTATCTTCCTACAACTATTTTTGAATGCTTCCCCCATCAGGTTTCCTTTCAAGTTCAATTGCTCCTAGATAAAAGATTATTCCTTCATCTATTTGGTTAATTCCTATTGGAAGGATTTTTCATTTGGGCCCTCACATTCTGCTATGGAATCTTGGGTTTAAAAAATGAAGGAACTTAGAAAAAAATGTCAAAATTTGGGCTAAGAATAAAAAAATAGTGATAGAGGGAGTTGGGATCTATTGAATTAGAGTACATGACCACCTTTCAATCATATACCTCCTCAAATTTTCTTAATGAAGTGAAATTGTATCTCTATAATCTAGAAGATAGGAAAGCTCTATTACTTAAAGCTATCAAGGAGGAGTGGCAATTAAAAAGAAGAGTTATCTGGGTTAAGGAAGGAGGTGGAAACACCAATTTTTTCCATAAATTTGCAAACTTTAGGAGAGTTACAAACTCTATTTGCGACATAATGGATGTTGACGGAAATACTTGTAGCTCAAAAGTGGAATTGGAGGAGGTTTCAAAGACTCACCTTTCTATCCTTTCCAAAGATTCAGGAAAAAAATCAATTTCAGCATAATGTCATGTTATACATCACTTTCCTCACTTCTTTTTAGAGTAGGACTCAACTAAGGTGGGTGGCTCTGTCTCTTTGGATGAAATTAAATCAGTCTTAAAATTATTTGCTAAGGATAAAAGCCTTGGTCCAAATGGGTGGACCATTGAGCTATACCTTGCTTTCTTTGATTTTTTGAGGAAAGTAATTCTACGGGGTGTGGAGGAGGCTAGAATAGTAGGGTTGGTTTCTGGGGAAATAAATGCTACCTTTATTGCTCTTATACCTAAATGATCCAAGCCTTCTACTTTTAATGCTTTCAAATTGCTTTATTTAGATGCAATATGATCTATAAAATTATTGCTAAAATCATCTCAAACAAATTGAAAAGTAAACTCTCTGAAATGTTATCGCTGGAATAATTTGGGTTCCTCCCTAAATCCTAGATTCATGATGCTATATGTGTGGCTCAAGAGTCCCTCCATAACATCAATACTAAAAAACTTGAAGCTATGATTTTAAAAATGGATTTGGTTAAATCATATGACAAAGTTAATTGGGACTTTATTAGGTTTCTACTACTCCATATTGGTCTTGACTTGAGGGTCACAAACTAGATTATGGATTGTGCTAAAATCTACAAATTTTGGGTGCCTATAAATGGGTCTCCAACTGGTTTCTTCAACCATATCAATGCTGGAGACAAGGGTGCCTACTATCTCCTCTATTATTCCTACCTTTTCATAGAAGGCTTGAGTATAATGGTCACTAAAGCTAAAAAATAATGGACTTACAGAATGGGTGAAGGTGACAAAATCTCTGTATATTAGACATCTACTTTTTTTGGATGATGTTTTTGTTTTTTGGGAAGGTAGGGTTGTTGAATGGGACATTTTTCATAGAATATTCACTACTTTTTTCCATGCATCTATTATGGATATCAACAGTAAAAAATCTTCTTTCCTTTAGAGTAGGACTTCAGCTGAGACCATAGCCTCCATTAATTCTTTCTTGCCCTATAAGGTGGAATCAATTAAGAAAGGATTCACATATATTGGATTCCAATTGAAACTGAATTGTTACCACTTGGAAGATTGGTCCTGGTTAATTAAGAATTTAAAGAAGAATTGGTAGCTAGTGTTACAAGTGGTTATCTCTAGGAGGTAGAACAATTTAAGTAAACTCAGTGTTGGAGAGTATCTCGCTGTATTGGTTAACACTCTCTAATATCTCGAAATTAATTATTAGGAAGATTCATTAATGCATGTTTAATTTCCTCTCATCTAGTAAAAAGGAAAAGGAAGTTATCCATTTGGAAAAATGGACCTTTTATTTCAACATAAAATCCTAGGGGATTGGGGTTTCAAAAATCTACACTGGTTTCTCTTATGCTCTCAATGAAGAGCCTTTATAGTGCTATGAATGGTTTTGGTCTTTGGAATCAAATTATTAAGGACAAATACTTAAAGAAAAGTTATCTATCATTGGTGGACTAAGATCCTTTGACAAGCATGTTAATAAATCTGGTTCTACTACCTGGAGGCACTTGTTGGAATCTTTCCCTTGGCTCTCCTCCCGTCTTTCCTGGAAGGTGGGTAAGGGTAATTAGATCATTCATGGGAAGGATGATTTTAGAATATGACACTTTTTATAAACTATCTCCAAAGCTAGAAATAATTTTACATGGACCATTGGCTATGAATGGGACCTTTTGTAAAAGGTGATTTCTAACGGTATTTACCTAGATAACAAAGATGATTTCATATTCTAGAGTTGGAATACCTCTTATGGACAGGTTTCAGCTAGACTAGCCTTTGAATCTATCTCCTCTTCCACACTAAAACATAAGATATATTTGGTGGCACATAAAGATATGGAAATGGCCATTGCCTCAAAAAATCTGGTGCTTTGGTTAGATCTCTCCAAGAAACTATATTCTTACATTGGACAATCTACAACAAAGAGAATTCATCGGCCTAAATGTTTTCTATCTTTGTATGAGTGGGCCTAAATTTGTGGAACCAACTTTATTCATTTCTCCTTTACCAAGGTTGTATGTAAATACATATTATTTTTTTCTTAGACATCAGCTCATTGGATCAACCCCTTCTTTTCAATCCTACCTCTACTGGTGGGATCAAGATATGGGCATATTTAATACACTACCAATATTTCTTGTTGGGGCACCTTGAAGGTGAGGAAAAAATACATATTTGAATATTTGACCATCAATGTTGATCATATACTAACTTAGTGTTGAAATATGTAAGTAGGTTCGGTCTTCATAATGGCATATGTAATCATGATTTTGTGTATTTAATGAAAAAGAGAAAAATAAAATTATTATTTGTATTCTTGAGTCATTGGTTTCATGCTCAAGGGAAATTTAATTTTAGGTCAAGCACCCATTGAGTGCTTCTAGGTTTGTCATAAAGTCAATTGAGTCTTTATCATGTATTGAAGACCCATTTGGGCATGTTACATATTGTAAAGAAAAAGTTATAGAGTCAAAATAAATTCAAAAGACCCTCCAAGACCTCGTCATGGCACAAAGATAAAGTTGGCCTACATGAAGGGACAAGTTAGACTCAAGAGAGAAATTCGTATTGTTCACAAGCCTATAAATAAGAAGGAATTCAACCTCATTTGCTCACTCACTCAAGAAATTTCGATCTCCTCAATATAGAAGTTGTAAAAGGACAAAGAAGAAGATCAAGATCGAAGATTTTATGCCTCTCTCCCTCTCTTTCGTTAGGGTTTCTACTATTTTTGGGCTAGATGAAATTATGAAGATGCAAGATCGAAGTTGTGAAGTTGCAAGGTTGAAGATGTGAAGTGGCAAGGTCGAAGATGTGAAGTTGCCTCTAGATTGAAGAAGCTGCTAGGTAAAAGTTTTTGAAGTTGCATCAAGGTTGAAGACGTGAGGCTACTAGGTCAAAGTTGTTGAAGCTGCTAGATCTAAGTTGCGGAAATTGTTGTTGGGATCGAAGTTGTTGGAAGGTCAAAGTTTGTTGGTCGAAGTTGTGGAAGGAAATCTCATCAAGAAGGAAGGATGACTTGGCATTAGAGGGTCTTGGTCAAGGGTCATAAGTCTTGGAATTAATCATTGAAGTTCTATAAGAAGAGAATTATTCTGGTGGGTTTTCCTCTCAATTGGAGAGGCTTTGGCCCTCACTGATCACCTATATCTTGTGTCCTATTGTCTCATTATTCTTTATGTTTTGGTAGTTGTTTAATGATAGATAACACTAATAATAATACAAAAACAAGAAGTTAATCAAGTAAAGTAAAAATACATCACAAGTAGTTATCAAAGTAAGAGAAATCACCGACACTTGTTTTCCCTTAGATTTCTCAACATGGGATTAGAGCTAAGGTGACTACATCAAGGAAGGGAAACATGAAGAAGGACACTCTAGGGCCCAAGTATAAAGAGATTATCCTGGAAACATCAAGAGCATCAATCATCAATAAAGACTAACCCTCTCATCATATTGAAAGGGAATAATTAAGAAGTTTCTATTGGCCCTTTCTATTTGGAGATATAAAGAAGTTTGCTATCTCATGTCATAAATGCCAAATCTTTGAGGGAAAAAGAAAGCCATTACCCTTGCCCCTTAAGCCCATCTCAACCGAGAAACCTTTTCAACAATGGGGTCTTGATTTCATTGGAGAGATCCACCCCCCTTCCTCAGGCCAGCACAAGTGGATTTTAACAGCCACCGACTATTTCACTAAATTGATTGAAGCCATCCCATGCAGACAGGCCAATGACTCCATCATCATCCAGTTCCTTAAGTGCAATATCCTTTCTAGATTTGGCTGCCCTGAGAAGATCATCACTGACAACGCCGCTGCTTTCAAATCCAAAAAGATGATCAGTTTTTGCCATAAATTTCACATTACCTTGGGCCACTCCACAGCGTATTACCCCCAAGGTAATGGTTTGGCCGAGTCATCTAACAAGAGCCTGATTAATATTATCAAGAAGGTATTAGAAGAAAACAAGAAGAACTGGCAGAGAAAGCTCACAAATGCCCTATGGGCAGACAAACTTTCAACAAAAAAATCCATTGGGATGAGCCCTTATGAGCTGGTGTATGGCATGGAGGCCACGTTTCCATCCTCCTTGGGCACTCCTATCATGAAAATGTTGCAAGAGATCCAAGCAAAACCAAATGATATTCAAAGAAGAATCAATCAGACCATTCATCTTTAGCGAACCAGAGAGCAAGTTTATAACAGAGCTCAAATATTGCAAGAGAAACTCAAAAAGATGATTGATGAAAGAGCTAAGGCTGAGGATTTCTACATTGGCGACAAAGTTCTAAGGTGGGACTCACGAAGAGAAGACAAGGGCAAACATGAAAAATTTGATTTTTTATGGAAAGGGCCATTTGTTATTT
This sequence comes from Pinus tabuliformis, assembly GCA_031772625.1. Lineage (NCBI taxonomy): Eukaryota > Viridiplantae > Streptophyta > Pinopsida > Pinales > Pinaceae > Pinus > Pinus tabuliformis. The sequence goes on from CM062804.1 coordinate 902,811,842, forward strand.
CTGTTGTTCAGGGAAATAACACATATTTCCTCAAGTCTGTAGAGGGCAGCACTGTTGAAGAAGGCCCTGTTAACGGTCGAATGCTAAGACATTACCATGATCCCTATTAAGGGGTACAATGCAGCTCTGTACATATCTCTTTGTACATTAATATTTGTATATATTAGCACTTTGTTTTATTTTTTTAGCAGTCTGAGTGTTAGAGGAGCAGCAGCAAAGTTTGCTAAGACACAGCCAGTGCAAGTACTCCATTTTGAAGGCTCTATCTCTGCATTAGTCTCAGCAAAACAGCAGGAGTAGCGTTGTCATGTCACAGCAATTCATGATAAAAGGAAACTGGTTGTAGTTTGCAGTATCCAATCAGAAAGTATCAATAAGAGAGGAGCATTGTTTAGTTTCACATCAGCAACTGATTCTAGACCAGAAGCTAAGGGAAATACATCAGTTTTGATCCATGTCTGGTTCTATTTCAAAGGCAATGCTCAAGCAATATGGTATGTAATAGCAAGCATGCAGAAGAAAGCAGGCAGTGCTATGTATTTCACAATATTTTAATGAAGGAGATGACTGCTCCTATTTCAAAGTTTCACATTTTTAGCAGCCAGCACAAGGAAATTCTTCAGTCCACAGCAATAATAGAAGATCAAGGCAGTCTAACCTGCTGTTCTTGGCTTTTCACAAGGAAAAGCCATCCCCAAGTGGAGCCACTGTTAGCCTTTTGTTGCAACAGGTTTTCATATTTCATGATTGACAGTTTCACATGCCAAATATGTCATACTTTACATGTTGCAATGCTCCATATTTCCTAAAAAAGGCCAAAGAAGAGGCCATGAGAGTGGGCCAGTCTAAATGCCACTGCTGTATTCCAATTTTCATGAGTTATTCCTTTTTGAACAATTTTCTGTTAAAGGAAGGCCAAACAGCTTAATCTTGGCTTCCCTAGGTTTCAATTTCTTGTTTAAGAATATAGAGAATGAATATCTGTCCAAACAGTTTAATCTTGGCAGATTTGTAGATAGGTAGAGAAACAAAGGAGCCCAACTGCTTAATCTGGGCCCTTGGAAGAAATAAGTGTAGATTTAGATAGGAGGACAGTCAAAAGAGAAAAGGATAATCTCGGTCTGCAAGTCCAAATGCACCTATGCAGAAAGAAGAAAAAATGCTAGGTAAGTAGGCTGGGTAGGTAGTTTTGTGGTTGCAGAATCATGCTCTCTAATCCATTTCATGTTTTCAGGTGTTATATCTTCACAGATTACAGTTATGATGCAGTTTTCCATTCGGAGGAGCTCAAGTGAGGCATGTCTAACTCCCCCTTCTTCTCATTTCCCAAATCACTCACTAACTTCCTTGAAGGGGTCAAGATCTGCTTGATACCTCTCACTTTCATCATTTTCCATATCATTTGCCTTGGTAAAGATCTGCTTTGCTCAAGGCATGTTCATACTTCCTATATGAATCATTTTCCCCCTATTAGCCTAAGATTCACATACTTAGCGCTTTCTGATCACTTGTCATATTAACTACTAATTTTACTATGTAGCTCCCTATCTATCTCCCCTTCCCTTATTAAAACTATGTTAAAAAACTCCCCTATGTACATATTCCCATCCCCAGGCACTATAGCCCTATTATATCAGTTTGGGAAATGTTAAGTCCATTTTGGGCTTAGCATTAGCCTTCTGTGTCCTAACCAGGAGTTAGTCTGACACCTGGTCACTCTAACAACCATTTCCCACTAAGTCCCAACCCTACAATACACATTCCCCACCCTTATCCTAAGGTCACGCATACAAATATATTTCCCCCGCTTGCAAATAACCCAGAACCCACATTTCTAATGTTTAAAACCCCCCCGCACCATATAAAAACAAATAATTAAATATGCGCGGGCCCCGTCCCTAACCATCCGCCGCCTCACTCGTGCCGCCAACAGTCAGATCTGGCACGCCCAAGATCTACGGTGGGTGGGCCTTTTTGTACGTCGATGTACCGAGGGTTAACGCCCGGGAGATGGGCAGTTTTCCCGTCGTACTCCCGCCATGCGTCACCCTCTCGGCTGTGGCGAAGCCCCCTCCTCCAAAACCACCTGCACACAAAAGCAGTGCGCCCGAAACCAGATACCGCCTTCCCACCGCCTGCGTCAGCGCCACGTCATGCTGACGTCACCATGCTACATCGGCCTCCTGCCGTCGTGTCCTTGCCATATCACTACCACGTCACCCGCCGTACTGCTGACGTCACCCTTCTGACGTCACCCTGCCACGTCACCGCCGTACTGGGACCCACCACTGACTTCATGCTGACGTCACCGTCAAAAAGTGCGAAAGGCGCAAATCGCAGCCTAGGAAGCCAGGAATCAAAATCTGAGGCATTTTTTCCCTTTCATAGCTCGGCTTCAGCAGGCCCGAAAGGCGCAGAATGACATGAATTTCTTTGCGCAGCATTCAGAAAGGGGTAAACACAGTTTTAAAAGCAAACAGAGGGCTGAACAGTAGCCATGAAAGGTCGATGCAATGGTTCAAAGAGTATCAGAAGTGAGAAAGGTGCACATTCAGTGCCAAAGCCTATCAAGGAAGCGGCAAAGAGTATCAGTCGAATATTTTAAATGAAAACCTTTATTCCCAATGCAGGTGGACATTAAATGACCTCCAACAAAGTCAAAGAAAGCAGTAAAGGCCAATCAAGGCTCTCCCATCACAGTTAATGCTCCTCAGAACCACTCAAGAGCATGGATCAAAACCCAAAGCACAGTTATGGCTAAGTGATCAGCACAGAGCCATAAAGACAACACATTAAACTCCTTTTGGTACAGCTGCCCCAGCGCAGCTCGAGGATATTTTCCCGCATTTATTTCAGACATGTATTAGGTTAAAGACACTTATTACAGCAGATCTGTCTGAGATCTAATCTTTATAGATATTTTACTTATAAAAACCACCCTAATTCACTGTAAAAAGGGATGGTTGGTTGTATAGCTCCAAGAGAGACTCGCTCTGTATACCTGAGGTTTTACTTAATCAACGACTGCTGAAAAGCTTGGAGGAATGATTGTGTGCTGTGTATGAATGTTTTGAAGAATTGAATGTGGAATTCTTGTGCTGCAACATGACTCAATATGTGTTTCTTACCTTTGTTTTCCATTGATGTACCATCCAAAATAGCAGAAAGAATGAATAGTTTAGAATTGGTTTAATTGCCCTCTATGCTCAATATCTGCTGTTTCTATATGTTTTCATCTGAATTAGAAATGAATATGAATTCCCTGTGGCTCATATTTCCCCTAATTCACTCATGTTTGATAGTTATCTAGGGATTCTTTACTGCTCCTAGATAGAGCTCATTCACCTTCCCTCTGCTAAGCTGAACGAGAGATTCTTAATTGCCTCTCATTCCTAGCCTTCACTCCATCCTTTAGATTGAATGATTGTTTCATGTGCAGCTAGCTTGCTCCACATTCCCTCTTGTGACCAAGAAACGCACCAGCAGTCCTACTTCTTGACTCCACGCCCAATGGTTTGAAAACTTTCATGCTATCCCTGCCTCTTTACTTGAAAGCATTATCCATCCCACCAAAACTAAAACAAAACCCCTTGTACCCAATAACTAGCCTAAAATCATCATCAACAAAGCTAAATCCTAAAGAGAGAGCCCTCTCTGACTGCTGGTGGGCTAGCACCTACAGTCCAAAGATTGGTTTGTGGTTACCTCGGTCGTATCCCTCAAGGAGCTAAGGTACAACCTGAGTGATAACAGTTGGCAAGGCTAGCTTGTAGGCTACTTCTCCAATGTGCTGAAGTATTTGATACGATCCATAGAATTTTGGAGATAATTTCTGACAACCCTTGTCTTTGAGTGATGTTTGCTTATATGGTTGCGGCCTCAAGAATACCTGATCCCCTTCTTGAAATTTGCGCTCTGAATGATGTTGGTTTGCCTATTTTCTTTCATGTGATTTTGAGCTTGATGGAGATTCTCTTTGAGGTGGGCCGGCATGGTTGCATGGTTCTGTAGCAGTTGATCCATTTCTTGTACCTTCGAGCATCCCTGGATATAAGAAGTAGGTGAAGGAGGGAGTTGATCATAAACTGCTTCATATGGAGTCATTTTGGTGGTGGCATGATAGTTAGTATTATACCACCATTCAGCTAGAGGTAACCATTGTACCCATAGATGTTGTTTTTCTGAAGTGAAACACCTGAGGTAGGTCTCCAGACATTTTTTGACTGCTTCAGTTTGACCATTAGTTTGGGGATGATAGGAAGTATTGAGTTGTAGTTGGGTACCATGTAGCCTGAAGAGTGCCTGCCAAAATTTACTGGTGAAGATCGGGTCATGATCAGACACAATGGAAGTGGGCATGCCATGCAATTTCAATATCTCGTCCATGAAAGATTGAGCCACCAAAGCTGGTGTAAAAGGGTGGGGTAGGGTGCAAAAATGAGCATACCTAGAAAGTTTGTCCACAACCACCATGATGACTGACTTGTTGCCTGACTTCGGAAGACCCGTAATGAAATCCATAGAAACCTCCGTCTAGATTAAGGCAGGGATGGGAAATGGTTGTAATGTGCCTAGGGATTTGACTGTTTCTCCTTTGTGGCGCTGACACACATCACACTCAGCTACAAAAGTAAGAATGTCCTTTTTCATGCATGTCCAAAAGAATGAACGTCGAGTGCGAGCATAAATCTTCTGAAAACCTGAATGGCCTGCAGTGGGAGATGAGTGCAACTCCGTCAAAATGCGACTTTTGAGGGTGGATATTGGGGATATCACTACTTTGTCCTTGTAGCGAAGAATCTCATCTTGCCAAGAGTAGCCCACTGTGGAATTTGGATCCGCCTGCAATTTATTAATGAGTTGGGAGAACAAAGGATGTGAAAACCATTCCTTGCGAGACTCTTCAATCCACTCTCGAATGGGAAGAGAGATTGCTAGTACAGTGCTTTCCTCCTCAAATTGGCATGATAAAGCATCCGCTATGACATTTTCTCACCCTTTCTTGTAAATTATCTCATAATAATATCCCAACATTTTGGCTAGCCATTTATTTTGTTGTGGCAAGGATAGGTGTTGCTCCAGAAAAAATTTAAGGCTTTGATGGTCTGTGCAGATTTGGAAATGCCGCCCCAATAAGTATGATCACCAGGTATCCACTGCATGTAAGATGTCCATCATCTACTTCTCGTAGGTAGATTGTCCCAGATTTGTCCCACTTAGTTGTTGGCTAGTGAAGGCCAAAGGGCAACCTTCCTGCATTAAGACAACTCCAATATCTGTACCTGAAGCATTACATTCAATCACAAAAGATTTGGTGAAGCCAGGTAGTGCCAATACGGGAGTGGAACACATGGCATTTTTGAGAGCTATAAATGCCTGTTGTGCTTCATCATTCCAGAGGAATGAATTTTTCTGAGTGAGGGGTCTAGCAATGTGACCATAATTGCAGACAAATTTGCGATAGTAGCTGGTGAGACCCAAAAATCCTCTCAAGCTCTTCAAGGTCTTTGGTTGAGGCCAATCCTGCATTGCCTGGATCTTTTTGGGATCCACCCTGATACCTTCACGCCCCACAATGTGGCCCAAATACTCAACTTCTTCCATGCCAAAAGAGAACATGGAAAATTTGACAAATAATTTATGCTTCCGGAGCAGTTGCAAGAGCAGATCTACATGCTAGAGATGTTTTTCCCAGGTGAGGTTGTAGATGAGGATGTCATCAAAGAAAACAAGGACAAATTTTATGAGATAGGGTTTGAGCAGGTGATTCATGAGGCTCTGAAAAGTAGATGGGGCATTATAGAGACCAAATGGCATGACCAGGAATTCATAATGGCCTTCATGAGTTCGGAAAGCAGTCTTTGGAATGTCTACTTCTTTCATGAGAATTTGGTGATAGCTCGAGTGAAGGTTGAGCTTAGTAAAGAATTGAGCCCCATTTAGTTCATCTAGCAAATCATCAACAACCGAGATGGGAAAGTTATCTTTGACTGTCAGCTTGTTGAGGGCCTTGAAGTCTGGACACATATGCCATTCCCCATTTTTCGTGCACACCATGACCACAGGCGAGGAATAAGGACGAATGACACTGGCTTCCAGGAGTTCCTTGATGATTTTTTCAATTTCATTCTTTTGGGCGAAAGGATATCTATATGGGTGCACATTTGGTGGTTGTGCCCCTGGGACCAAAGTAATGCTATGATCATGTTCCCCTCTCGAGGGTGGAAGCTCATGAGGCTTGTTAAAGACCTGTGGATGGTTGTTTAAGACTTGTTGCATCTCAGGATGAATATGAATAGAAGTGGGTTCGAAGGCCTGGATGGCATTAAATTGGGATATAACTCCATGGTGGCCCTTTTTTAACAATTTTTCTAGCCTATGCGAGCTGATGATAGAAGGAGCACCTGCCTGGAGTCCACGGAGGGTATGCGTGTGGTTATTCTACTTGAAGCTCATATATAACTCTTGGAAATCCATTGTGATTGGGCCGAGTGTGCGGAGCCATTCAGCACCCAAGACAATGTCACACCCACCCATGTTGATGGCAAACATGTGGGTCTTTAGGTGATAATCCCCCATTTGAAGTTTGACATTTTCACAACAGCCTTCACATTTCATTGTCCCCCCATCAGCAATCTGGACCTAGAAATTAGAGACTGCTCTGACAAAACAATGCACTGCTTCAACGACTTTTTGATGGATAAAGTTATGCGTATTGCCATTATCAATCAAGACTACTACAGGTCAATGCTTAATAAAACCTCTGATTTTGAGAGTTTGGGGAGAAGAAATTATTGCTAAAGCATGAAGCGAGATAACTGGTTCTTCAGGTGTAGCTGGGAGCTCATTGTCCGGCTGGTTGCCCTCATCTTCCACCTCTGGTCCCTCAATTGGTGGGGCTTCCTCAGATGAACTGTGATCAGTAGCATCAATTTGAAAGAATTTGGGTTCCTTGCATTTATGCCCCAGGACTATTTCTCATCACAGTAGTAACACAATCCTTGCTTTCTTCTTTCTTCCATTTCAGCAGGTGACACCTTTTGAACCTTAAGTGTTTGGGTAGTGCTCGGAGCTTGGGTGGGGCATCCCTTGGCTATGAAATTTGGACGAGTTGACTGGGCCGCTAACGTGTGTTCTACTTCACGAGCTATCTTGCAAGCTGCCAGCCATGAGATTAGGTGTTGTAGTCAGACGTGGGCTTTTATGGCATCTTTGAGACCACTGATAAAACATTCCAAGTAGAATTCATCTGCTAGACCTCCTATGTGGAAGGCTAATGCTTCAAAGACTTTAATATATTCTTGCACTGTGTCTGTCTGTCAGAGCTTTGTAAGATGACCCAAAAAGTTAGATTCATGGTCAAAGTGATCAGAAAGGGCTTTTGAGAATATATGCCAAGTTAGTGGCATCTCATAGCAGCGTTGATGCCATTGCCACCATTGCCATCTTTCTTGATCCAAGTACAAGCTTCCCACACTTAGGTTAGTCGCATCATCTCTGATTTGATTCAATGTAAAATATTGCTCCACTTGTGCTAGCCATATGGCCAGATGAGAGCCATCAAATTTATACATGTCCAGCTTGGGTGGTTGAAGCTGGGACTGTTAGTGGTTTCCATAGAAGTGAAGAGAATGGCTAGACTCGCCCTCAAGGTTTTCATTAAAATCATATGCCTCTGATTGTGCCCCCAACTTTCCCTTTGTGATTATGTCATTTAAGGTCTGGATTTGCTTTGTTAATGCCTCCAACTTTTGTTCAAGGGTGTCGATCTTCCCATTGGCCATAGATTGAGCTCTGGTTTGTACCATGCACCAATCCGATGCACTTGTCGTTACTGTGAAAAAAAATTGGGACCGCCTAAAATTTTGATGTTGACAAGTGAATGGTACCACCTTGCTTAGCCCGTCAACCTAATTCTTATGGGCTAAGTCTCCTATCAACATCCTGGGAGGGAGGAGTTTTATTCCTCACTTAGGAATACTGCAGTTGCCGATTCCCAAAAAATTTAATTCTGTCCAATGTCCTGTGAGAATCATGGCTAGGTATAGGAGCCACACAAGTAGCCAGATCTGTCGGTGAAACCCTCAACTGCAGAGTATGAGTAGGAATGTGGCAGTGAACTAAACCCTACTGTTAGATATGAATGGCGGATCTGATTGGCGGATCTGATAGATCTGAATGGCAGATCTGAGAGATCTAAATGGCGGAACTGATTGTTGCAGTTGCGACAGAACCCAACCTGCTAGATCTTATCTGGCAAAGACGATGCGTGATCTAGAGAGAGACAAGGGAGCTATGGTCTCAATGAGTGTTAGGTGCTACAGATCGCAATATACATAAGGGTCTGACAGTAGTACTTGGCCCAATCTTTTAGGGCACTAACCAAGGAGGATCAACCATACTCTTAGTTGTACAACCCGACTACCCTATCGTACGCATGAGTAATTTCCCCGAGTGCTGTTCTCGGTGTACTGCAGTAGCAAGACGACCAACGGTTTATCTATGGTGAGGTTTCAAGAGAGCCTAGGGGGCTTCCGATATACCTAGAGGGTACTTGGAAGACAGTCTATGCACGGTTCTGTCTAATGCACTACTACTTGAAGGGGTACCCACAGGGGTTACAAGGGATTCGAACAAGCATGACCACCTCTTGTATTTCCTGCGCTCATGCCTCCCCAAATCCGCAGGTTTATGCGCTCAACGACAGATCCCGTGGTTTAAAGACGTTGAAACACGTCACTAGCCAAAAAAATTCTGCTAAAAATGGAGATCCCACCATTCCTAGAAAATGCTCTGATACCACTTATTATGCTATTGACCTGTGGGAAGATACCAGAATACCAAGTATGAGAAGAAATATACCCAGAACATAGAACAATAAGAAATAACAACATGTATTTTATTATTCAAAAAGGAAAGCAATGTTCACTTGCCTCTTCGAGGGGGCAACCTCCAATAGAGCTCGGCTCAATTACAAAATAAGACACGACGCTCCTCAAGGGGAGTCTTTATCCTTTATATAGGATTCATGCATGCAATAACATGGGTCAGTACGATGGTTCTTATTAATACCATCTATCTAATACCATGGCCCATTTGCAACTAACTGTGGTCCCTTCTTTAAATGCGGGTCAACCACTTACAATTATTAATATGGGATTTATTGACTCTTTAACTAACTATAACTATGACTCGACCCTATTACATAAATAAGGGGGTTAGGGTTGGACCCTAACAATAAGGAATATATTTTTCAGGCAGTGTGGAACACAAGTGAAATGGGTTCCCTCGAAGCGTGTAGACGAACAACGTGCAGGTCATGTATTCTTCAAAGATTCCATGTCTTTTGCATGAGCCTACAACACTGACCGCATGCCCAACCAAGGCTACATAGCCTCCACCATCATATGTTTTATGTGACAAGTTATCCAAGATCTATTTGGAGATTTTGAAGTCATTTCCATAAGACATACACTCTGGAAGAGAAACTATGTAGTTAGTCATAATAGATATGCAAAGATTCAAAACATGTTGTGAGGACTCAGCTTGTCATTTGGCCCTTCTAGCACGAAAAAGTTGACAGTGTTGGACCGGCCAACATGTCAGGGGATCTCCCCTATAAGATGTCCCAACTAGACCTCAAACAGTTTGGTGTAGGAGCCCCAACAGTGGGTCATACGATATGGCCTTGACTGCGATGGTGCGCAGAGGCAAGTAAGATGTCCCTGTTGGTAGAAAGGGTGTGACATATGCAATTAGTTAAGGAAGGTGCATGAGAATTTCTAACACACGGGGGCTGAAGTTAGTGCGGCCCTTGGAAACCTATGAAAGCACGGAGTTAAGAAGGGAACACATGAGCGAAGATGCATCACAAACTGGAAAGCAAGTGAGCTAGCAATCCAAAGTGATGGTTAAAGCAACAACACATTTCAGTAAGATTCATACATACTTATATAGGAAAGCCATACATGCATAAGTAAGAAAACAGATACATATATTATTAGAGTAGACAAATTAGATGAACTACAATAACAACATATTCATGAAATGTGTTGGCTATATTATATTAAGAAGTGAAAGTTCCAGTCATACAGTACAACCATGACCAACCACTAATTATGACTGAGGAACGTTATAGTCACTTCCGCATGCTCCTCCAAAGAGATATGCTAGCTCTGTACAGTGGAGAAGCCAAGGATCGTTACAACACTGTCCAATATTTCTCTAAGATACTCCTATTGGAAGCTTTGCTGACCAAAAGCCTATACAATGAGTTATGAGGGATTATATATAGCAAAGGGTGGGGTGGCCCTTGACATTCCCCTTTGTGATTGTTCACCTACCCTCATGACTCTTCAACTACTCTATGTTTGTTACATTCAACTATCGACACTTGAACTTCCACTTGATAATATGTTACATAAAATCTGCACATGTACCCATGTGAGACAAAGTAGGCTTGAGGAAGCCATGCAAGACATCACTAACACTCAGACCATTGTGGTAAAACCAACTCTTCGACATCCTTGTGATGATCGACGGTGGCAAACTGATGCCAAGCTTGGTCGTCCATGATGGTGTCCGTGTGCTCAATGGTGCCATCCTGCTGAAAGCGAACTCTTGCCTCCATTGCATCCGGGTACAATGATATGGCCCCTCAGTCCAACTCATTTGATAGCATATGCATCATTGTCTTGAGTGTGGTTGGACCAGAAACACATTGATGCATAGTGTCTGTGGTGATCTCCAAGTGTGTGTTGGTGACCATGCACATCAACTTGTCGAAGTACACGTTCAACTCCAGTTAGACTTTCTTCTTGTCTTCGCCTCAATGAGTATGCCAAATGGTTGGGATCGCATGCCTGCGCACAATGACATGCATGCTGCTGAATTCCCTTGCATGCAATCAACAACACTTCTCACATTGTCTGCTCCATGACAGTTGATGGGACGGATCTATAACTTGTACGGACACAGTTTCATCTGTTTCTGCATGTTGCACCCCCTGGTATACCTATTCATGATGTAGCTAATTCTCTCGTATGTGTAGCTCATGTTCGTCCATGAGTTGTTGCTTCAGCACATGCAACTCCTTCTTTTTTTCTCTCTCTGCCTTCGCGTGATCTACGTGTCATGCCATCACCTCATAGCCTCAATCTCAAAAGCTTATTTCGTCATGAGTGGATCTTCTTTTAACTTGTAGCATTGCTCCGCCTCTATGTTGTCAACAACCTTACTCTTGCATTCGTCATGTGTAGGTGTGCTGCCTTTTGTTGCTGCTGATGGTGCTACTCGCTGTGATGTTGTTTCCATTCATTTTGATATCCTTGTCCATGAACAACTTGATGTCTTCTTGGATAGGCAAGTCCATAAACACTTGATCAACTACATCACCAGTTGCGCTCTTAGAGGTGTCTTTGACTATGCTCTCCTAGAATCCATTGTACCTGTGCTCCTAGGAGGTGGATGACACATGTGATAACTGGAGGCATAAAAACACTCATGGCAAGAAATATGTCAGTTGAAAACCAAAATAAACTATAGGAATGACATGCAACATACCTGTGTGATTGGTCGTGAAGGTTGCACAATTTCTGCCAGGAGGTCGAGAGATTAACTGCCAAAACCATGCAAGGCATAGTCATGGTTATCCAACCTGGCCTTCTGAGGACTAAAACTGCGAATTGTGCAATTTCAGTTAGCAGTGACATGCAACCAGCAAACTGCATTGTGCAATTTTTGGGGCCAACAAGACACTGCCTCCAAGACTTGCGTAATGCAAGCTTGGAGGTTAGTGCTAAGATAGACTTGTACAATCTATGGAGGGAAAGTAGAGCCTTTGCTTCCAGAAATGTGCAGTGCTAGCCGGGCAAGGCACGGTCTGGGCCAAGGCAGCCCAGACCAACCAATAGGCGACTGAAAACATGAGAAATATGAATGCATTATGAGATGAGTGCAAACAAGAGTGAATGATTATTCATGCAAACATTAAGTGAAGGATTCAGAAAATGGGATGCATGCATGTGTCTGAAGTCGGTCACCACGACAATGACCGTTGGTGAAAAAATAATGTCATGCATGCGACAACAGTGATATGCAAACGAAAAACTAAAATGATGCTTGTACAAGCTAACATGCATGCAAACGACGGCAAGCGTTCACAGAAATCAAGAAGACAACACTCACACAAGTCGAAACACAAAAAGCGACAAAAACACAATGCAAGATATGCGAAGCGATCTTACCCTGAAACAGTTGAGCTGAATGTGCCGACAACTCCTAGATCTGATGTGGGATGTCATAGTTGTAATATCGATGCAAGAAATGAGCTCTACAGCATCCGGAAAATGAGTTTTGATAAAATCGAGGTTATGACGTGCATGCCACAAATATAGGAAAAACAACACTTGGTGGGAGGTTTCTAAAGTGATCCATGCATGTAACCTCCAACTGCTAAAAATAGATCCCTAAATCTAGGGATTCCTTTGCATGATGCCTTGGGAAAATCAGTCCATGTATGCAAATCAGTTTTGCTCAGTCCCGGAGGGAACTGGTCAACTTGAAGGCACATGCATCAGTCTGCGATCCTGGGAGATGGATTTGTGTAGTTTCTAGGCAGAGAGAAGATGGTTGTCCCAGAGGGATTGTGTAATTTATGGGAGGAACAAGTGACTGTCTCCCATGAGTGTGTAATTTATGGGTTGAGCAACTTTCTTGGGTCAGATTGCACAATTTTCTCAAGGAAGCATGTCTGACTACATTGCGTAATCTCTGAACCAAGCAAGCTGCTAGTTGATTTGTGCAATTTTTGCTAGTTGTTGGGCTGGTTGTTCCAGATGCATTGTGCGATTTCTAGGAGCAGCGGGTGATTGTTGCCCAGAATTGGACAATCTCTAGGCTGAGCAATTATCTTGGGATGAATTGAGCAATTTTTTAGAGGAATACTATGAGGAAGAAATGTGCAATTTTGGAGCCCAGCTGGGTGTTTCGCTGGGTTTGCGCAAGTTTTTGGAGGGAAGGTTGGTTCCCCTCCAGAATTGCACAATTCCCAGAGGGAGCTGATAAACTAGCAACTGACACGAAATCCGGAAATCAACTTGTGAAGGAGGTGGAACAAACTTGCATGCACAGTCTGACAAGACTATGAAACAACTAAAATTGATGTGCTTGACAATGCAAGACATGCTTCTGAGGATGGTCGGTACGGAGGCTCCAAAACGAAGCTAAGGCAAAAATTCTTAGGGTGGTTGTAGCTGCTACAACAAGATGTGAAAATAATTCATCTTCATGAGAGATATGCTTTTTTCTTCATATTCACCCTGCAAAGGGTTGTGAATCAGATGGAGCTTTCATGCAATCTTGATCTTTGATCTTCTGTTGCAATCTAGTGTTCCTTGGTCTTCTCGCCTGATGATCATCTTATCTCTTTAGCATCGGATCATTCGATGGCAAGGTTGAGGTCAAAAAAGCATTATATCACTCACTTTTCATGACTTGGATAGAAGAAGAAAGACTACTGAAGCTACAATGAACCTCTTCTCATGTAAAAAACTTTTCATACAATTATCACTATGATGAAGGTACACTTACATCAAGTCTTTTGTGGCATGCTTGATTTGGACATTTGAACTATGGCAACCTTTGTTTGTTGAAGAAAAATGGTGTTACTAGTTTGCCTACCATTCCTAGGAAACTTAAGCAATGTGAGGCTTGTATCTTGGCAAAGTAATGTGATTATTTATGAGGCCCAATTCTTGTTTCTTCTGCAAATGGTAGTAAATATATGATGACATTTATTGATGACTACAACATAATGTGTTGGATTTATTTATTGAAGAAAAAATATGAAGCTTTTGAAACATACAAGAACATTCATATATGGATTGAAAATGATGCACAATCTCATATTGTCTGTATTCGTACTAATAATGGAAAAGAATATACTTCAAATGAATTTGAAAACTATCTTTTCCAGCATGGGATCAAACATCAAACTGCTATGCCTTATAATCCCCAACATAACGAAGTAGTTGAAAGAATGAACAAGACAGTCTTAAATATGGTACGTTCGATGATGTTCTTCAAGAATGTTAAGCTGATGTTTTGGGATGGTGTGGCTATATGTGTTGTTTAAATAAAGAATAAGTGTCCATATCATGATATAAACAACAATACTCCCTATGAAATATGGTATTGGCACATTTCTTCGGTGAGGCATCTTAGGGTTTTTGGTTCCACCTGTTATGCCTTGATACCTAAGGAAAAAAGAAACAAACTCAAAACAAGCAGTCGAAAATGTATCTTCTTGGGGTACTCAAATACCTCCAAATCATATTGTCTCTATAACAAAGTTAATAATAAGTTTATAATATCTAGAGATGTGATCTTTCTTGAACCTTCCAAGATTGTCAATGTTGTTGAGCGATAGTTTGATCACTTAGATAAATTTGGACATGAAAAATCTTTTCAATAGTTTGATAATGAGATTCCACATCTTGAAGTAGGGATCCCTATACTGGATCAATCTATGGAATCTCCTTCTAAAGTAATGCTATTAGCCTATCACCGCCCAATCAGACAGACATGGCCATGTCCATCTGATTGCCCGATAACAGAAATGGTTTGGTTGGTCAACATTCGGTGAATTTCATTGACTGGTAGTCATCCCAAGTGAGCTTTTGGTTTCTTGGACTCCCCTTTCTCTTTAACAGAGCGCCGTGCTCCTCCTGTGTGGTGCATATTCCATCATCAGTGTAGTCCAGTGTTAATGTATCAATACCAAGATATGAAATGCTTTTATTTAGAATAGAGATTTGCAGCATCTACCTACACACTGAGTACACACCTTCAGTTCGCGAAGTGCCTGGGGACAGTCAGTGAGAAATTTGATAGAAAATACCATCACTGAGGCCGAGGTCTCGTGACCAGCGAAGAGCAGGAATAGTACCAAATCTGCTATTACTTCTTCTGAATGCAAGTCTTCTTTCAAGAGTTCTCCTAAGAAATCATTATGGACAGCTTCATCTGGATGCTCTTTTTTGTCCACTTCCGATGCCCCGCTACTTCCATTGGATTCTCTTCATAACCAGTACACATTACCTTGTGATCTTGATGCCACTTTGACTAAGTACATGTTACATAGTCTTGATACCAGTTTGATTGAGTACATGTTACATAGTCTTGATACCAGTTTGATTGAGTACATGTTAAATGGGGTTAGTTGTTGATATTAATTTCTCTGTTGGTGAGGTGAGGAACTTGACAGAAGAAATGTCACAACAACTTATCTTTAAAACATGGGAAGAAAGAGAAGTGAGAGACCAAAGAACTTGACAGAAAAATGTCACAACAAAATCCGGGAAGAAAGAGAAGTGAGTCACTTTGAGTCCTGAGTTTTTGTTTTGTTTTTTTTGGTTGGAAAAAGTGTGAAAACCTTACGAAATTGTGAAAAAATTGGAACTGACTTACCTCGTGAGCGGAAAGAGCGCATACAACCTCTGACAATCATTTTATACAAAAGCGATTTTATAAAGGTGCCATCGATCATTTTTTTGTATTACTCCGCTAAACGACAACGTAACGAAGGTCAAAGTAACAAGGTGCATGGTGTTTTCTTTTAAGGTTCACGATCAGTGGTTATCTTTCAATGTTCACGATTAAGGGTGCTCCTTATTTTAATGACTTCTCCTTTTTAAATGAGTCTTTCTTAACTATAACAGTTTCATGTTAATGAAATTTTCCTTTTAAAAGGGAGTTGTTTGTGTGTGAGATTTTAGATTTTGACGAAATTTAGTAGAAAAATTTTAGGTAAAAGTTTGATTTGTGCTATTTAAATTAGTTTTTTTGATTGTATATATGGATCGACCACCCTAAAAACCCCTAGGGAACTTTTATTGTGCACTGGTTACCCATCAAACTTGTGATTTCAATAAATTCTTACTAAATTTTAAAGAAATTAGACAGAAAACACCCACTGAAAATTTAGTTGGTAAACTTAACCCCTAAATTACTTATTTTATATTTTGAGTAAGATGTTTGAACTCCCTTTTTATTGTTTTTTATATTTATTTATTTAGTTTGAAAAACTGATTTAAAAATTAGTTTAATATTTTCAAATATATATCAACTTGTGATGTAATTCATATTTTTTTATATTCATTTTTAAAGATGTATACTTTTTTTTTTTCATTTTTAATATTTATTTGGTTAAATAATTATATTTTCTTTTTATTGTTTTTATATATATTTATTATGTTAAAATATATATCAATAATATCATGGGAGAATAAGCATTTTCATCCTTCATTATTAAAAAAAATGAAAATAACAAAATATTAATTTTTTAAATTAAGAAATAAAATTTATAAAATATAATATATTAAAAATATTTAAATTGTTGTCTAAAATATAAATATTAAAAAATGTTAAAATATAGAATTGTTTCAATTTTCTAGTGACTTCCATCTCTTTCGTTTGTTAGTGACTTAGAAGAAGGCATGCTAAAGTCAATGCTACTGAGGGAATTGATTGTAATCAATCACTTTTATAATATCACAATAATTCAATTATAAAATGAAAGAAAAGTAAATCTTATATTATTAATAGTTTATAAATTAAAAAATATATATATATATATATATATTTTTTTTAATTTTTATTTATTTTAAATTTTAAAATGCATATATATATATATATATATATATATATATATATATATATATTACAGAAATGGTTATGGGATTTCATTAGATTTTTGGCATAAAGTCACAATTCAGGTTACAGATAATGGCGCTGGTTTTTGAGCGCCTCTCCAACAAGAGGATTAAAGCACATACGCTTATGAATTGCCTCTTCTTACATTTTACAATGAGGTCTATTTCTGATATTTTCCTGAGCTTATGAATACATACAAATTGCTTCAATAAAATGCAGTAAAACATGGAAGATTAAGGAATTGGATCCCATGAAGTTTCTTTGTCTCTGAGAATAGTCCCAGCAGATAACTGGACTGCCTTATTTTCCTCAATGTCTTCCTCTTTGTTGTTTATTCTCAGCACATGGAAAAATTTCAATTTCAAGGGCTTTGCCATATCTTTGATTCTTTTAATCGTCCCTGCAAGATGCAAATATGATGGGTTAGAGTTTGTCGCCATTGTTTTGATGATGACCTGCGAATCACCAAAAACATTTACCTCCTTGAGTCCCAACTCTTTGAGTAGTTTGATCCCTTGGAGAAGGGCCAGCGCTTCAACTTGCATGCTAGAGGATTGACCCAGTCCCCAAGCATATTTGTGAGTAGGAGATTCTTCTGTGTTTATTATGAGCCCTCCTACGCCAACAATTCTTGGATTTCCCTTGGCTGCCCCGTCAAAGAAGAGAGAAGGAAGTGTTTGCTTGGAAATCCAGGACTGAAATTCTTCTTCATTTTCTCTGATTTGCCATTCTTTGGGAGAGATGGGGATGGTGATCGATTTTTGGAATTGGAGATTGAGTGCAGCACCCAACTCAATATCTTGCTGGCATAGATTTGTATCATCCATTTTGTCTCTCAAACATTCATTTAGCTGACATTTTATTCTATTTACAACAAGTCTGAAATCCTGCTCTTTATTCCCGAATATCCTTTTGTTCCTCTCTAACCAAATTTTCCAACTGATGAATTTGGGAAGAGCAGTCCAAGCTGCTATGATTATTTTGTTTTTTGGATTTGGACCTGGGTATTTGGCCAGCCATCCAGCAAACAGGTCCAAGATGGAACAAGGAAGATGAAGTTAAGTTTCCAAGCTTCGAGGAGCTCATGCCAGATAAGGCCTGCAAATTTGCACTCCAGCATGAGATGAAGGGCGGTTTCAGGCTTTTCTTTGCATAACATGCACCTTGAAGGACCAAGAAAACCCCTCTTCTGCAACCTGCCATCTGTAAGAATTTTTTTTGTGGTAAAGCAGCCAACAGAAATGGTCTATTTTTGGGATGGAGGGGAATTTCCATATCCCCATCCAAGGAGCAGGGTCTGGCTGGACGTAAGGCCTTTCCACACACTTAGAGTACCCCAATGCCACCGTGTAACCTTCACGATGCGGTCCCCAACCTCGAACATCTTTCCTCCAAGTGTGGATGGGAGCTAGGCCATGTAGGAGGTTAAGGAGAGCTGCGCAATCATTTTGTAGAGCAGTAGGGACCGAGAGTTGTTTCCAACCTAACCAGCACCCACCGCTCCAGCACGATATGTCCCACAGCAAGTTGATGTGGGCATCCGACATCCATTTCCTCAACGCATGCAAGGGGTTCAATTCAGCCAGCGGGAGCCTGTTCATGATGCAGTCTTCCCACAGGTTGATATGCTGGCCATTCCCAGGTATCCAGAAGGCTTGCGCATTCACCAGAGGAGCTGCTTTGTTGCTAAGCATGCTGAAGGGGGATCTGAGATAGGTTTGGGCTTGTCCAAGCAGCGAAGCCGCTTTCCTCTATAGTATTTTTTCCATAATGCTAGATGTGCCCAGCCAGGATTGGGAGCTATAATTCTCCAAATCAGCTTTGCTCCCATGGCTAAGTTTCGAGCACAGAGATTTTTGAAATTCAGTCCTCCCCCTGGAGTGGCTTGGTAACAATTTCCCAGTTGACAAGAGGGATTTTCTTTTCATTTTGCTTGCCTCCCTTCCAGAAAAAATTTCTAATTAGATCCTCCATTTTCTTGAGAATACCCACAGGTGCTAAAAGGACAAAAAAATGGAAAAGAGGAAGGTTACTGAGTACTGCTTTGATGAGAACTACTTTTCCCACAATATTGAGCCAGGAGGATCCCCAGGCCTGCATTTTTTATTTGAATTTCTCAAGTTGAGGGTTCCAATCTTTCCTCGAGGCCCTCTTGAGGAAGATGGGAAGGCCAAGATATTTGAAAGAGGTCCAACTTGAAGAGGATGCAAAGCCTAGACATCTGGCAATGGAGTTTGCGGATGAGGGAGAGATATTCCAGCAATAAATATGGAATTTTCCATTATTTAATTTGCTGCCCAAAACTTCACAGAAATCGTCCAGCACTTCTTTAAACTTGGCAGTTGAAAGTGATTTTGCAGCCCCCAGCAGCAAGGTATCATCAGCGAAGAGGGCATGGTTGATGTTTTTTTACCACTCTTGCTATGCTAAGGCCAGCTATTTCTTGATCTTGCTGTTTCTTATCTATATAAAAGCTGAGGATGAAAGCCTACAGCACAAAGACGAGGGGTGAGAGGGGACACCCCTGTCTCAGCCCTCTAGTGGCTTTGAAGAAATCAACAGCCCTACCATTTATCAGGGGAGTAATCCAGGGCTCCGAGATACAAGCACGAATCCAGGTTATAATATTTTGTCCAAACCCCATCTTATGTAGTACATCTAACAAGAAGCTATGCCAAACTCAATCAAATGCATTTTCTAGATCTAGTTTGATGACCATACATTTTCCTTTTCGATGTACGCTAGAATGGATTGCCTCTTGGACCAAGATGAAGTTGTCCACAAGTTGTCTGCCATGAATGAATCCTCCTTGGCTCTCCGGGATGATTTTGGGGAGAATATTTCTCAACCTGTCCACTATAACCTTGGTTATCACTTTGTATCTAATGTTACATAAGGAGATTGGATAGAATCTATTAAAGGAGTTTGCTCCTTTTTCCTTGGGGATAAGGGCGAGGAATGTTGAATTTGTGCAACCTCAAATTTTCTGGCAATCTTGGGATTTTTGAATCATTTTAAAGAACTCCTTATCCACAATCTACCAACATGTCTGGAGAAATGTGGCTGTAAAACAGTCTGGTCCCAGAGCTTTGCCGGGGTCCATATCAAAGAGGGCATCCCTGACTTCATTTTTGTTGATTTTGGCTTCTAACAGCTGATTCATTCTAGCAGTAATAAGGAGGGGAACTGCATCCAGGAGTTTAGAGCTTTGGTCAGCCTCCATATCCTCACTATACAGCTTCTTAAAATGTTCGGAAGCTGCCTTTTTGATGCTGGTAAAATCATTTAATGTGCAGTTTTCTTCTTTGATTTCAGAGATGGAGTTACAAAATTTCTTGGCTTGAGCTTGCTTATGAAAAAAGGAGGAATTTTTATCACTAGCTTTGATCCAAAGGCTCCTAGATTTGAGCCTCCAGAATTCTTCCTCGACCAAGCAAGCCTTGTGTAATTTCTGCTGAAGCTGTGTCTCCTTGTCTAGATCTTATTTTGTGATTTCATTTGCTTCTAGGTGAAGATGCTGCATTTCTAAGAAGCTTTGAATTTTTTTCCTTTTAGTTGCAGGATTGGGCAAGGTCTTGGCCCAGCTTTTCAGCATTGTTTTTACTCTGCTAAGTTTTTCCTCCCAAACAAAAAAAGGGGAACCCTTGACTGGGTCTTTCCAACAGTCTCTAACCTTTTGCATGAAGTCCGCCTCTTTGGTCCATAGAGAACTGAATCTGAAAGGGATAGGGCCCAGGTCCTTGGGAGCCAGCATCTCAAGTCTTACGGGCTTGTGATCCGAAACACTACTATAAAGGATGTGCATTCTAGCCTCTAGCCCGAGAAGAAGGAAGGAGCTTTGAAAAAAAAACCTATCAAGTCTTGCAGCTATATGACCAGGACTGACTCTTTTATTTGACCAAGTAAACTTACTAGTAACAGGCTTGATGTCTAGCAAATCCTAGTCCTGCATGAGATCCTCCGCCCATTCCCTTGCCAGATTGCTTACAATGTTGCCTCCTCTTTTTCCTGACGAGAGAAGGATGAGATTGAGATCTCTAGCTATGATGATATTTTCCAGATTCTCTAGATCTGCTAGACTTTTTATGGAATCCCAACAACTCTTTTTCTCACCTGCATTATTAGGAACATAGACATTGAATAGACAAATGAACTCCTTGGTTACTAGATGCTGCATTTTTAAGAAAATCCAATGAGTATTCAAAGTCTCAGAGATTATTGCAAACTTATTAGGGTTCCAAAGTGATCCAAGCCCTCCCGAGGCTCCTCGAGCAGAGATAGCTTGCGCTCTGCTTTTATTCCAAAAGTTTTTACTTGCTTGGAGGAAAGTTGTGTCCTCCATTTTGGTCTCCTGAATGAGGAGGATATCCGGGGCTTCCAATCTTGTTAAACTTTTCATTGCTTCTTCCTTGGCTCTAGTGACCATACCCCTACAATTCCAGTAGACTATCTTGATCATTTATTTTTGTTGTGATGTGCTCCCTTGGAGCCCTGGGATTGATTCCTCGTAGTCTTCAGGGTTTTTGCCAATAACTTCTCTAGTGTTAGCTAGCTGCCCTGAAGCTTGTCCTTGCAGGTTTCTTGTTCTCTTTTTTCCCTTGCAGATTTGCATCCTCTTGTGGATCTTCTGGGAGAGGATTGACAGTCTCCTATTTCTCCTTCTTCTTCTGATTCCTCAGATTCTTGGATTTCCTCCTCCTCTTCTGAGAGCTTCCCTTTGGATCTCTCTGCTACACTTCCACCTTTGATCAAGATGGAGGGGGAAGCTTTGGCTGGAGAAATTTCCTTTGGGATCTCGACCTCTCGGGAGGTCATGATTTCAGATCTTAGGAGCTCGAATTTGTTCCCTTGACCTTCCATGGTTGGTTTCTGAGTAGGACCCATCTGTGGGGCTTTAACATTTCCATTTGCAGTCTTCTTGTGAGAAGTCTTGGTCAGCTTGACCTGGTTTCAGCCTTCTTCTTTCCCTTTTTCTTCCGCCCCATTGGACGGACAGCCTCTGGCAAAGTGACCATAGACGTGGCATTTCCGACAATTGAAGGGCAGCTGCTCATAGTCAAGTTTATGCACATGAGTCTAGGGACCTATGATAATTTTGATGGCTTCTGGTAGCCCGACCTCTAGATCTACCTCCACGCAGATTCTGGCGCAGTCATACTGGTCTTTGTTGTTAGCCCGGTCTATAAATTTGCTTAGGGTGTTGCTTATGTGCTTTAGGGATTCCCAATTCCAACAGTGCACTGGTAGGTTGGGGAGTCTCACCCACACCGGGACCGTTGTGGGCACATCCACTGCCGAATCTAAATCTGGCATCCATTTATTCAAATACAGTCCTTGAGGGCCCATGAAGTAATGTCCATTTTGGAAAACCAGATCCTTATCTCCTTTTGCAGTGAACTCAAATAGAAAGTAGCCTCTCCCGAGAAAGTATGAGGTTACTTTGTCTTTTATCAAGGGTGCCCAGTTCTTGGCGACCCAGTTCTCTGTGGATTTTGGGGAAGGCCAGAGCCCTGTGAACTAGCCAACAAGGGCCCGATATGCTAGAGACAAAGTGACTTGGATCGACCCTTCTGGTGGGAGAGAAATCTCGGGAATGTCATCCAGTTTCTTCACAAACTTTGCAGCTTCTACTTTCTTCTTCTTAGGTAAGGAAGCCAACAAAGATTTGAATGCATTAGAGGCAGAGGGTAGAGGAGGAGAGATGGGTGGCCCCTCAGGAGTAGCCAGCGCCTCCATGAAGGCGGGCGACCTTAGAAGGCCCAGCCAAGTCGAAGATGGTCACAGCCTGCAGCGCAAACCAGAACTCCTCGGCAAGATCGCGCGCGCAGTTGCAGAGCGATGGAGTGTGTGGCTAAAGCGTTGTTAGGAAATTAATATTATATATTTTACTTGAATTTATTTTTTATATTTTTTCTGATTCGTGTGATGAATAATGTTGGGGCAAGCTCACCACACAACTATCTCACATAAAATTTATGACGGGTGGAGTGGCCATCTTCCCACATACAGATTGATGTGAACTCTTCTCATTCAAGTTATGCATATATCAAGATTTCATTTCGAAGTTAGCTCCAGATACATAACACTCCTAATGTGAGTTATATGTTGTAAATTAGTCCCTGCCTTGGTGCAGGTGGGATTTCCTCTGCAACCTTGTGGCATCAAGGGGCTTTTGTACACTAATTCACTTTCCTTCTCTAAGAATTTCCTTGTATTTTTTCTAGAATTGGACATGTATGCTCGAGACAATGGAGCTGTTGTGGTTTGGATCTATCCACAATTTGCATTAGGAAATTACTATTGCTCAACTAAGCAATTAAAGAGAGAGTGTAATGGTGATTTACTGGGCACGAGTGGTTGTGTTGCTGAATTTCTGCTTAAGACGTCGTGGCTTCCTTTCCAGCTAGGTTTTCCTCTAGTTGTAGATTCTGCACCATATTTCGTCATCCACCATTTGAAGGTTGGGTCATCACGGGTTGTGCTATTTGGGATACTCACTCTGACTCTTAGCTTTGTTCATTTTTCCTTTGCCCATATCTTTGTTGTTTGTAGCTCAAATTGGTATACTATAGCTGTTGAATTTTGGATTTGAGAATTATGGTGGGATGTGGTTCAATCTATTGTCATGTTAGATGTCCTCTTCCTCCTCTCTTTCCTCTCTCCCTTCTCTTTCTATTCAATCCTCATTCCTATTCTTGCCTTTGCATTTTGTTGGATATCCTCTACCTTTGCTTCTCTTCCCTTGGAATTATGATCCCCAATCTCTTCACATGGAATTCCTTTTTTTCAAGGTCCATGCCTCGGAAGCACATGCATAACCCGCCAAGGAGATGGTGGGGGGGATGGGGGATGACAGGGTTGGGAGAGCCATGGACCTAAGGGGTAGAAATTATGCCCATAAATAGGCTCAGGAGGATGCAACCATCTACCAATCTTGTCCCCTCTGATGTCTATGGTGAGATCCCTCATATTAATTCCATTTTTATTGATGATTTTCAAAATTTATCAAACTTTAATATCCTTGAGGAGGTATCCCATCAGGTTCCTCACCTTGGTGACACTAGAGGAAAGTTGAAAAGGTGTCTCAACTCTATTACTCTTCATTAGTATTTATGAAGGAGAACTAAGAGGAGGAGTATGGCATATTTTCTACCTTGAATGATATCAATTGTCCCTAGCAATTCCAACACTCATGCTTAGAGACTTTGAATGCTCATAATCGACCTGGAGACCCATCTCTTGTGCAAGGTAAAACTTCCATCTCTAGGCTCTAGTGCTAAAGATCCTTCTCTAGTGACTTATTGGGACACTTGATTTTCTACTATGTACCTCAACGACATTTCTCTTTACAGTTTCATAGTTGATAGAAATTTTTCCTTATAGTAAAGATCCTTCTCTAGTGACTTCTTGGGACACTTGATTTTTTACTATGTACCTCAACGACATTTCTCTTTACAGTTTTATAGCTGAAAGACATTTTTCCTTATAGTAAATGTTTTTGTCTTAGTCTTAGTATGACTTTCTCCTCTTATTTCTTTTATGGAAAATTGAGACCACCTATAATAACCTAAGAAATAACATGGACATTTGGTAATTATATTTTGATGTTTTGAGGTAATACAAATTTAAATTATATATATATATATATATATATATATATATATATATATATATATATATATATATATATATATATATATATATATATATATATATATATATAGTTATATAATTTTAAAATTGTATTAATAATATTATAATAACCTAAGAAATAACATGGACATTTGGTAATTATATTTTGATGTTTTGAGGTAATACAAATTTAAATTATATATATATATATATATATATAATTTTAAAATTGTATTAATAATATTTTATATTTAATTTAAAATAATTTATTTGTAATATTTACTATTATTACAAATTTATATTTTATGAGTATATTTTTATGTCATTTTATAGAAATATATATTACTTTTAAAATATAATAATATATAAATATTAATGTATAAAAAGTGAGTGGATTTTTTATAAGAAAATTATATATAAATATTATTAATGTTGTACTATAATGAATGGATGAAATAACTTTTTTAGAAATTTGACAATATAATTTCAAGCAAGATTGTGATTTCTTGCTACTTAAATTACAATTTTAAATACATAAATAGATTCATTATTCATATATATATATATATATATATATATAACTAACTTGATATAAAATAATATTTAATAATATAAAATTCAGTCTACTTCCTCTTTAAACATATGATTATATTTTACTATAAAATTCACAATATAAATATCTAAGTTTATTATTTTATAAAATTGACAACATAAAAGTATCCAAATATTACAAATATATTTGCATTCAAAAAATATTACAAACATTTTGTCTAGTTACATGAAGTAGTAGATCCACAACTGTATGAGTTAAAAAAAAGAAAAGAACTTGGTAAATTTAGATATTTTTTCTTAATTACCTTATTACTAGCTTTATCACCTTTGTTTCAAACATGTTGTTTCCAACTTTTTTTTTGGGTTTATTTTCTTCTTCACTTCATTCTTACTTTCTTATTTTGAGCATTTTCTTTATCTTGCTCATTCTCATGCTTTCTCTCCTTACCTTGAATAGCTTCATTTGTAGTTTTTTCTTCTTCAATCTTCTTGTCTCTATCTGTACTTATTTTTCTCAACTGTTTTGGACAAAAAAAAAATTCTACAACATTTCTCTCTTCTTCCACTGTTTTATTTTCTTTCGTTCCTTCACTTCAAGCTTGGCTTCTATTTTGGTGTTGTTTCTTTCACCTCTTTCTCTTCCTTCTCCTCCTTGTCTACCTTATTTTCCTCAATCCTTTTTTATTTAAGGTATTGTTCACCTTATTCTTATGTGATTTTTCCTCCATTGTTGAGCAAAAGCAAGTTCACTAGGGTGCTTAGGAGGATTGCAATTATGTTATTTCCTTATCTTAAAAGGGACACAAGTAGACTAAAAATCTCCTTTCTCAATTGTGAGTAAAAAGTAGACTAGAAATCTCCTTTCTCGGTTTTGAGTAAGTTATCAGGAAAAACTAGACAAATATACTGTAAAACCTCATTTTCAATTTTAAGTAAGATGTTTAAGATAGTTTTTAAATTTATTTTATATTTATTTTATTTTATTTGAAAATCTAATTTCAAAAATAGTTTAATTTTTCCAAATATATATCAATATAATTTATGATTATCATGTAATTCATATGATATATATATATATATAGATATATATAAAATTTTATTTCTTTGTTTTTAAATATTTTTTTTATTATTTTTTCACATTATTTTAAAATATAAATCAATAATAAGAGAATGATCATTCTAATAAATTTGGCTAATAACCAAATATTAAATTTATAAATTAATAATTTTTTAAAAATATTTAAAATTTACATGTAAAATATAAATATTGAAAGAATATTAAAATGTAGAATTGTTTCAAATATAAATCAATAATGGGAGGATGATCATTCTCGTTCTCCCTTATAATAAATTTGGCCAATCACAAAATATTAAATTTTTAAATTAATAAACTTTTAAAAATATTTAAAATTTATATGTAAAATATAAATATTAAAAGAATATTAAAATGAAGAAGTGTTTCAATTTAACTAGTTGCTTTCATCTCCTTCGTTTGTTAGTGACTTGGAATACGGCAAGGTAATATCAATGCTGCAGAGGGAATTGATTGCAATCAATCAGTGTATATTACAATGTATATTATAGGAAAAAATTAAATTATAAAATTGGAGAAAACTAAATATTATATTAATGTATAAAGGGAATTTTTTTTTCCAAATTTTGATTTATTTATATTTTAAAATTAAATTAATATTATGTATTTTATTAAGGTTTTGGAAACAAAATAACATTAGTGTTTTGTGCTTTGCAGAAGTTACAGTAGTTTGCAGGGGTTGGCATGTGGTTGCATGCTGCAGAACCATGTGAGATGTTATCATTCTTCATTCTAGTCACTTCATGAGTGACCCCACGATAGGGGAGGGTTTTTGTCAAGCCCACGAGTTGTGGATGCGATGTGCGACGAGTTGGGTGAGCGCTCTCGGTTAAACGTGACAAACCGGGTGAGCGACGAGTCGGCAAGCAGGCGCATTGGTTGCGACATTACATTGCGATGATGGGACGAGTTGGAGGAGAGGGACGAGCTGGGGTGGTTAGTTAAAGTCGCTCGGGGCATGAGCGCGATGAGCCAATGAAGGAGTCAAAAAACTGAAGTTGAGAATTTGGCTAAGTATGGCAATTTTGCAAAGGCGAACTTATATCGTGCGAAGTTAGGCATGTGGACCCAGTAGAGCGACGGTGTGGGCAAGCCGACATGAAGGGTGGGCGAACCGACATGAGATGTGCGCAAATTAGCCAAATTGATAGGTCGGCCTGGGCAAGCCGACCCATGAACCATCCATGGCAAAGCATATATATTAGCGAACATTTGGATGGAGAAAGAAATCAAGTTTGATCATCATAAGTTCAACAAGTGCGAGCCAAAGGTGAAGGGCGAGCAAGAGAGTTGGGCACATAAGGCAAGGCGAGGTGCAGGTGGCAGTCTGACCAAAGCACCAAGCCGGGACAAACATAAACATAGAGTTTGGTTGGGTGAGATGTAGGTTGGGCAGGCAACCTGCAAAGGGTACGCTGCACGACGGGTGAACCGGTGAGTCGGGTAAGGTGGGCAACCCGCGAGAGGGCGCACTATACGCCGACGAGTTAGGATGAATGAGTGGTCTGTGGTTCGATGGTGATAGGCCGGTGGCGAGTTTGCGGTTAGAACTATGGGCAGGCGGTTAGAATTATAAAATGAAAGAAAAGTAAATCTTATATTATTAATAGTTTATAAATTTAAAAAAATATATATTTTTTTAATTTTTATTTATTTTAAATTTTAAAATGCAATCATATATATATATATATATATATATATATATATATATAGATATATATAGATTACAGAAATGGTTATGGGATTTCATTAGATTTTTGGCATAAAGTCACAATTCAGGTTACAGATAATGGAGCTGGTTTCTTAGCACCTCTCCAACAAGAGGATTAAAGCACATACGCTTATGAATTGCCTCTTCTTACTTTTTACAATGAGGTCTATTTCTGATA
The DNA here is from genome assembly GCA_031772625.1 of Pinus tabuliformis. NCBI lineage: Eukaryota > Viridiplantae > Streptophyta > Pinopsida > Pinales > Pinaceae > Pinus > Pinus tabuliformis. The sequence continues at coordinate 902,839,721 of CM062804.1, forward strand.
TTTTCCTGAGCTTATGAATACATACAAATTGCTTCAATAAAATGCAGTAAAACATGGAAGATTAAGGAATTGGATCCCATGAAGTTTCTTTGTCTCTGAGAATAGTCCCAGCAGATAACTGGACTGCCTTATTTTCCTCAATGTCTTCGTCTTTGTTGTTTATTCTCAGCACATGGAAGAATTTCAATTTCAAGGGATTTGCCATATCTTTGATTCTTGTAATCATCCTTGCAAGATGCAAATATGATGGGTTAGAGTTTGTCGCCATTGTTTTGATGATGACCTGCGAATCACCAAAAACATTTACCTCCTTGAGTCCCAACTCTTTGAGTAGTTTGATCCCTTGGAGAAGGGCCAACGCTTCAACTTGCATGCTAGAGGATTAACCCAGTCCCCAAGCATATTTGTGAGTAGGAGATTCTTCTGTGTTTATTATGAGCCCTCCTATGCCAGCAATTCCTGGATTTCCCTTGGCTGCCCCGTCAAAGAAGAGAGAAGGAAGCGTTTGCTTGGAAATCCAGGACTAAAATTCTTCTTCATTTTTTCTGATTTGCCATTCTTTGGGAGAGATGGGGATGGTGATCGATTTTTGGAATTGGAGATTGAGTGCAGCACCCCACTCAATATCTTGCTGGCATAGATTTGTATCATCCATTTTGTCTCTCAGACATTCATTTAGCTGACATTTTATTGTGTTTACAACAAGTCTGAAATCCTACTCTTTATTCCCGAATATCCTTTTGTTCCTCTCTAACCAAATTTTCCAACTGATGAATTTGGGAAGAGCAGTCCAAGCTGCTATGATTATTTTGTTTTTTGGATTTGGACCTGGGTATTTGGCCAACCATCCAGCAAACAGGTCCAAGATGGAACAAGGAAGATGAAGTTAAGTTTCCAAGCTTCGAGGAGCTCATGCCAGATAAGGCCTGCAAATTTGCACTCCAGCATGAGATGAAGGGCGGTTTCAGGCTTTTCTTTGCATAACATGCACCTTGAAGGACCAAGAAAACCCCTCTTCTGCAACCTGTCATGTGTAAGAATTTTTTTTTTTGTGGCAGAGCAGCCAACAGAAATGGTCTATTTTTGGGATGGAGGGGAATTTCCATATCCCCATCCAAGGAGCAGGGTCTGGCTGGACGTAAGGCCTTTCCACACACTTAGAGTACCCCAATGCCACCGTGTAACCTTCACGATGTGGTCCCCAACCTCGAACATCTTTCCTCCAAGTGTGGATGGGAGCTAGGCCATGTAGGAGGTTAACGAGAGCTGCACAATCATTTTGTAGAGCAGCAGGGACCGAGAGTTGTTTCCAACCTAACCAGCACCCAGCACGATATGTCCCACAGCAAGTTGATGTGGGCATCCGACATCCATTTCCTCAACGCATGCAAGGGGTTCAATTCAGCCAACGGGAGCCCATTCATGATGCAGTCTTCCCACAAGTTGATATGCTGGCCATTCCTACGTATCCAGAAGGCTTGCGCATTCACCAGAGGAGCTGCTTTGTTGCTAAGCATGCTGAAGGGGGATCTAAGATAGGGTTTGGGCTTGTCCAAGCAGCGAAGCCGCTGTCCTCTATAGTATTTTTTCCATAATGCTAGATGTGCCCAGCCAGGATTGGGAGCTATAATTCTCCAAATAAGCTTCGCTCCCATGGCTAAGTTTCGAGCACAGAGATTTTTGAAATTCAGTCCTCCCCCCTGGAGTGGATTGGTAACAATTTCCCAGTTGACAAGAGGGATTTTCTTTTCATTTTGCTTGCCTCCCTTCCAGAAAAAATTTCTAATTAGATCCTCCATTTTCTTGAGAATACCCACAGGTGCTAAAAGGACAAAAAATTGGAATAGAGGAAGGTTACTGAGTACTGCTTTGATGAGAACTACTTTTCCAACAATATTGAGTCAGGAGGATCCCCACGCCTGCATTTTTTATTTGAATTTCTCAAGTTGAGGGTTCCAATCTTTCCTCGAGGCCCTCTTGAGGAAGATGGGAAGGCCAAGATATTTGAAAGAGGTCCAATTTGAAGAGGATGCAAAGCCTAGACATCTGGCAATGGAGTTTGCGGATGAGGGAGAGATATTCTAGCAATAAATATGGAATTTTCCATTATTTAATTTGCTGCCCAAGACTTCACAGAAATCGTCCATCACTTCTTTAAACTTGGCAGCTGAAAGTGATGTTGCAGCCCCCAGCAGCAAGGTATCATCAGCGAAGAGGGCATGGTTGATGTTTTTTACCACTCTTGCTATGCTAAGGCCTGCTATTTCTTGATCTTGTTGTTTCTTATCTATATAAAAGCTGAGGATAGAAGCCTGCAGCACAAAGAAGAGGGGTGAGAGGGGACACCCCTGCCTCAGCCCTCTAGTGGCTTTGAAGAAATCAACAGCCCTACCATTTATAAGGGGAGTAATCCAGGGCTTCGAGATACAAGCACGAATCTAGGTTATAATATTTTGTCCAAACCCCATCTTATGTAGTACATCTAACAAGAAGCTATGCCAAACTCGATCAAATGCATTTTCTAGATCTAGTTTGATGACCATACATTTTTCTTTTCGATGTATGCTAGAATGGATTGCCTCTTGGACCAAGATGAAGTTGTCCACAAGTTGTCTGCCATGAATGAATCCTCCTTGGCTCTTCGGGATGATTTTAGGGAGAATATTTCTCAACCTATCCACTATAACCTTGGTTATCACTTTGTATCTAATGTTACATAAGGAGATTGGATAGAATCTATTGAAGGAGTTTGCTCCTTTTTCCTTGGGGATAAGGGCGAGGAATGTTGAATTTGTGCAACCTCAAATTTTCTGGCAATCTTGGGATTTTTGAATCATTTTAAAGAACTCCTTATCCACAATCTACCAACATGTCTGGAGAAATGTGGCTGTAAAACCGTCTGGTCCCAGAGCTTTGTCGGGGTCCATATCAAAGAGGGCGTCCCTGACTTCATTTTTGTTGATTTTGGCTTCTAACAGCTGATTCATTCTAGCAGTAATAAGGAGGGGAACTGCATCCAGGAGTTTAGAGCTTTGGTCAGCCTCCATATCCTCACTATACAGCTTCTTAAAATGTTCGGAAGCTGCCTTTTTGATGCTGGTAAAATCATTTAATGTGCAGTTTTCTCCATTGATTTCAGAGATGGAGTTACAACATTTCTTGGCTTGAGCTTGCTTATGAAAAAAGGAGGAATTTTTATCACTAGCTTTGAGCCAAAGGCTCCTAGATTTGAGCCTCCAGAATTCTTCCTCGACCAAGCAAGCCTTGTGTAATTTCTGCTGAAGCTGCGTCTCCTTGTCTAGATCTTATTTTGTGATTTCATTTGCTTCTAGGTGAAGATGGTGCATTTCTAAGAAGCTTTGAATTTTTTTCCTTTTAGTTGCAGGATTGGGCAAGGTCTTGGCCCAGCTTTTCAGCATTGTTTTTACTCTTCTAAGTTTTTCCTCCCAAACAAAAAAAGGGGAACCCTTGACTAGGTCTTTCCAACAGTCTCTAACCTTTTGCATGAAGTCTGCCTCTTTGGTCCATAGAGAACTGAATCTGAAAGGGATAGGGCCCAGGTACTTGGGAGCCAGCAACTCAAGTCTTACGGGCTTGTGATCCGAAACACTACTATGAAGGATGTGCATTCTAGCCTCTAGCCCGAGAAGAAGGAAGGAGCTTTGAACAAAAAATCTATCAAGTCTTGCAGTTATATGACCAGGACTGACTCTCTTATTTGACCAAGTAAACTTACCAGTAACAGGCTTGATGTCTAGCAAATCCTAGTCCTGCATGAGATCCTCTGCCCATTCCCTTGCCAGATTGCTTACAATGCTGCCTCCTCTTTTTTCTGACGAGAGAAGGATGAGATTGAGATCTCTAGCTATGATGATATTTTCCAGATTCTCTAGATCTGCTAGACTTTTTATGGAATCCCAACAACTCTTTTTCTCACCTGCATTATTAGGAACATAGACATTGAATAGACAAATGAACTCCTTGGTTACTAGATGCTGCATTTTTAAGAAAATCCAATGAGTATTCAAAGTCTCAGAGATTATTGAGAACTTATTAGGGTTCCAGAGTGATCCAAGCCCTCCCGAGGCTCCTCGAGCAGAGCTAGCTTGCGCTCTGCTTTTATTCCAAAATTTTTTACTTGCTTGGAGGAAAGTTGTGTCCTCCATTTTGGTCTCCTGAATGAGGAGGATATCCGGGGCTTCCAATCTTGTTAAAATTTTCATTGCTTCTTCCTTGGCTCTAGTGACCATACCCCTACAATTCCAGTAGACTATCTTCATCATTTATTTTTGTTGTGATGTGCTCGCTTGGAGCCCTGGGATTGATTCCTTGTAGTCTTCGGGGTTTTTTCCAATAACTTCTCTAGTGTTAGCTAGCTGCCCTGAAGCTTGTCCTTGTAGGTTTCCTTTTCTCTTTTTTCCCTTGCAGATTTGCATCCTCTTGTGGATCTTCTGGGAGACGATTGACAGTCTCCTATTTCTCCTTCTTCTTCTAATTCCTCAGATTCTTGGATTTCCTCCTCCTCTTCTGAGAGCTTCCCTTTGGATCTCTCTGCTGCACTTCCACCTTTGATCGAGACGGAGGGGGAAGATTTGGCTGGAGAAATTTCCTTTGGGATCTCGACCTCTCGGGAGGTCATGATTTCAGATCTTAGGAGCTCGAATTTGTTCCCTTGACCTTACATGGTTGGTTTCTAAGTAGGACCCATCTGTGGGGGTTTAACGTTTCCATTTGCAGTCTTCCTGTGAGAAGTCTTGGTGAGCTTGACCTGGTTTCAACCTTCTTCTTTCCCTTTTTCTTCCGCCCCATTGGACGGACAGCCTCTGGCAAAGTGACCATAGACGTGGCATTTCCGACAATTGAAGGGCAGCTGCTCATAGTCAAGTTTATGCACATGAGTCCAGGGACCTACGATAATTTTGATGGCTTCTGGTAGCCCGACCTCTAGATCTACCTCCACGCAGATTCTGGCACAGTCATACTGGTCTTTGTTGTTAGCCCAGTCTATAAATTTGCTTAGGGTGTTGCTTATGTGCTTTAGGGATTCCCAATTCCAACAACGCACTGGTAGGTTGGGGAGTCTCACCCACACCGGGACCATTGTGGGCACATCCACTGCCGAAACTAAATCTGGCATCCATTTATTCAAATACAGTCCTTGAGGGCCCATGAAGTAATGTCCATTTTGGAAAATCAGATCCTTATCTCCTTTTGCAGTGAACTCAAATAGAAAGTAGCCTCTCCCGAGAAAGTATGAGGTTACTTTTTCTTTTATCAAGGGTGCCCAGTTCTTGGCGACCCAGTTCTCTGTGGATTTTGGGGAAGGCCAGAGCCCTGTGAACTAGCCGACGAGGGCCCGATATGCTAGAGACAAAGTGACTTGGATCGACCCTTCTGGTGGGAGAGAAATCTCGGGAATGTCATCTAGTTTCTTCACAAACTTTGCAGCTTCTACTTTCTTCTTCTTAGGTAAGGAAGCCAACAAAGATTTGAATGCATTAGAGGCAGAGGGCGGAGGAGGAGAGATGGGTGGCCCCTGAGGAGTAGCCAGTGCCTCCATGAAGGCGGGCGACCTTAGAAGGCCCAGCCAAGTCAAAGATGGTCACAGCCTGCATCGCAAACCAGAACACCTCGGCAAGATCGCGCGCGCAGTTGCAGAGCGATGGAGTGTGTGGCTAAAGCGTTGTTAGGAAATTAATATTATATATTTTACTTGAATTTATTTTTTATATTTTTTCTGATTCGTGTGATGAATAATGTTGGGGCAAGCTCACCACACAACTATCTCACATAAAATTTATGATGGGTGGAGTGGCCATCTTCCCACATACATATTGATGTGAACTCTTCTCATTCAAGTTATGCATATATAAAGATTTCATTTCGAAGTTAGATCCAGATACATAACACTCCTAATGTGAGTTATATGTTGTAAATTAGTCCCTTCCTTGGTGCAGGTGGGATTTCCTCTGCAACCTTGTGGCATCAAGGGGCTTTTGTACACTAATTCACTTTCCTTCTCTGAGAATTTCCTTGTATTTTTTCTAGAATTGGACATGTATGCTCGAGACAATGAAGCTATTGTGGCTTGGATCTATCCACAATTTGCATTAGGAAATTACTATTGCTCAACTAAGCAATTAAAGAGAGAGTGTAATGGTGATTTACTGGGCACGAGTGGTTGTGTTGCTGAATTTCTGCTTAAGACGTTGTGGCTTCCTTTCCAGCTAGGTTTTCCTCTAGTTGTAGATTCTGCACCATATTTCGTCATCCACCATTTGAAGGTTGGGTCATCACGGGTTGTGCTATTTGGGATACTCACTCTGACTCTTAGCTTTGTTCATTTTTCCTTTGCCCATATCTTTGTTGTTTGTAGCTCAAATTGGTATACTATAGTTGTTGAATTTTGGATTTGAGAATTATGGTGGGATGTGGTTCAATCTATTGTCATGTTAGATGTCCTCTTCCTCCTCTCTTTCCTCTCTCCCTTCTCTTTCTATTCAATCCTCATTCCTATTCTTGCCTTTGCATTTAGTTGGATATCCTCTACCTTTGCTTCTCTTCCCTTGGAATTATGATCCCCAATCTCTTCACATGGCATTCCTTTTTTTCAAGGTCCATGCCTCGGAAGCACATGCATAACCCGCCAAGGAGATGGTGGGGGGGATGGGGGATGACAGGGTTGGGAGGGCCATGGACCTAAGGGGTAGAAATTATGCCCATAAATAGGCTTAGGAGGATGCAACCATCTACCAATCTTGTCCCCTCTGATGTCTACAGTGAGATCCCTCATATTAATTCCATTTTTATTGATGATTTTCAAAATTTATCAAACTTTAACATCCTGGAGGAGGTATCCCATCAAGTTCCTCACCCTGGTGACACTAGAGGAAGGTTGAAAAGGTGTCTCAACTCTATTACTCTTCATTAGTATTTATGAAGGAGAACTAAGAGGAGGAGTATGGCATATTTCTTTGTTTTTAAATAATTTTTTTATTATTTTTTCGCATTATTTCAAAATATAAGTCAATAATAAGAGAATGATCATTGTGATAAATTTGGCTAATAACCAAATATTAAATTTTTAAATATTAATTTTTTTAAAAATATTTAAAATTTACATGTAAAATATAAATATTGAAAGAATATTAAAATGTAGAAGTGTTTCAAATATAAATCAATAATGGGAGAATGATCATTCTCGTTCTCCCTTATAATAAATTTGGCCAATAACAAAATATTAAATTTTTAAATTAATAAACTTTTAAAAATATTTAAAATTTATATGTAAAATATAAATATTAAAAGAATATTAAAATGAAGAAGTGTTTCAATTTAACTAGTTGCTTTCATCTCCTTCGTTTATTAGTGACTTGGAATACGGCAAGGTAATATCAATGCTGCAGAGGGAATTGATTGCAATCAATCAGCTTATATTACAATGTATATTACAGAAAAAAATTAAATTATAAAATTGGAGAAAACTAAATATTATATTAATGTATAAAGGGAATTTTTTTTTTCCAAATTTTGATTTAATTATATTTTAAAATTAAATTAATATTATGTATTTTATTAAGGTTTTGGAAACAAAATAACATTAGTATTTTGTGCTTTGTAGAAGTTACAGTAGTTTGCAGGGGTTAGCACGTGATTGCAAGCCGCAGAACCATGTGAGATGTTATCATTCTCCATTCTAGTCACTTCGTGAGTGACCCCACGATAGGGGAGGGTTTTTGTCAAGCCCATGAGTTGCGGATGCGATGTGCGACGAGTTGGGTGATCGCTCTCGGTTAAACGTGACAAACTGGGTGAGCGACGAGTCGGTGGGTGCGACGAGTCGGCAAGCAGGCGCATTGGTTGCGACATTCCATTGCAACGATGGCACGAGTTGGAGGAGAGGGACGAGCTGGGGCGGTCGGTTAAAGTCGCTCGGGGCATGAGCGCGATGAGCCAATGAAGGAGTCAAAAAACTGAAAGTTGAGAATTTGGCTAAGTATGGCAATTTTGCAAAGGCGAACTTATATCGTGCGAATTTAGGCATGTTGACCCAGTAGAGCGACGGTGTGGGCAAGCCGACATGAAGGGTGGGCGAACCGACATGAGATGTGCGCGAATTAGCCAAATTGATAGGTCGGCCTGGGCAAGCCGACCCATGAACCATTCATGGCAAAGCATATATATTAGCGAACGCTTGGATGGAGAAAGAAATCAAGTTTGATCATCATAAGTTCAACAAGTGCGAGCCAAAGGTGAAGGGCGATCAAGAGAGTTGGGTAGATAAGGCAAGGCGAGGTGCAGGCGGCAGTCTGACCAAAGCACCATGCCGGGACAAACATAAACATAGATTTTGGCTGGGTGAGATGCAGGTTGGGCAGGCAACCTGCAAACAATACGCTGCACAACGGGCGAACCGGTGAGTTGGGTAAGGTGGGCGACCCGCGAGAGGGTGCACTATACACCGACGAGTTAGGATGAATGAGTGGTCTGTGGTCCGATGGTGATAGGCCGATGGTGAGTTTGCGGTTAGAACTACGGGCAGGCGGACTATAACCAGATAGGCACATGACAGTGCGGGCGAGTGTTGCGGTAGAGCAGGGTGAGGGCACACGAAGTGCGGGTGAGCGTTGAACGAAGGGCCGAGTAGCGAGTGAGCGTTGGGTGGGTGACACGTCATGGGTAGGCCTGAACGAACAGTGAAGTTTGCTGAACACGACGGGTGGTAGAGTGGTTGCCACAACGAGCGGTGCGGAGGGCGACCCGGGGGTGGGCGCCTCTGCCCAACGAGTTGGGTGACTAGACCTGGTAAGGGTGGGCGCTCCTTAACGAAGGTTCGGATAGGCTGCATGGTGTAGGCCGAAGTTGCGTATTTTGGCAGATTTTGCGAGAAGGAAGTTGGGGTTCCTCTCAAAGGATTGTAATTATATATTTTGAAGAATTATCATCATTATTGTGGGTAGACTCATATTCTGGCCCCTCCCGTTAAATATTGTATTCGTTGTGCATGTGTCTAAAATGATAATGATGATGAAAGATGTTTAATTGAATGTTTCTGTTGTGTTATGAATGTTAATACCTAGAAAGTGAAAAATAAACTATGTAATGTTAGGCATAGTCCACACTTGAAAGTATTGTTGAAAAGAAATTAGGTGGTGGTGGTGCCACACCTCCTATGAGCGGTTGAAAGACTACCGCCAAGATAGGGGCGTGATAGTTTTCCTCCTAGCGCCATACAATTAATGAATCAAATAATGGAACGAGAGGAGCTTCTAGCTTAGCCACTGGAGGAAAGGAAAATCAAATAATGGAACGAGAGGAGCTTCCAGCTCAGCCAGTGGAGGAAAGGAAAATGAGGAGTCACTTATGATAGGGGCTTTGTGGCAAGCAAGAAACTCAATGTGTTTCTTGCCGAAAGCCACCCAAAATAAAATAAAATAAATGTGATTCCAAACAACCGTTTGGAAAAGACCTAACAATTCATGAAATACCATTTCCTCATTTGTAAACTCATGGGAATCTGGCCGAAAGAACAGGAAATTATTCAATCGATCCAAACATAATGGAACCCCAATGGGCCAATCAAGCTTAGGTTAAGAGAATAAGGTTTGTTTACAATGCTTTTCATAGATCTAAGAGACTGGAAAAAGGTATTTGATAATAGGCCCTATTCCATGAACAATATTAATCTTTTTTACGAGAAGAATGTTATAATTCGGAGAAGAGCATGGCCCACAATGGGTGTGTTTCTTCTCATTTCGAAAAGACTTCTAGGAACTCGATATTTTAAAGGAAATTGGTAATTTTATAAGAAAATTTATGAATATCTTGAATATTACAAAGAGAGGCTACACCCGGATCTTTGTCCATGTAAACATTTCACAACTCTTGCTAGAGTCAATTGACTTGGAATATAATGACACAATTTGGACCTATAATGACACAATTTGGGCCTAGCCTTTGGATTATGAACATGTCTCGTTCAAATTTCGTTAATGCCATGAATATGTCCATTTCTTCGAAGATTGTCCATTCATAGTAGGGCAAGCCAAAAAGGTAAAAGAGAAGAAAGACAAGGGATACTTTCAATCAATCAACGCAAGAAGGGGTAGATTAGCTGGAAAAAAATTAAACCCATGAATATGTCCATTTCTTCGAAGATTGTCCATTCATAGTAGGGCAAGCCAAAAAGGTAAAAGAGAAGAAAGACAAGGGATACTTTCAATCAATCAACGCAAGAAGGGGTAGATTAGCTGGAAAAAAATTAAACCCCATAGGGTAATAATTCAGCTCAAACTTCTACGGCTATCTCTAGTATGAATGCATCTCAAATTCAACCCTAGAAGACCCCGGATACCAATACGTTTTCCATTCTAGAAAACATGGATAAAATTTATAATGTAGAAAGCTCGGAAAAACAATTAGAGTGTTTTTCCGATTCTGAAGAATCCATTAGAGTGTTTGAGGAGAGTGAGGTGGTAGCATTCACAACGATTCTATATCCGGAATAAAAACTTAAAGAATCTTAAAACTGGAATGAAGGTTTAATGCCCAGTAAAAATAAATTACCTCCAGCCATTGATAACGCTCTTGCTGCAAACCAAAACTTTTCTATTACGCTTCCACAGTCCACTTGCTTTCTTGACTGAAAACAACGCTCCAGCTTCAATCCAAGCAAAAGAAAAGAATACAAAAAGTCTGAAGGCACTTCCAAGCTCTGTTCTCTCAGCTAGATGGTGTAAAAACTGAAGGGAATTGAGATACAAGCTTGGGGACCAAACAGATAAATTTATAGCCAAGCTTCCATCAAGCTTCTGATGGCTATGTGTCAGGTGTTCTACAGATCAAGGTAGAGAACTCCAGATGGAGTAATAGACCACTTCAGAAGCTCCCAACAAGAAAATTAATTAACTGCAGTTGATTTCCTTAATTTAAGGAAATTACTGCAGTTGGTTTCCAGAAATTAAAGAAAAACTGCAGTTGGCTTCCATAATTGTAAGCAACAATTGGTAAAAAAATTAATAGAACTTAACATGAGGGTGGTCAGAGCCATTTGGTACCCGAGCAGTGTCATAAGCAGAGGGAGTCGTTTCCCAATCGCCCGTACCTCTAAATATACTCTTAATCTCAGATATTAATATATCGACACGCTTCTCGTCCATTTCTGCTTGCTAAAATTAAAATTAATTCAGGTCAACCAAAATAGTTTAGAAAAGCATTTGAGATTCTTACAAGTTGAAGTATCAACCACGAAGAATACCAACCTTGTCAGATGGCATTATTGCATTAATAATATCGTCCTTCCAAAATCCTGCAGCGAATTCTCGTTTCGCTAGTGTACGAGCAGAAAGCGAATTTGAAGGTATCCAAAAAAAAAAGGGAATAGTGAAATTCGTCACTTGGCACGATGTTGAAAATATTTAAATTATTTTGTACACAATGCACCAACATCAGCGCACCCGTCTTTATGATAAGTTGAGTCTTCGCCAACACAAGCAATGATCTTGCTTGAACCACCTGCATAATACAAAATAGTAAGAAGTCGAATTGAAATATTTAACGGGAATAAAATACAAATAAACTAAACATTATGTGCGTACTCGACCGTAGGTAGATGCTTCTGTGTTTGGGGGCACTGCTTCCGGTATTAAGTGTGCTGAAGAAACGTGGGATGCGTTGTGTGTTGACAAAGGCGTCGAGGGTGAGATGAAGATGTCGACTGAGTGCCGTAGCGATGGAAATATGGGATGACAAAGAAGAGTACGAGGCCACTAGATTACCAGAGGTAGCGAATGAGGTTAATTATCTTGAATCTCAAGTTGTAGTAAATCACCGTAAATAAATCAGTTATATGAAATTATTGTCGCAAGAAATTATTAAATGTTTTGTTTTTTTATTTGTGTTAAGTTGTTTGTGTTTTTCTATATAACTCTAAGGGTATCTAAACTTTTAAAGTCACTTGGAATCACACTTGGTAAAGACCACACCAACGCTAAGCTCACTAGATTTTAAAGTATCTCCTCTCCTAACTGGTGCAATTTGACCTGAACTAATAAAACTTGGACCACTAAACCACTAAATATTCTATTGCATGAATATTTTTACTCTATTAATTCTAAATTTTCAAATTTTTCTATATAATCCTTTTTAATTTTACCGAATATCTAACATAAAAAAAAATTATTAGAATTACGAATTTGATTTTGCAATTTCCAAGCTTTACATGTTTTAAAAAATTGAGTGTTAATTAAAACTCAAAATCTCATTCATAATTATAAAATTCTTGAAAAAATCTCGATCGTAATTATAAAATTCTAGAAAAATAAAATGTTAAAAAAGTTAAACTACATGTATAAAATATCTTATGTAAAGTAACTTCTACCAGCAAACACTTCGAAACTTCTGGATCTTCCTTCCACGCTTGTCCACTCTCCGTATCATCGCTTTAAACTACCTTCACTTATTCACTCGAAGAGTCGAAACATAACCGTTACATCACAATTTCCTGGACGTTGACGTTAACTTAATTTCTGCAACTATCTTTGTATCTCCCCTACTACATTTATGTATCGGCTTCAAGGGGGATTGGGCTTCGGATGCTTAAATTTGTCTTTTGTGGTTCAATAGACATTTCATTGACCTGTCGTTGGGAAGGATTGAATATTTGTATCTGTGTTTTGTCGCTCACAAGATTCGATGTCATCGGATTTCATTGACCTTTAAAGTGATCAGATTTCACCATTGAGAGATATTTTGATTGATTATATTTTGATTGATTACTACTACAGAACAAACATAATAGTTGGTATTTTGGAGGAAATATGGCTTCATGTCATCCATGGCTATGCTAGGTCATAGACTTTGTAATTCATCTTTTCATCTTTAATGTTTCAGATCATGTATCCTCTATATGATTCATAGCTATTGCTATTGAATTTCTTGGAATTGACATAACTCCTTATTCACTTCTCTATGAGGAATATCATCCCTACAATATAGCTAATTATTTGCAACAAAAGATTATTTCAATCCTTGGGATTATAGGCATGTGCCTCAAAATCTTGTGAGGAGGACCATGTGACTTACATGTTTTTTTTTAATTATGGTACCTTTCATGCCCACATTTCAGACATATCTCTTTGTTTACATATTCTCTTATATATCTTATACAACCATTTGGACATTCATGATATGATATGTACTTAACACCCAACATTTTCAACAACTTTTTGCCTTGGCTTCGCGAAAGTCTCCAGCTTAGTTTTTAATTTTTTATTAAATATATATATTTTCTCCGGAAGTGAGAAAATCTATAATAATTTAATGGTCAAATTTTATAATTCAATTATCAAATCAGCGATGAAAATAATAATATTTAGTTGTTATTCATTAATAGACTCATTTAAGGCTAACTCAATATTTAATTTATCATTAAATATTATGATATAAATTTTACAAATTCTCAAATTTTAAAATAATAATCATCAATTATTTATCTCTATATAAATTAATATATATATATATATATATATATATATATATATATATATATATATATATATATATCTATTTATATAATATTTAAAAACATTAAACTGACAAAGAATGAAAGTGAATAGTGGAGCAGAGATTACTCTTTTCAATATTCTGAAAGACTAAATAGGTTACATTGTAAACATCAATAATAAATTACTAAAGTAAAATTGGACACCTGTGGAGTAGAACTCAAGTAAGACTAGACTGCTTATGACACCTGCAGACAAGAAATCAATTAAGATGACACCTAACCAACAACTAATTAACAGTGAAATTAATATCTCAACATCCCCTCCTAATCTCAACTGTTACATGAAGTGATACTTTCAATGCCAAGTTGTTTTCTTTGAAATTCAAATACATTCTTGCCCAATGGCTTTGTGAAAATGTCTGCTAGTTGATCTTTCGAACCACAGAAAGACCATCATTGACAGGCTCGCGAATGAAATGAAAACGAGTGTCAATGTGCTTCCTCTTTTTGTGGAATACATGATTTTTTGATAAGGAAATCGTTGAACTGGTATCACAGTAGATTGGGGTTGACTCCTTCTGGATATTTGAAATATCTTTCAATAATCTTCTCAACCACACAGCTTGACAAGCAGCTAAATTTGCTGATACATATTCTGCCTCTACAAAAGAAATTGAAACGATTGATTGTTTATTGGATGCCCATGAAATCAGATTGGTTCCAAGATGAAAAGCATACCCTGAGGTGCTTTTGCGATCATCTAAACTCCTTGCATAGTCACAATCTGTATAACCTGAAAGTGAACAATTTTCAAAATGTGTATAAAACAAACCATAATCTATTGTCCTGGCAATATACCTTAAGATCCTTTTTGCAACCTTCCAATGAAAAATCTTAAGTGACTGCATAAACCTGGAGACAAAACTTGCTGCAAACATAATATGAGGTCTACTTGAAGTGAGATATAACAAGCTACCAACTAGACTTTTATACAGTGTGGAATCAACTGGTGGTGCTACATCTTCTTTGCTTAGTTTTGTTCCTTGAGAAATTAGTGTATCTGCAGGTTTACAATTGGTCATTCTGAACTTTTTGATGATATCACTCGCATATTTTTGTTGACTGAAAAAATTCCATTAGCGGATTGGTGAATTTCAATGCCTAAGAAGTATTTCATGACTCCTAGATCTGTCATATCAAAGTCTTTTTGCATTGCTGCTTTGAAATCTTCTAACATCATATTTCCTATATAAAGAAGATCATCTACATAAAGGCAGACAATCATAATTTTACCTTCATGCATTTCGCTATTCAAAGTTGGCTCATGATTGCTTATGAAAAAACCACTTTTGATGAAATAGGTGTCAATGCGACTGTACCAAGCTCTTGGAGCTTGTTTCAAACCATACAAGGCTTTCTTCAATCTGTATACCTTATGCTCCTGTCCTAGAACTTCAAAACTAGGAGGTTGCTCTACATAAATTTCTTCCTGCAATATACCATTTAGGAAAGCAGATTTTACATCAAGCTGATAGACTTTCCATTTGTGCTGAGCTGCTGTGGACAAAATGGTTTTGACAGTGTCTAACCTTGCTATTGGAGCAAAGGTTTCACCATAGTCGACACCAAATTGTTGTGAGAATCCTTTAGCAACCAACCTTGCCTTATGTTTCTCAATCTCTCCTTTTTCATTCAGCTTGGTCTTATATACCCATTTTACACCAATTCTGGTTTTGTCTCTTGGGAGATTAGCTAATTCCCAAGTCTGATTCTTCTCTATGGTAGAAATTTCTTGGTTCATTGCTTCTACCCAATGCTTTTCTTTAAATGCTTCTTCAAAATGAGTTGGTTGAGATGAAATAAATGCAAACATATTATGCTAGTCAAACTCATGCTCCTGCTCATATATTTCTCTTATGCTTCTTGTTTTCTGATTGTCTTTTGAAGATGTTGAATCACTGGTGGATTCACTGCTTGAAGATGTACCATTTTCAGAATGGTATGGCTCTTCTTCAACCTACAATGTAGGTGGCTGTGGTGGATAAAAAATCTGACTTGAAGCTTCATCAACTTGATTAGACCAAGATTTATTTTCAAAAAAAATTACATCTCTCCTTAAAAAAAACTACTTTGTAACTCGATTATAAAGTATGTAGGCCTTTGACTGCTTTATTAACGCACCTTCTTCTGTCACTGCTCAGCATTAGTGGTGTTACTAACGCATTGATTTAATGCATTGGAAAACATTAATCTCCCAAAAAAAATCCTCAATTTGTTTCTCCTTTGCCTCGCTGTAGCTGGCTTCTTGGTTTTCTTTGCTTCTTCTTCACAAGCTTCTTCAATCTTCTGCTACTCTCTCAAAGAGGCTTATGCTTTCTCTTCACTCACGTCATTGCTCTCTCTCGGACTCTTATGCAAACTTGTCTCTCCCTCTATTCCTCTCAAAGAGTCTTACACGGGCTGAGTTGTGATACCATGACAAAGAATGAAACTGAATAGTGGAGCAGAGATTGCACTTCTCAATATTCTGAAAGACTAAATAGGCTACATTGTAGACATCAATAATAAATCACTGAAGTAAAACTCGACACCTATGGAGTAGAACTCAAGTAAGACTAAACTACTTGTAACACCTAGCAGACAAGAAATCAATTAAGATTACAACTAACAAACAACTAACTAACAATAAGATTAATATCTCAACAATTACCAATTTCAATCAATGTCCTCAACATCTTAAACTTTTTTCACAAGAAATCCATATATTTGGACATTAAATTTAAAACTTCAAAATGTTTTCACCTATCTCACCCCATATAAATGGGCCTGACACTTTTATTTTTAAACCGTTTTCACAAGCAATCCATATATTTCCACGTTAAATTTACAAGTTCAAAATATTTTCACATTTCATTGTTGACTGTTCCAAAATATTTAAATTCATGGTTAAATATAAAAAAAAAAAATAAAAAAAAAAAATTGTTGTTTCAAATGTGAGTCGTGACTTATTAGATGAAGTCATCTATGCTCCAAAGCTGTCAAGGTTACAGCTAACTTAAAACATTATTAAATATGTGTAATATGCAAAATTGTTGTTTAATAACTGCCTCTTATACACAAAGTACCTTAGTAACTACCTTTTATGCAAAAAGTAATTGATAATTAAATTAAACGAATATAATTAAGTAAAATTATTCCTCATTTATTTTTTGTAATAATAACAATTGAACAATAAAAATTAATAGTAATTGCTTAAAATTTATAACTTATTTAATACAAGTGAATATTAAATTTATGAAAATTTGTAATAGAGAGATTATCACCTAATAATTAATAATTAATATATATACAATTAATTATAATATAAATAATAATAATAAAAATTAATATACTCTTTTAAATTATATTTTTTATTTTATATATATATATATATATATATATATATATATATATATATAATCTTATTAAATTGAATAAAATTAAAACGTTACCTTAAGGTAATGGCCCCTAATTAGGTGAATTTCTAACAAGAAAGAATAGAAAGAAATTAATTCAATGAAAATGGAAAGTTCATATACTCACTCTCCCACTTCCATTAAAAATAAAGTTGATTTTGTCTTACTTGGACTTCGCATTTCTTTTGGGGAAGAATATTAATTCAATGAAAATGGAAAGTTTATATAATGACTCTTCCACTTCCACTAAAAATAAAGTTGATTTCGTCTTACTTGGACTTTTGAAAGTAATGTATTTTTTTTGAAGAACATTTGTTTAGATAATTAAAAAAAAAACTCTCAAAATTATAATGATATTATTAAATTTTAGCATAATTTATATAAAATAAGTTTTTTTTGTTTTTTTTTACCATTTAATATATAAATCATATAAAAAACCTATTATATTTTTAGATTTTACGGTTAAAATCATATAAAAAACCTACTATATTAACCTACTATATTATTACATTTTACGGTTAAAATTGGAATGGAAACATCACCAAAATTTAAATTCTAACGCTGGAATATAGAGTTATGTTTATCAAATAAAAGAAAACTCATGAACCTTTAGCCTTTGCATGGTAGTCAGCGTGGTTTAAAAAAGTTTAAATTTCAGTGGGCAGTCATGAATGATGACTTACAAACTTGATATTTTGATGTGATTAGGAGAGTTACCTTCATTGTTTAATTATTTTTTATTCACTTTGAATTCCAACTTGTTTCTCCATTCACACACTTATTTTTTATTGACTTTGAATTCCAATTTGTTTCTCCATTCACACCCTTCCATTCACACACTTTGATAAGATGTTTAAGAGAGATGAGGCCTTATAAAAATGAGAGTAAAATGTTTATTTCATTTAGAAATCGGCTATGCATGTCACTTTTCCCATTTGTCAATAAAGTTGATGCCATGAATGTTACTTTTCCAATTTGCCAATAAAGTATGCTATGAATGTTAATGGAAAGTTTATATTGGTAAAACACCCTAATCATCAAAGTCAAATCATTAACTTGTTATTGAAAAGCGCTTAATTTTATAAAAATAAAAACAACTAATACTATTTCCAAATCTCATTCTTATACATATATTTAACTATGAAGGTATTATTCAAATATTAGAGATTTTTTTTCATGCCATTAAAATAATATTGAAAAGTTATTAACTTTGTTTATCATCTATTTACCCTATTTTATAAGGTTGATTTAACTATGAAGGTATTATTCAAATATGAGAGATTTTTCTTCATGTCATTAAAATAATATTCAAAATTTATTAACTTTGTTTATCCTCTATTTACCTTATTTTATAAGGTTGATTTGATGAATGTATTAAAATTTCTATAAGGTTGATTTGATGAATGTATTAAAATTTCATAAATATTGAGACATGATGTGTGTATTACTGGGACATTTGGTGATATATAGTTTTTATTTTTATTCTTTTAATAAATTTTATTTCATGCAAATTCTGTTTATAACCCCATAAAACTAGTCTTCTTGTCTATATGAAGTAATGAAAAAATAGAAATTTAAATTTAAAAAATTTCAAATCTTATTTTTAGTTTGCAAAATATTCAGTTAAATATTTGTTTTTTTCAAAAACTTTATTAAACATTATAAAATTTGTTTTAAATTTTCAAAACTAATTGAAAGTCAAGCATTTTCACTAAAATTGATTACAATATAACTTGCCTATGTGCTGGTATAATAACCTACAACATTATTAAAAGGTGATAACTTTGAAGGATTCAATGTTTTGGTTCATCAACACATCTCAGTTTTGTCAATAATAAAGGACACAGTCCATGTTGCTAAGGGCTATCAATATTTTTGGAGCTATAACTCCATGAATACATTGGGGTAGTATATGCCAACCTTTAGATTTAGGCAAGTACAAAATCTAAGGGTTGGCATATAATGCCCCAGTGCATTAATGGAGTTATAGCTCCAAAAATATTAGTTGTCTTTGCTAAGATTAAAGGTGATTTGGAACTGTGTCACATCGTCATCCACTGACACCCTTTGATGATGATACCAAATGGAGATACTAGGTACAATGGGTAGAGTTATAAAATTTTAAAAGGGGAGGACTTGGGGATTGTTTAGTTTAAGAATAATATAGGGTGGTTGGTTGGAAATAAATCATATATTAGGTAGAGTTATAGAATGTGAAAAGGGAGGAATTGGGACTATTTATTTTAAGAAGGATAGAGGGTGGTTGGTTGGAAACAACTTAGGATTGACAATGATAGGTGAATGGAGCTCAGCATGTGTTCTTGTTTGATGTAGGAAAACAAGTGCAATTACAGATGAAGCACAGATGAAATGGGTGTGAGGCAAGAAGATCAACCAAGCTCATAACTAGTGTTTTATTATCGTCATGATATATCTTCCCTGCTTTTCTGGGGTTTTGGGGCTTAAGAACTTTTTATTTTTCGGGTTCACTATGTTTTGGGTAACGAAATCTAAAGCATATGGTAGGTGTTGTGTGTTTAAGATAAGAGTCGGGTTTTATTGTTGTATCTGCATTATCTTTATCTTTATCATTATATCTTTTGCATAATTAGGGTTTCACTTCCAGAAACATGGCTACAGGGTTGGTACTAAAGGGCATTGATACCTTAGCAAGTATAAGTTCCTCTTTTATATGAGAGACATTGTATAGGAGGAAAATTTCTAAATCATATTTCCCACTTCCTAAGCCCAGAGTTTCTAACAAACCTTAGCACAATAGTGCATATGGAGCTTGGGGTTTCTGATAACCCCCAATATGCGGTTTGGGCTAGTTAGGGGTAGGTATCTGAGAGTCCCAACCAAAATAGGCATGTGTTCCTTTCCACCACCCTTCAAAGACACGAGGGACATTGGTGAGGAAAAAAGTTTTCGTAAATCTCCAAAAACCCATGAAGTGAAGCACACACTCATCGTGGGAAGTGATGTTGACATGAGAAGGGATACCAGTCTGATGTGTAGAGTGTTGGTGACTAAATTGTTTTACATGGCTCATAGCAAGGCACAAATCCAAAATTTAGTAACATAACACAGGAAACCTTTGATCAGCTATACCCCTAGTGTCAGTCTCCTTGTTAAGTAATTAACTCCATTTCTATTTTTAGGACAAAGGAGACCTAGACGTGATTTACAAGAAGCATTGGGTTATTGATCGTGGTTACCATTAGCTACAGAGATAGCATGAGGGTTTCAATCCATTTTTGGAGAAACCCAAGTCTCAAAACCTTTGGGTTAAGATGCTTGGTTTTCCTTGGAGCTCTAGACATGTCAGATCATTATTAAGCTAGGAAACAAATTCGAAAGGTTTGTGTATTTTGATGACATGTCTTTGGTTTCTTTTGATAGAAGGGTCTTATGTTTCTTGTTGGCGTTGGATGTTTCCTATGGACTTTCAGTAGAGTTGGAGATTATTCTAGGGGAAATGTTTTTCAATCAATGGTTGGACTACTGGAATATTTTTTTTATATGCCTATGATGCCATCAACCAGGTCACCTTAAAGCGACATGTCATTCCAAGATTAGTAAGTGCTCCAAGTACTTAATTGCTCTTAAACGTGGACTATGCCATGTTTCTCTAAGTGGTTTAGAAAATTTGACTAGTTTTAATGAGATGGCGCTTAAAATCCTTAGCCTGGGGGAGAGGATCTCTATTTTTCCTTAGTGTGGAGTAGTTTAGTCTATTAGTTTTCAGGACCAATAGGTCTACTACAATGGGGGGGTTAGCCATTCACTTGTAGTGGCTTCTAATCTATTAGTAAATGATGTGGGTGCCCTTAATATGCTCTCTAAGGGAAATTTTACTGAGGAGATATTGGTGAACAAGCCTTGAGGTACTATACATGTTGTGGATGAGGTGTTTGTGTCTCTGGACATTGTATCATTTTGCCCCGGTTTTGTGGAGGGGGGACTCCCTCAATCATCTAGTATTGTTGGGTCTATGGACTTAAAGAGGAGCCTTTTGTTAGTATGTGGGGTGAACTTGCTCATTCTGGTGACCTCTCTTTTGAAGGTTCTTGTCCATTTACTGGGAATGCTTCTTTGGTGGCCCCTTCTACCATATTATAGTGCATTATGGAGAGACGAGAAAAACAAAGGACTCTTGTACCTGGATCGAATGTTGGGATCAATCATTCTCCTCTTTCTCCTGGAAAAGAATATTCCATATCAAATGATTTCTTAGGTAATCTTATCTAGCCACTTACTGCTGAAGATATTAAAATGTTGGATAATATTGAATTTAACTCTTCTTGGTATGTTGCTACTTTTTCATCTATTTCATTTTTTTGATGCAAAATCTGACTCTATTCCTCAATCCACAAATGGATTGTAACATGAAAAATTTCTACTCTGAGTAGGAATCCCTCTCTTCCTACTAAACAGTTTCACCCTCATGACTATGTTATTTCTCAAAACCCTCTTTTAAGAACTTCTGGCACCCCTTATACTTCTTTGTTTACCTTTGGTCTTTTCAATCATTCTAACTTTTTTTAGCCCCTCAAAAAGGTGCCATGAACACCCTCTTCCCTCTATACAACCCTTTCCTCCCCTGAATCCTCAACATGCTTTTTACCTTAAGAAGGGGGTCTCTTCTATATTTGGTTCATATCCCTTTAACCCCTTGACCCCGAGAGGTTGCAATCTAAAGAGGGATCTTTAAGGAGGTCACAAATACTTATGTTAACCATAGGGAACTTAGAGTGGAGAATTCCTCTAATGAGTGTTCACAATGATCATGATTTCCTATAACATCTAGAGATTTGGGTGCCCTTCCAATAAACATTCTCTTCATAGACTAGTTGGTCTCCATAAACCCTTTGTGATCTTTATTCAAGAAACTATGGTGTGAGGTTATAAAGCTAGGGAGGACTTTCATAAGATTTGACCTAGGTAGTATATATGCTTCGTTAATAATGTGGGACACTCTATGGGTCTGTTGGACATGTGAACCACATCTGATGTTGTTCTTAGACCCTTCTTTTCCAAGGTTAGTATAATTTTGGATGGTCATCTTAGAGGATTGGAGAGACTTGTCTTGCTTGTTAATTGTTATGGGTCGTATGAGGATATAGAGGTGTTTTGGAGATAGATTAAGGAAAGTGGTTTGATGTAGAATTTTAGCTAGGGACTTGAACTGCAACACTTCTGCTAGTGAAGTTTTGGGGGTTAATGCTTGGACTGAACCTTTTTCCCCAATTTTCTTTCAACTAATTTAGGATTCCAACCTTATTTATGTCTATCCAATACCTCTAGCCCATACATAGATGAACGGGAAGCCAGAGGATCATGGGATTTCTTAAAGGTTGGACCATTTTCTAATAGTTTAATCCTTGACTGCTAGGATGGGAAATTTTTGGTCCTATATCTATTCGAAGGGCATATATAATCATTTTCCTATCTTCGTAAAACTAGTTTTTAATGCTTCCCCCATCAGGTTTCCTTTCATGTTCGACGCTCCTAGATAAAAGATGATTCCTTCATCTATTTGGTTAATTCTTATTGGAAGGATTTTTCATTTGGGCCCTCACATTGTTCTATGGAATCTTGGGTTTCTAAAATGAAGGAACTTAAAAAAAAGTTCAAAATTTGCGCTAAGAATAAAAAAATTGAGTGATGGAGGGAGTTGGGCTCCATTGAATTAGAGTACATGACCACCTTTCAATCCTATACCTCCTTAAATTTTCCTAATGAAGTGAAATTGTATATATGTAATCTAGAAGATAGGAATGCCTTGTTACTTAAAGATATCAAGGAGGAGTGGCAATTGAAAATCATAGCTATTTGGGTTAAGGAAGGAGGTGGAAACACCATTTTTTTCCATAAATTTGCAAAATTTAGGAGATTTACAAACTATAATTGAGACATAAAGGATGTTGACAGAAATACTTGTAGCTCACAAGTGGAATTGGAGGAGGTTTCAAAGACTTACCTTTCTATCCTTTCGAAATATTTAGGAAAGAAATCAATTTCAACATAGTGTCATTTTATACATCACTTTCCTTGCTTCTTTTGAGATTAGGACTCAACTACTCATACATATTTGGCTTATGTCTAGCTCAAAGCTGACAGAGCTACCAACTTCATTAAACACATTCAACACATCCGCCAGCAGGTGCATGACATATTTGAAATATCAAATTCTAAGTACAAACAATGTCATGATCAACATTGGGTGCCACACAAGTTCTAGGTGGGTGATAGTGTTAGGTTACGTTTGCAGAAGGAGTGCCTCACTGGGGCCCACTGCAGGGTTCACGCACTCAGATATGGGCCTTACACCATCACTAAGGTTGTAGGAGACAATGATGTTGAGCTCAACATTCCATCATTCCTTTGCATGCACCTAGTATTAAATGTGGACTTGTTGCAACCATACTTTTCCCCATTATTGGACACATCTAGCATTGTTGAATAGCCAACGCCAACAGATATCAACCCGAGTTATATCAAATAGGACATGACTGATAGATCATGGACACACAAATAAAAAATAGTCACCAACATAGAATCTATCTATATCGATTTGTCAAATCAAGATAACTCCTTCACCAGGGAAAGTGGTTCACCAGGGACTAGGTTCAATAGAAATTTACTCACCTCATGGAGGCTCTGCATGCAATGGGGACCATTAATTCCTAAGGGGGGAGGACTGATCTAGGTGGATATTGGTGGCCACTTTCCTATTCAACTTGAACCTCTATTTGGTTTCATCAATTTCATTGATTATAGAAAATTTACTATTTTCACCAGTTCTTCACATCCTGAACTTCTGGAGGTGTTTTGACCCCCTAAATGGTGGTTTTTTTTTTTTTTTTAAAGTCTGCAACAAGATTTTCCATGGCTGCAGGCCTACTAACAATATTGATATTGTAGTAGCCTAATAAGGTATCATATGTGCGAAACAAAAATCACATGACCATGTTACGATCCTAGGAAGCTGGTTGTCCAACTAACCCCAACAGGGCCCACAAACTCTTGGTGTTCCATATCCTAGGGTTCTTGTTTTGGTTGTTTAGGGTTTCCCTTTGTTTTTCAATAATAAAAATTACTTTGAGCCTCATTGTAACACAATTCATAGGCATATAGCAACACATGTCTTCTTAGAGATAAGCTACCATCACTAAAGCTAGTTTATTTCCATTCTGTATGTAAGCATCTTTCAGTGCTTTGATATTAATGAAATGAAGATTTATTTCTGTTGCACCTCTGTTTTTATGTTTATATCTTTATTTTGTTTCATTCTTGCATAATTTCAGATCAATCTAGTGTCATCACGTTGTTTGATTGAATATCCCAATGTTTTCCCTAAGTGTCGTTTACTCCTAAGTCAATGTTTTCTAAGTGTCATCACCGTATCCTTAAGAGTGTTTGTGTTATCTTATCCAAATATAGGTGAAGACATAGATTTTCTTGAATTTGTAACTAACTTTGTTCGCCATGCAACACACACACACAAAAGCAAGAGAAAAACACTCTTCTTGGGCAAAATCACACTCCAAGATGATGAAGAGCTTCACCCTTCTTGTGCACATTCATTTAGGCTAAACAATTGTTCCCTAGTAGAGCACACCCCTTCATGCTCAGTGAGTGCACCCTCCACTTGAGTGCATTCCTTCAACTCAAAGACTTGCGCCCTCTTCAACTCATGCATGTGCTTTTCTTGTTGTATGTGGGCACACTCTTAGAAAATAGGAGCCCACTTCACTTTAATTAACTAACTCATTTACTCGTTTACAAGTGGCGAGCATGCATGGAATGGATTTGCATGTAATCTCTTTATAATAAATCTTGCTAATCATTGTTTCACATAATCACTCTCATCTGGGATGAGTCCACTTCTTTGGATCAAAGAGCTCTTTGTCGACTTTCATTCCAAGTAAGTTTTGAATTTCCATTATTTTTCTTTCCTTTAATATTTTTTTGGTCAATATTACCTTCCTTGTTGGTGTTTCACTTCTTTTCAACTTCTTTGTTGGAATTTTTTTTCATTATTTCTACTCCTAGTGTCAATTTATTGTCGTAGGTTGTCACTTTTCACATTTTGTAACTCTTCATATTATAGTCATGATTGCGATAAAATCTATAATAATTTGTAGATCCTTCCTCTCATCATTTTAATCATTTTATCTTGTTGTTGAACTTGTTCTTGGGCCATTCCAAGCTAGATTGCACTTCTGGAAGCGAATGACTAACTACCTCAAAAAATTGAACCTAGAAATTCAATTTTTCCCCTTGAGCACACTCCTTCAATATGAAGAAATGCAACCTCCTTGAGTGCATGAATGCACCCTGAACCCACAAATTTTTCTCCTTCATGCTTTGATTTTTTTCCCTGTGCCCTCTTTGTTCCTCTTGAGCGCATGGGCGCACTAGGAAGGCCTGAAGCCTGACCCCTTCATCCCTTCAATGTGCACCCTTATGCCCTCTCAGCCTCCTTGAGCACATGTGCACATCCTGAACCCATGAATGAACTTCCTTTTTGCTTCGACAGTGTACGTTCTCCCCTTGATCATCTCTCTCTCTTAGTTGAGTGGATGAGCACACCTTGAAGGCCTCTTGTCAGCCTTGATTTCCCTTCATGCTCCGACAATGCGCCCTCCATGTTTTGATGCATATTTATTGCTTATACAACTAACAATGTCCCGTCTTTGATAGGCTTATACTCTCAGATACATTTGTTTTATTTTGAATATGATTTTCTAAGTTATTTCTTATGATAGATAGAAGATTTTGTAAAGCTAATATTTGTTTCCATGAGTGTGCTTCCACAAATAGGTGTTATACCTACTAGTCTCATTACTCTCTCATCATCTGTTGGAATGATGCCTCATGCTACCCATCAATTGGCCTCAAAAGAAGCAATGGAATTTACAAATCCCACCATTCCTATTCTTACAGATACACTTTGTTTCTTAGACAAATCTATCGAGGTCACATGGAAAGATATTAAAGACACATTCATGCAGAAGCGGTTCCCTAATATTTGGAAGATAAGGAAGTATACATCAACATTAAAAATTCTAGGATACACATGATTACATGCAAGTTCCCAGCCATACCTTGTGTAGAGGTAATTTAATAGATTCTATCACACATGCATGATTCATATTTGGTGCTTCATAGTGAAAGTGGTGGTCAACTTGCCACCTACTATGGAGAGGACATGAAAACTTATTACAAGATGTTGAAGCCCACTGAGTATGGCAACAACAACTTCTACACTAGATGGGTCGATTTTGATACAAGTGACATCATCAAGTCTTGGTGTTGAGAGCCTACCAAATTCTGACACCACTTGAGTTTAGTTTACCCAACTAGGATTCTCAGGGAGATATACCAGTACCTTGTCGCTATGTGTTTTAGGTTTCATGGGTAGAATACCATTGAAGTATTTGAAGAGAATTGGATATTTATGCTTAACTTGGTTGTTACCCATGGAAAAATCTTCAATTGGGAAGATATACTCTATTTTGAGTTGTAGTGTCATGTTTGGAATGCTAAAGCATCTCTAAGGTCAAACCAAGCACAAGATTTTTCTATTTCATCATTTCTATTAGATGGGATCTATGCACGATATGCATTCCCAGGGATGTATTGGAATTGGACCCCATAGGATAGGTTTCTAGTTTACTTCCATTATAAGGTGTTGCCAGATTTGAGTTTAAGAGGGGCATATGACAGATTACCAGAGCGTTTCTTTGCAATCATATTTCAGATGATATATGAGATTGATCCTCCTTGCATGACCAACTAGGTGAAGGAGTCAATACATGATGTCATGGATTGGTTTTCTGTAACGCCATAAGGTACATATATAAGATGCTTTGGATGTCAAATTTCGCCTGATATTATGTTACAATATGTAACTAACAAGGTGGTTTTACAAGAAGTTTCTTATCAATTGAATAAAGGGTTATGAAGAGTTATTCATAGAAGGAAGAAGGTCCCTTGGCCCACTTACCCTTTGAGGATTATAATGTATGAGTTGAAAATCCACAAGGCGACAGATGCATAAATACAACAGCTAGACCTCTTGCAGTTTGTAGTGAGGGAATTTCATGGGTATGACTCTCGAAGAGTGTGCACATAACATTGTGACGGGATTGGTTTTTCATGGGGGTATACATCAATGACTACTGGAGAAGATGAAAAGGTGAATAACTAGTAAAATGCACTAAGAAAGACATCCAGGAATTGAAGTTGGTTTCCCCCAAGTTCCACCAGCTCAAGATGTACAAGTACAGGAGCCACCACAAGTAAATGCTCAAGTAAGGACTGTAGCTCCCAGGAAAAGGATCAAGCATGATCCACCAACAGAAAGTAGTAGGAAATGGAAAGTTGATCCATTGAAGAAGGGAGATATTGAAGCTAAACAGGAAAAGAGAGAATTAAAGTCAAAGATGCAATAGGAAGAAGAGGAGAAGAGGAAGCAAGATGAATTTCTTAGAAAGAAACATGAAGAAGGATGACAAAGGAAGACACATGAGGAGGAAGCAACATAGAGGCTAGAAGAAGAACAAATGACACATGAAATAGAAGAAGAATTGGAGGAAGATTAATTAAGGTGGATATTGGTGGCCACCCACCTATTCCACTTGGACCCCCACCATTATTTCTTTTAGCTTTTCAGTTTCCTTAATTGTAGCATAGTTTACTATTTTCGACAGTTTTTTGGGTCCTAAACTTTCGGAGTTGTTTTGAGGCCCTAAACGACATTTTTTTTTGAAAAATCATCAGTGGAGAATATGAGTTTTTAACTTGATATTTGCTATCAGTAGTTGTAGTCCTCGGATAGATATTTCTAATGAGGTATCGTGTGCATCAAATGGAGATTGTATGCCAAAGTTACAACTTTGGGAATTTGATGCACCTATTTAGCCTAACGGGGCCCATATTTTGGTGTTTCATCTCCTAAGGTTATGTTTTTGTATGTTTTTTGGTTTTCCATTGTTTCTCAATAATAAATAGGCCTTCAAGCCTCATTGTAACATAGTTCAGAGGCATGTAGCCACCACATGTCTTCTCAGAGATAAGCCACCATTGCCCGAGCTAGCTTATTTCCATTTTGTATGTAAGCATATTTCAGTTCTTTGATATTAATGAAATGAAGTTTTATTTCTACTGCCTCTCTGTGTTTATGGTTATATCTGTAATTTTTTGTGTTCTGGTTTAAATTCATATTAGTGGTATCAAAGCAGATTGCTCTTTCTCTATCCTTCTTTGCATGTCCCCAACAAAGTCTGGGTATAGGGAGTTAGGGCTCGATTTGGTTGAACCTTTGCAAGATCAGCCACGCAAACCCCAACGACTGCCCATGGGGAAGAAAAGAAAGATGAGGGAGCAGGAGATCCTATCAAAATATTGCTTGAGGAGGCCCTCAAGAAACAAAGAAACACGATGAAGGATAACTTTGCCCAAATCCTTCAACGTTTGCCCACCGGTGGCACATCCCCATCCAACAGCCACTCTAGAGGCACCACCCCTTTTAAGGTACAAGAAAAATTTGGCATTCCCATATTTTAGGGCCAAATAGATGCAAATGTTGTAAATAAATGGTTGAATCTACTAGAAGGATATTTTTCTGTTCATGATTTTTCCATCTGGGAAAATATTACTTTTTCTCTTCTCAAAGCCACCCCCAGGTAAAGGACTGGTTGGAAACCTATTGTGAGCAGAAGGATGAAAGTAATCCCTCACTATTTTCAGTTGCACCCACTTGGAATTCATTCTTGGGTGCCATCAAGGAGCAGTACTACTCTATCGGGAGCTATGAGGATAAATACATAAAGTGGACCACGCTGTGGCAGGGAAGGGACCAAGATGTGCTAGAGTTTACCAATTTTTTCCATACCCTTCACACAAAGTTGGGTATCAAGAATTCTAAGACACATTTGGTACTCAAGTACCAAAACTGCCTACACAGTTACATCCATAATGAGATGGAGTTCCTAGATATCTCCTTGCTACGACGTACCGATACACTATCAAGATTGAGAAGAAGCTTAAATAGAAAAAGTGAGACTTTGGATATGCAAATCCGAAGCAAGGGAAAGGTGCCCCCAAACCATAGAACAAAGGACAAAGCCAAGGTGGGGCGACCCAAGACAGCCTGCCAAAGTCACAAGCAAAGAATAAGATCGCGAAGCCGAAGAAGGGCACAGGAAAATGGTGTGAGTTCATATTATAGCGGCTATAACCACCCTCCAAAATTTTTCCTTAGCTTTGTTTTAGAGCCTCCCTACCAACCATCCTCAGCAGCATGTATTGCACTATCAAGTACATGACCTTCATTGGTTTTCTAGCAGCTTGACAACCTGTGCATGATAGCTTGCTTCACTCCCCTCATAGGCTGCTACTCCGGACTTGGTCCAACTGCTGGCTGAGCAGCTCCCTAAGGAAATTATGCAATTCTGGAGGGGAACCAATCTTCCCTCCAGAAATTGCACAAATCTAACTAGCATCCTGCTGGGCTTAGAAACTATGCAATCCTGTTAGAAACCTTCCCAATGAAAACTGCGAAATCTGGCTGAGCAGGATAGTTCAACCCAAAAATTGCGCAATTGTGGGAAGCAATCAGTTGCTCCTCCTAGAAATTGTGCAATCCCTGTGGATAGCCAGCCCAAATTCCTCCCATCAATTGTGCAAAAAATTCCCTCAGTCAAGCAGGCTATTGCATGTGCCCTTAGGTTTCCCAGTTCCACCTGGGACCGAGAAAACTTGACTTGCATGCATGGGCTTCTTTTTCACGAAATAGAAAAAAGCAACACGCAAAAAGAATCCCTATATTTTAGGGATATATTTTTAGCATCTGGACGTTACATGGAAAGATCATTTTAGAAGCTTTCCTCCAAGTGTCGCCTTTTCCTAAATTTGAGGCATGCACGTCATGGGCCTCAAACATATTTATTTGACACTTTAGAGCTCATTCTTCACACTGATCTTGTAGCTCTGACATCCCACAACACATCCAGGAGTCTTCGACACATCCAGCTCAACTATTTCTGCATAAATCCACTTTACGTGTCTTTTGCAACATTTTTGTCGCTTTTTGTGTTTTGGCTTGTGTGAGTATTACTTGTTTGATTTCTGTGAATGCTTGAAATCTTCTGAACGCATATTAGCTTCTAAAGGCACCATTTCAGTTTTCGTTAGCATCTCACTGTTGTCACATGCATGACTCTATTTTTCACGAATGGTCGTTCATTCGGTGACTCGTTTCACACAAATGCATGTTGTTCCATTTTATGAATTTTCATTTGTTGTTTTCATGCATGATCATTCACTCTTGCTTACACTCAGTATCACCATGCATTCACATCTTTATTTGCTTTCAGTTGCCTGTTGGCGGGTTTGGGCAACCTTGGCCCAGACTCTGCCTCACCAAGACAACATTACGTAATTATGAGAGGGAAGGATCTACCTTCCTCCCAGAAAATGCGCATTTCTAGCTAGTGACTGTCCTCCAGTCTTGCTTTGCGGAATTCTGAGAGGTAGTGACTGTTGGCTCAGAAAATTTCTCAATGCAGTCCCTGGGCCTGCATCACTTGCCAGTTGAAATTGCACACTATGCAATCCCAGCACCCAACAGGCTAGTCTGGATTGTGCATTGCACAATTCCAGCAGTTAACCAGCCTCCTGACAGTCTGGACTTCCTTTTGCATAGCTCTGGCAGCTAGTCTCCGAGCCTCCCAGTGAAAATTGTGTAATCCTTGCCAGTCAATCCCCAGGTATACTGCATGTCATTCCTCAACTTTGATTTGGTTTTAGCTAATAGATTTCTTTCCATGCATGTCACCATGTCTCCAGATATAGTAGGTGTTCATCCATCTCTCAGTAGTTCAGGATCAATGGCCTCCAAGAGAACAGGATCAAAGGACATTGACAGAAGCGCAACTAGAGCAGCAGTTGAGCGAGTGTCTTTGAGTTTTCCGATCTATGAAGACACCAAGCTGATCGTAGACAAGGACATCAAGCTAAAGTGGCAAGAGGTCAATGATGCATTCTCAGGCACATTTGGGAAAGACCTTGAAGACCGCCAAGTCTATGTGAACATTCACAAGTTCGTCTTGTACCAAATTGCATGCAAGAATCCCACATTCCCATGCGCAAACATGATACATTGGATCGTCTCGCACAATGATCTCGAGACAATGACATTGAGCAGTGTCATCGAGAAAAAGATTGCTACCTTCAGGGCACAAGATTATCAGAAGATGTACCATTTTTTGAAGCCAATGATCACCATGGAGACACCCTTCAACATACCCAACAAAAATGCCAACTCCAGGGATATCTTGAAGAATTGGGTGAAGAGGCCAGCCAAATTCAGATGACACCCAAACATATTTACAAGATGAAGATACTGCAGAAGGCATATCAATACTTGGTCATATTTGCATGTCGCTTGTATAGCTAAGAGAGCACATAGACCTTCCCGCAGAGTTGGGTGATCGCGTTGGACCAACTGGCCAGTGAAGGCAAAGTATGAAACTGTTCCGACATGTTGGCTCATAGGTTGAAGGAACAGGTAACAGGAGCTTGACAACCACCCAAAAGTTAGCAACTAGGAATCTACATGTCTGCTTACATCTTGGATGCAATATGTGCCCGTCATGACTTCCCAGGCTTGAAGTGGGCATGGACATCAGTGGAAACCTCTGTCAATACTTATTGTAAACTATTTTCTGAATGCAACTTTAGAGGAGTTATCACACAACTGTCAAATAATTTTCTCACCTTGGTGTACAAGATGATATTTAATCATGATCCACCTTTCATGTCGAAGGCAAACAATGGAGGCACTGGTCAACATAGCAGATTGGTATGCCTCACCATCTGACACCTTCATACGGATCTATAACACGGAGAAGCCTCCACATGTTTTGTTGAAATTTTCCATGGACAAGCTCGTCATGCAAGAAATATCATACCACATCTCGATAGGATTTTCAGCTAGATTGCACCAGAAGAAGAAGGCACCTTGGCCCACTCTTCTGTTGTGGATCGGGTTGTACGAGATACAGAACCTCAAGCACACAGATGTCCAAAGCTTTAATCCGTATGACCCGCATTGTATTATGAAAGATCATTGTGCGAGAGGACAATTTCAATTGATCCACGGGGCATGTCATTGGGCGGAGGAAGACCCATGGAGATACTGTTACAACTTCTCTAGGCCCAATGAACCGGTCGGCATCGCTATGGAATGGTTAGTGAAACAACGTGAAGCAACATCTAGGAGAGAACCACTAGTAGCAGCTGTAGAGGTAAACATATCGACATGTGACAAAGGCAAGAGGAAGATTGTCGACAGCGCGGAGGTACAACAAAGTTGCAAGTTTAGATTAGACCCACTTGTGCAGAAAGTAGCTTTGGCAATAGAGGTGATGAGGTAACAGCGTGACAGGAGGTCCGTGTAAACGCAGAGAGAAAAACAGAAAATGGAGGAAACAATTAAGGAGTTGAACGAGCAACTTCGGAAGGAATAGGATCTGAATAGATATGAGAAGGAAGCACAACAATAAAAGGTACAACAGGGGGTGCAGCATGTACACACAAATGAAACTGCACCCGTACAGGTAGTAGGCTCATCCAAACAGCTAGCACCAAGTAGACAGGGTGAGCAGTCATAGGAGCAGGACTTCGCTCAAGAGATTGAACAAGCACTTGAGCAGATGGATACAGATATGGAGCATCAAGAGTTAGAGCAAGACATCGACCTCATGCCTTACCACCAAGATGTCGACCCACTAGCTTCACCGGATCCAGAATCAGAGTAAGTCCCAAGCAACCAAGGAGATATTGAGATCCTTGGAGACAATCTGGAAGGAGAGATGCACAACATATCATTCAATGAGTCACAGCATAGAGTTGTGCAATCTCTTAGAGTGTCTACTTCGGATGACAATACATCTCCTATGCAGTTTGAGGAACTAGTGATCGTGTGTGATGTACGCAAGCACCCAATGACATTGGTCAATGCTACTAGAGCATATGCCAAATCCACTAGCTCGAGTGTTCCCTTCTTGATAGCAGAGAACGAGCAAAAGGATAAGGAGTTACAGATGGCCATGCAAGGAGGAGAATTGGTTACAGCATCCTCTCAAGTAGAGTTGAACAATGCGATACTGGATGAAGTATTGTCCCTTGAGACAGTCATGCGGGCATTGTATTCCAAGTTTGGTACCGTGCATAAAGCAGTTGTCCATCTCAACGATTGGTAGTAGGGATGTGCTAAGAGAGCACGTATCCTGTTGAACCTGCATGCTGATGTTCACTACATGCAAACATGGACAATGAGATACAAGGGAGCCCCGTTACACTTGCCCAAGATGATGAAGCCCATAGAGGTCAAGCTGAAGGCACACATTTGGAGTCAGATCTAGAACTATGAAGATCTCTCGTAGCTCATCACTAGTTTACAGGCTTCCCATGCATGGGTATTCAAGAGTATAGATTTTGTTGTGCGTGTACATGTGATCCCATCTATTGGGACACTCATCGAGGTAAAGATAAAGGCACAAGTCCAACTAGAGCATGACTCGTATTTTGATGAGTTGATGTGCATAGCCACCAATGTAAACTTGGTGATTAATGAAAAAACCATGCATCATTATGTCGTTGGTCCAGCCGCACTCAAGACAATGATGCGCATATTATCAAACGAGTTGAACAGAGGATCCCAAGTAGTGTACCTAGATGCGATGGAGGTAAGAGTTTGCTTCCAGAAAGATGTCACCACAAAATACATGAACACCATCACGGACAACCAAGCTTGGCATTAGTTTGCCACCGTCGATCATCATGAGGATGTCGAAGATCTCGTCTTCCCACAGTTGTCCAAGTCATAGTGATGTCTTGTATGGCTTGATCAAGCCTATTTTGTTTCACATGGGCACATGTGTAGATTGCATGTAACGTCTTGTCAAGTGGAAGTTCAAGTGTCGATAGTTGGATGTAACAGTCATAGAGTAGATGAACAATCATGAGGGTAGATGAACAGTCACAAAGGGGAATGTCAAGGGCACCCCACCCTTTGCTATATATAGTCCCTCATAACTCATTGTATAGGCTTTTGGTCAACCAAGCTTTTGATAAGAGTATCTTAGAGAAAGCTTGGAGAGTATTGCATGGGGGATTCACTCAATGAACCTATGACATATCACCCGCGTTTGTGGCATATTAAACAATACCCTTAATTTGACTACATATTGGAAAATTCCTCTAAAAATCACATTACTTAACACCCTACCAATACACCTTCCCAATTTAAAAACCCCTACTTTAACTAGATATTGTAGGTATCCATTTTTTCATTAACATTTTTGATACCCCTTTATATTTTTTCATTAACTTAGGGCTCCATTTTTTATACCTGCGAATATAAAAACCCTCTACCCCCTATATATCCTCCGATATATTATGTCATTTTTCCTAAATAAATATCCCCCAATATGAACCCACGTGGTATGGTATTGCTCCCCTAGTGAAGCCCTCGTGGAGTATTGTAATGAGCCTTGGCTTCTCCACTGTGCAGAGCTAGTATATCTCTTTGGAGGAGTAGGCGACAGTGACTATAACGTTCTGTTGTCGGAACTAGTGGTTGATCATGGTTGTATTGTATCTATGGAACTTTCACTTCTTAATATAATAGAGCCAAAACTTTTCATGCATATGTCATATTGTATTTCAACTATCTTATTTACTCTAAATGATATATGTATCTGTTTTCTTACGCATGCATGTATAGCTTTCCTATATAAGTATGTATGAATCTTACTGAAATATGTTGTTGGTTTAACCATCACTTTGGATTGCTAGCTCACTTGCCTTCTAGTTTTTGATGCATCTTTGGTCGTGTGTTCCCTTCTTAACTCCATGCTTTCAAAAGTTTCCAAGGGGTGCACTCACCTCACCCTCCGTGTGTTAGAACCGCTCATGCACCTTCCTTGACTTACCGCATATGTCACACCTTTGCTACCAACAGGGACATCTTACTTACCTTTGTGTGCAACCCCGGTCAAAGCCATACTGTATGACCCAGTACTGGGACTCCTACACCAAAAGGTCTGAGGTCTAGTTGGGACTTCTTACCGGGGAGATCCACTGACATGTTGGTGGGTCCAGCACCGTCAACATTTTTGGTGCTAGAAGGAGGGCTAGGTGACAAGATGTGTCCTCCCATCCTATTTTGAACCTTTGCACATCTATCATGGATTCTGTTACACTCATCCCTCCACGATGTCTTTTGCATGCCAAACCTCTCAACATCACATGGGATTTTTTTGATCTCTTGTCCGAATTCATGTATGATGGTGAAGGCGAAGTGGCTTGGCTTGTGTACTTACAAGACTTCTTTTCCATGCTTGAAAAGGTAGATGAATGCTTTGATGAAGAGGCCAGTCTACTGCTAGCATACACACTTTGTGAATCCCCATAATGGTGGTGTTGCAGTCTGTTGCCTGGTAGCATGCACTCACTTGAATAGTTCTGTGATCTCATTAAATCTACTTTCCATCATTTTGAACCAGAAGCTCTTGACCAAAAATTCTTACAACAATGGAAGACCCCGCATGAATCACCTATGGAATTTTGGGAATGCTTCCGTGTGTTATAGTTTCAAGCTCTAAAAAGCTAGATGAAATTTCCATATCTTTGGGATAGATTTGAATAATGTCTTAACAAATTAGTCCATCCTAAGAAGAATTTCGAGCCCAAGCCCTGCTCAACATACTTCAGTGATAAGCTACGCAATCACATATGGATACAGTCACTGTCACAAGTGTTTGTCCACCATCCCCTCACCAAACAGCTCCACCATTGCATAGTGATGTGGGAAAACAAGCACACACATCTGTTCAACAGTCACATCCTCCCGACATCGCTCCTTTCGATTTTCATGCAATATTGGTTATGAATCCATTGGGTTATCAAATGCATTTTGTACCTCAACCTCTGTCTTCGTACTTGAATGATCCTGCGGATGACACTGTCTTGTGTTTTTCCATTTCGGACTCTACACTTATTGTGAACGAGGATCAAGCCATGTGTAGGTTTTAACCCCATACAGAAATTATCTGCATACGAATTCTAAAACACAGAAAATAAATAATGTGAGAGCATAGCACATAAAACACATATACACATAGATTTTCTCTTGGATCCCAAAACCGGGACTACTAGCTTGATTTTTCATTATGTTCCTTTCAATGTTATAATACATATTTATACATGCCGAAGCATCCAATACCATGGACCGAAAACCATTGCGTCCAAAAAACATGTGCGAAAATTATGCACAAAACCATAGGTGGGTCCGCCCAACCTAACATAGGGTCCAAAACCAAAATTTTCTGGGGCGCTGCCCTGAACCCTATAAAGTGGGGTTACGGGTGCCCCTCAAACCCCCTGTTAACTACATGGAAAGAATATAACACAATCGAACATTCTCCCACTTGTTGTTTTCTTTCCATAGGGGGCCACAAGAGAACTTAGTCATTTTTCTAGCCCTGAAATGCCCATTGTCTCTCTACACCAGGAGAACTTCTTAGAGCTCACAGATTTTGTCAATGCATCTGCAGTATTCTTCAAAGTGTCCACCTTTACCAGCAACACCTTTTTGTCTTCTATCATATCCCTCACAAAGTGATACTGAACATCAATGTGCTTTGTTTTTGAATGATATGCGGGGTTCTTTGCCAAGAAAATTGCACTTTGGCTGTCACAGTCTATCCTTATAGCTTCCTGTAATAACCCCATACTTGAACACAATCTCTGCAACCAAACTGCTTCCTTGCTTGCATGTGTGGCTGCCATGTATTTTGCCTCTGTAGTTGACAGTGCCACTACAGATTGTTTCTTACTCATCTAACTGACTACACCTCCAAATAGGTTAAACACATACCCACTTGTAGATCTTCTCTGATCCAAATCTCCAGGCCAGTCTGCATCAACAATGCCATGAATATCCAACACTCTGTCTAATCCTGGTCTTCCTTGGTAGCACAAACCATAATCACTAGTGCCCCGCAAATACCTGAAAACTCGCTTCACTACTATCCAGTGCTCCTTCCCTGGTTTTGACATAAACCTGCTCAATACTCCCACTGCATGTGCAATGTCTGGTCTAGTACAGACCATTGCATACAATAGGCTACCGATTGCACTTGCATATGGAACACGGGACATGTCCTCTTCCTCTTCTTGTGTCTTGGGACACTGTTTAGCGGATAACATCACACCTATAGGAATAGGAACCTTCATCGGTTTACTATCCTGCATATTAAACCTCTGCAGTATTGTCTCAACATACTTCCTCTTGTTTAACCAAAGCTTCCTCTTTGCTCGATCTCTTTTAATTTCCATTCCCAAAATATAGTTTGCAGCACCAAGATATTTCATGTCGAATTTGGAGGACAATTGGGTCTTCAAATCCTGGATAATTTCTTTGTCATTTCCAACCAGCAACATATCATCCACATACAAGACCAGATAAATAACACGGTCACCGATTAATTTAAAATACACACAGTGGTCTACTTTACTTCTGGTGAAGCCAAGTCCCTGTATAAATGTATCAAATTTCTGATACCACATCCTTGGTGACTGTTTTAACCCATACATAGTCTTCTTTAACTTGCATACTAGTTCTTTCTTATCCTTCACCGCAAATCCTTCAGGTTGCTTCATGTATATCTCCTCTTCTAGATCCCCGTGGAGAAATGTTATCTTCACATCCATCTGTTCTACCTCAAAATCAAAAGCAGTAGCAACAGATAAAAGTAATCTAATAGAATTTACCTTGGCAACAGGAGAAAAAATATCACCAAAATCAATTCTCAGCACCTAGGAATAACCTTTTGCTACCAACCGAGCTTTGTATTTCTCCACTTTTCCTTTTGCATTTGTCTTCTTTTTGAACACCCATTTGCTACCAATTGGTTTCCTTCTAGCCGGAAACTCCACCAGATCCCAAGCCTCATTTTTGTGCAAAGATGCCATTTCATCAACCATGGCCTCTTTCCAGAGTTTTCCATCCTCTGAATCCACTGCTTCCTTCACAGTTCTGGGATCATCATCAATAACAGACAAAGAAAAATTTGAACAGAAAGCAGATGGACTATACCTTTTTGGTTGCCTTCTTTCTCGAACTGATCTTCTCACTACCGGAGTTTGTGGCTCTTCATCTTCTGATTCCTCCTCCGTTGTAGAGTCTGATTCTTCCTCCTTTAGCTCAAACTCTATCTTCTCAGGTTCCTTTGGTTGGACTTCATGTTTAATAACATCCCTCACCTCTCTAAACACCACATCTCGGTTGTACATAACCTTCCTTATTACTGGGTTCCAAAGCTTATAACCCTTTAAACCATCCTTATACCCAATAAAGATGAACTTTTCATATTTACTATCCAACTTTGTTCTTTTCTCCTTTGGAACATGTACATATGCATCACATCCAAATACCCTCAGATGTGAAAGAGAGGGTTTCTTACCAGTCCATACCTCTTGTGGAGTTTTATCCTCCAATGCTGACGAAGGTGACCCGTTAACCAGGTAACATGCAGTATCCACTTCCTCTGCCCAGAATTCCTATCCTAGCCCAACACCACTAAGCATGCTTCTTGCCCTTTCCATCAACGTCTTATTCATTCTTTCTGCAACTCCTTTTTGCTGAGGTGTATATGGGGTAGTCTTCTGTCGTGCTATACCACACTTCTTACAGTATTATTCAAATTCCTTGCGGCAAAACTTTCCACCATTATCTGTCCTCAACACCTTTATCTTATTCTCTGTCTGGTTTTCCACTAGAGCCTTAAATTCTTTAAACCCATCAAAGACTTCAGATTTCTTCTTAAGGAAATATATCCATGTATTCCTTGAGAAGTCATCGATAAAGGATACATAGTACACAGACTTACCCAGTGATGGAACCTTCATAGGTCCAAACACATCACTGTGCACAAGCTCTAATATCTATTTCACCCTCTTACCACCAGAGGGGAAACTCACCCGATTCTGCTTCTCATATACACAATTTTCACAGAAATCAAAATCGAGAGAGCTATTACTCATACCTTCTACCATACCTTTACCATGAAGTATTCGAAGGCCCTTCTCTCCAATATGTTGAAGCCTTTGATGCCACAACATGGTCTTTTTTCCAGAGACCATTATATTTTCTGCTCCACTTTCAGGAACCACAGAACTATTGCACCCATCAATAACAGTGCTACCTTGCAGCTTGTACAGAGTTCCAATCCAAACTCCCCACATCATTACCAGTGCTCCTCGAACCATTTTGCATGTGTCCTTCTCGAACACTGTTTTTACACCTGCATCATCCAGCTTGCTTACAGAAATCAGATTTCTAGCCAATGCAAGAATATGCAGAACACCTGGAAGTGTTCTAACCCTTCCACCTTACAACTTCAACTTTACTTTTCTGCGACCAATGATTCTAGCCTTCCTATCATCCCCCAAGAAGACATCACCACCATCATATTTCTCATACTCATAGAACCACTCTCTATGGGGAGTGAAGTGAAAGGATGCACCTGAGTCAGTCAACCATGCCACATGATCTACATGTGTACTTGAAGAAGCCAAGTACACATCCCCACCTTCATCTGAGGTGGTTTTTGCCTCTACAGAAGGAGCCTCATTAGATCCCCTTCTTTTGTTAGGAGCTTTAGATTTACAGTCCCTTTTAAAGTGGCCTTCCTTTCCGCATTTCCAGCACACCACCTTTACAGGCTTTCCTGGAGATTTAGATCTCCCACTCGATGACTTATTTTTGTTTATGTTCTGGGACCATCCTCGTATAGACAAGGCATCACCATTCTGGCTCTCCATATTTTTCCATCTCATCTCCTCCGTCAGCAAGGCTGAGACTATTTCATCAAACTGCAAGGCAGTTGCATTGCTACCTATTGCAATAACCAGACTATCCCACGAATGTGGTAGAGAACACAACAAACTAATGCACTTATCTTCATCTGAAATTTTAATTTCAATAGATGTTAACTGACTTACCATAGTATTAAATGTGTTCAAATGCTCTGTCACCGAGTCTCCATCTTTCATCCTCAGGTTATACAGCTTTTTCCACAGGAACAGTTTATTCACGAGAGACTTAGATTGGTACAAAGTCCCTAACTTGTCCCACAAAGCCTTTGTTGTAGCTTCCCCTGATACATTCAGCAATTCTGAATCTAAGTCACACAATCGTATTGTGCTCTTTGCCTTTCGATCCAACTTCTTCCATTCTTCATCGGACACTCCCATTGGTTTAATACCTGGATCTACCGTGATCCACTGATCTTTATCCACCAACAGATCCTCCATCTTGAGTTTCCACAACTCAAAACACTGACCATTAAATTTCTTGATCTCTATCTTTCCACTGCTCGCCATCTTCATTCACCACCAGAATTGATCTCGCAGATCTCCTACTGAACAAGGTCTACCACAAGCCCGAGCGCAACCCCTCAGCAACAAAGGCGTCCCCTTGAAGCCAAATCTGCTCTGATACCAAATGTAACCTGTTTTAACCCCATACAGAAATTACCTGCATACGAATTCTAAAACACAAAATAAATAATGCGAGTGCATAGCACATAAAACACATATACACAGAGATTTTCCCCTGGATCCAAAAACTGGGACTACTAGCTTGATTTTTCATTATGTTCCTTTCAATGTTATAATACATATTTATACATGCCGAAGCATCCAATACCATGGACCGAAAACCATCGTGTCCGATACCATGGACCGAAAACCATCGCATCCAAAAAACATGTGCGAAAATTATGCACAAAACCATAGGTGGGTCTGCCCAACCTAACATAGGGTCCAAAACCAAAATTTTTTGGGGCACTGCCCCGGACCCTATAAAGTGGGGTTACGGGTGCCCCTCAAACCCCTTGTTAACTACGTGGAAAGAATATAACAAAACCCAACACCATGGATGGAGTTGGTGTTGCACAACCAACATGTGCTGTCATTCACTGAAGAGTATGGCTAGGAGCTTGAGCATCAATACTCGACAAAGGATGACTTCCTTCTGTCTGAGCCTCCTCTGTGTTTTCCTGACATCTTTGGTGATTCTACCATCCATGATTATGCATGTGTATCTCCATCTATGGATGCACCCATTTTTGATCATTTGCAGAACACATCGGATGTCAGTATATCATCTGATGTTGGAGAGGATAATTTATTCATTGAAAATCCACTTGACTTTTCATCTGCTTTTTCTGAAAACATAGAGGGTGATTTTTTTCGCTTCTCATCTACCCCTCTATTTGATTCATCAAATCATGAGGACGCCGATGAAATCATTGATTTTTTTGATTGTAGCTATCATGATCTATTTACTCCCATATTCGATCACGATGGTGATTCTATGGTAGATGATTTTTCGAAGCCACCTGTTTATGATGATCTATCTGTTGATGAATTCGAAACCCCACAAACTGTTGAGGTACTTTAGCTTGAGCTGATGGTTATGTCAGGTCCTTGTTGTCCTGAGGTCTGTTTCACTTTCGATCAGGAAATGTTTGAAACACCTGAGGCTCCTCATCACTCATCTGTATGCATTGAAGATCAATCTCACACACAGATTATTCTTCCTCCACTCGAACTACATGATCCCATCACTCATGCATTGGAGGAATCTTACATAGCAAGCACACGTGCACGACGCAATTTGTCTTTGTTTCTTTCATTGTTGCACACAGTGTCGCACAACA
The DNA here is from genome assembly GCA_031772625.1 of Pinus tabuliformis. Lineage (NCBI taxonomy): Eukaryota > Viridiplantae > Streptophyta > Pinopsida > Pinales > Pinaceae > Pinus > Pinus tabuliformis. The sequence continues at coordinate 902,881,486 of CM062804.1, forward strand.
CTGTGATAAGTCCACGGACTGCATGTCATGTACTTGCACTCACTTATGTTCTATGGACACATTTAAACTTGGAGTGTATTTGTCTTCATTGTTATATCTTTCATGTTTGCCGGTTCCCAGAGTTGTGTTGTAAGCGAACCATGCCTTAACCAACATGGGTCGACCAATGCGCCAGTGGCTGCATTGGAAGTATCACTTCACGTGATCAGGCTCATGTACCTTTAGCTTAGGAGTAGGAGTAGTATTTTTCTTTTGGTTTTCTTTCTTGCATGCATGTTTGCTTACTCGCTTTGCATGTTTGTTTTTTTGCTTGCATGTTTGATTACTCGCTTCGCTTTCACATTTACTTCTGCTTTCACTTTGTTTTGTGTTTTTTTGCTTGTTTACATTCATAGGTTAGTTTCACATGAAACTGTATGCGACTCTTGAAACAAGCTAGGTAAAGTACAAGAGGCCTTGTGCAGTTATAAATACTTGGTTATTTGTCATCCTGCCTCCATATGAAGAACTTGTTATCTTTAGTCCATGATACGTCAATGGAAACTACATACTGTTCAAAGTGAACCTTGGTGAAAACACAATGCTTATGCGCTAACTAGTGTCACCTACCCTAGTCAGTTGTTTTTGGGTTAATCCTTGTCATCTCAGTCAAGTAGAGTAAGGTGAGGGGGAAAACCTTAACAAGCACATCAAAAGTATATATAAACTACTTCTCTGAAGGAACAACCTCTTTTGCTCTCAATAAGTCAAGATCCATCTTCCGCCTCTGAAATGAATAAGTGTTATGCACAGTTATGAAAATGAAAAAATGAGAAGTGAACAATTTCAAAAAAATGATGAAAATGAATAAGGAGAAAGAAGAGAAAGGCTTCCTGCATAGAGAGGTGATGCAAGTAACTCTGCGGGGGTACTGACCAGGCTCACTCACAATGGAGCGATGCTTGTCTTCCTACGTGACTCCACTGAGGTACTGTCCAGGCCTGCTGACAACGGAGCAACACCGGAGATGAAACTAAAACTCTGATGACTATACTTCTTGTGCACCAATATACCCCTCATCCCCAATCGAAACAATTGTGTTGGCTTGGCTTGGAATGTGTTTCGACTGACCAAGAGCTTGGAAGATGCTACATCTTACAATCAAGCAAGTGTGGAAACCAAGACAAACAGAGAACTGAACAATACTTCTAGAGGTGCTAGACTTTCTTTTCACAAAAAAAGTCCATTTGGAGAGCTGGAGTTTTGCCAGTGTGTCACCAAGTGTTATAGTGGCTACAACCACCCTCCAAAATTTTGCCTTAGATTTTTTTTGGAGCCTCCCTACCAACAATCCTTAGCAGTATGTCTTGCACTATAAAATACATGAGCTTCATTGGTTTTCTAGCAGCTTGCTAGCTTGTGCATGATAGCTTGCTTCACTTCCTTCATAGGCTACTACTCCGGACTTGGTCCAGCTACTGGCTTAGTAGCTCCCTCAAGAAATTATGCAATTCTAGAGGGGAACTAGTCTTCCCGCCAGAAATTGTGCAAATTTGATTAGTAGCCTATTGGGTTTAGAAGCTGCACAATTCTGTCAGACAACCTTTCCACTGAAAACTGTGCAATCTAGCCTAGAACGACAACTTAGCCCCTAAATTACGCAAAACTGGGTAGCAGTTAGCTGCTCCTCCCAGAAATTGTGCAATCCCTCTGGACAACCAGCCCAGCTTCCTCCTAGAAATTACACAGAAAATCCCCTCAGTCAAGCAGGATGTTGCATGTGCCCTCAGGTTGACCGGTTCCACCCGGGACCGAGAAAACTTGACTTGCATGCATGGGTTACTTTTTCACAAAATAGCAAAAAGAAACATGCAAAAAGCATCCCTAGATTTTAGGGAGCTATTTTTTAGCAGCTGGAGGTTACATGCAATGATAGTTTTAGAAGCTTTCCTCCAAGTGTCACCTTTTCCTAGAGCTGTGGCATGCGCATCATGACCCTCAAAATTATTTATTCAATACTTCAAAGCTCATTCTTCACATTGATCTTGGAGCTCTGACATCCCATAACACATCCAGAATCTTCGACACATCTAGCTCAACTATTTCCGAGTAATTCCGCTTTACTTGTCTTTTGCAACATTTCTGTCGCTTTTTTTGTTTTGGCTTGTGCGAATGTTGTCTTCTTGATTTATGTGAATGCTTGCTGTCATTTTCATGCATATTAGCTTGTACAAGCACTGTTTCATATTTCGTTAGCGTCTTACTGTTGTCGCATGCATGACACTCTTTTGCAGGAACAGTTGTCGATTCAGCAACTCTTTTCACACACATGCATGTTGTTCCATTTTCCAAATCTATCATTCACTGATTTCATGCATGATCATTCCCTCCTTCTTACACTCAATATTTCCATGCATTCACATCTTCATTTGTTTTCAGTTGCCTGTTGTTGGCCCGGATTCTACCTCACCAAGATAGCATTGCATAATTCTGAGAGGGAAGGCTCTTCCTTCCTCCCAGAAAATGTGCATTTCTAGCTAGTGACTATGCTCCAGTCTTACCTTGCACAATTCTGAGAGGTAGTGACTGTTGGCCAAGAAAATTTTGCAATGCGGTCCATGGGCCTGCATCACTTGATAGCTGAAATTGCACATTGCGTAATCCCAGCACCTAGCATGCTAGTCTAGATTGTGCATTGTGCAATTCTAGCAGTCAACTAGCCTCTCAACAGTCCAAACTGCCTTTTTTGCAATTCAGACAATTAGTCTCCCGCCTCCCAGTGAAAATTGCGCAATCCTTGCCAATCAATCCCAAGGTATGTTGCATGTCATTCCTCAAGTTTGCTTCGGTTTTAGCTGACATATTTCTTGCCATGCATGTCGCCGTGTCTCCAGATATAGTAGGTGTTCGTCCAACTCTCAACAGTTTAGCATCAATGGCCTCCAAGAGAGTAGGATCAAAGGACACCAATGGAAGTGTAACTGGAGCAGCAGTTGAGCAAATGACTAGTATTTTGTCGATCTATAAAGACACCAAGATGATCGTAGACAAAGACATCAAACTAAAGTTGCAAGAGGCCAATGATGCATTCTCAGGAACATTTGGGGAAGACCTCGAAGACTACCAAGTCTATGTGAACATTCACAACTCTAGCTTGTACCAGATTGCATGCATGTATCTCGCATTCCCATGCGCGGACATGATACATTGGATAATCTCACACAATGATCTCGAGACGATGACATTGGGCAGTGTCAACGCGATAGAAGTTTCTACCCTCAGGGCACAAGATTATCAGCAAATGTACCATTTTTCGAAGCCAGTGATCACCATGGAGACACCCTTCAGCATACCCAACAGCAATGCCAACTCCAGGGATATCTTGAAGAACTGGGTGAAGAATCCGACCAAATTCAAGATGACACCCAGCCAGCTTTACAAGATGAAGATATTGCGGAAGGTTATCAATACTTGGTCATCTTTACATGTCACTTATATGGCCAAGAGAACACGGAAACCTTCCCGTAGAGTTGGGTGATCGCGTTGGACCAACTGGCCAGTGGAGGAAAATCATGCAACTAGTTTGACATGTTGGCTCACAGGCTGAAGTAACAAGTAATAGGAGCTCAGAAACTGCCCAAAGGCTCGCAACCAGAAATCTACATGTCCACTTACATCTTGGATGCAATCTGTGCCCGTCAAGAGTTCCCGGGCTTGAAGTGGGCATGGACATCAGTGGAAACCTCTGCTAATACTTATTGTAAATTGTTTCCAGAATGCAGCTTTAGAGGAGTTATCACACAGTTGTCAGATCATTTTGTCACCCCGTTGTATAAGATGATATTTGAGTAGGATCCACCTTGCATGTCGAAGGCAACAATGGAGGCACTGATCGACATAGTGGATTGGTATGCCTCACCGTCCGACACCTTCATACAGATGTACAGTGTGGAGAAGCCTCCGCATGTTTGGCCAAATTTTTCCATGGAAAAGCTCATCATGCAAGAAGTATCATACCACATCTCGGCAGGATTGTCAGCTAGGCTGCACCAGAAGAAGAAGGCACCTTGGCCCACTCTTCCATTGCGGATCTAATTGTATGAGATACGGAACCTCACGCATGCAGATGTTGAAACAGAGGAGATCAAGAAATATCCTTTCAATGTCCAAAGGTTTAATTCGTATGACCCGCATTGTATTGTGAAATACCATTGTGCGACAGTATAGTTTCAGTGGATCCACGGGACATGGAATTTGGAAGAGGAAGACCCATGGAGATATTTTTATAGCTTCTCCAGGCCCAATGAATTGGTCAGAATCTTGGTGGAATGGTTAGCGAAGTATCGTGAAGCAGCATCTAGGAGAGCACCAAGAGCATATGTAAACATACTAGTGTGTGATGAAGGCAAGAGGAAGATTGTGAACAACACGGAGGTAGAAAAAACTTGCAAGTTCAGAGTAGACCCACTTTTGTAGAAAGTAGCTTTGGCAATAGAGGCGAAGAGGCAAAAACATGACAGGAGGACCACCCAAAAGGAGAGAGAAAAGTAGAGAATGGAGGAGACAATGAAGGAGTTGCATGAGTTGAATGAGCAACTCTGGAAGGAACAAGATTTGTGCAGACAGGAGAAGGAAGCACAACAATAATAGGTACAAAAGGGGGCGAAAATTGTATAGACAGATGAAACTATGCCTGTACAGGTAGTAGACTCATCCAAACAGCTAGAACCAAGTAGATAGGGTGAGCAGTCGTAGGAGCATGACTTCGCTCAATAGATTGAACAAGCACTTGAGCAGATGGATATGGATATGAAGTAGGAAGAGTTAGAGAAAGACATCAACCTCATGCCTTACCACCAAGAGGTCGACCCATGAGCTTCACTGGATCCGGAATCAAAGAAATTCCCAAGCGAACAAGGAGATATTGAGATCCTTAGAGACAATTAGGAAGGAGAGATGCACAACATATCATTCGACGAGTCGCACTATAGAGTTGTGCAATCTCTTAGGGTGTCTACTTCGGACGACAACACATCTCCTATGCAGTTTGAAGAACGAGTGATCGTGTTTGATGTAATTTGTTTTCCTAATGATACACCCTCAGGGAAAGAAGAAGATGGTGGACACAACTTTCAGACAGGGCCCCTCTACATGACAACAATAAATGGAAAAGTTCTTGGAGGAGTATGATGACATCTTCACCTCCCCCATAGGGGTACCTCTGCACTGTCAAGTTAAAGCACTCCATCGATCTGACCCCAGGTGTGTTGTTGCCCAATGGACCAATATATTGGCACTTTGTTCTGGAGAACAGTGAAATCAAGAGGCAGATTCAGGAACTGTTGTAGAAAGGTCAAATCTAGTTGAGTGCATCGCCATGTGGGAGCCCGATCATGTTGGTACAGAATAAGGATGGGACTTGGAGACTTTGTATTGACTATCAGGCACTGAACAAGATCACTATCCATAATAGGTACTTGATCACACACATTGATGACCTTCTGGACCAACTCAAGGGGGAAAAATATTTTAGCAAGATCGACTTGAAATCCAGATATCATCAAGTACCAATAGAACCCTCTGATGTGTGGAAGACTGCCTTCAAAGCCAAGGAGGGCATTTTCAAATGGATGGTTATGCCTTTCGGGTTGACAAATGCTCCTGCAACCTTCGTGAGGTTGATGGATGACATCTTGCAGCCATTCACCAACTCATTTGTATTGGTATACTTGGATGACATCCAGATCTTCAACCAGAGTTGGGAAGAGCATCTCCACCACATCCGACAAGTTCTCTAAGCACTGCGACAACACAAGTTTTGTGTCAATTTTGAGAAATGAATTTTTGGCATGACCCAAGTTCAGTATTTGGGATACATTATTGATGAACAGGGGGCGCATGTGTATTCAGCCAAGATAAAAGTCATTTGGGATTGGCCAGCCCCAACCACTTTGACGCAGCTTCGCAACTTTCTGGGACTTGCCAATTTCTACCACAGGTTCGTGTTGGGATTCTCTCACATCACTTGGCCCTTGAGTCAAGTCACCAAGGGAGGAGCGAAAGAAAAATTCTTGTTGTATGAATCTCAAAAGAAGGGGTTGGCAGAGTTGAAGCATCGCCTCTACTCTTCACCAGTGCTCACATTACCAAACTTGCAACAACCATTTGAGATTGAGATAGATGCCTCTGGCTATGCTATTGGGGTAGTCCTCATTCAATAGGGGAATCTAGTTGCATATCACAGTGAGACACTTTCAGACACAGTCTAGAAGTATCCCACTTATGACAAAGAGATGTATTCCATTGTGCAGGTCTGCCGACAACGGAAGAATTACATTTTGGGGAAGGAAATGATCATCGACACAGACCACTGACCCCTGCGGTTCATACAGGTGTAATGGAAGTTGTAGAATGATCACCATAAAAAGTGGTCCACATACCTGCACAATTCCATTTGAATATCAAGTACAAGAAGGGCAACACCAATAATGTTGTAGACTTCCTCAATCGATCACCGATCATGGCATTAACCACCGTGCTCAACTCTTGTGGGCACAAGACTTCTGGTTGGGCAGCTCTCTACAAAGCGACCCAAAATTTGGCCACACATACCAGATGCTCTTAGAGGGTCAACAAGTTCCAGATTTTCACCTCCAAGATGCGTTGTTATGCCACCTGGGAAACCTTTTTGTTCCTTCAAGTGAGCGTGCTGAGATGATTTGGGAAGCACACTATAGTTAGATCATTGGGCATTTCAGGGTTGAGAAAACAGTGGCAGTACTACAGAAGTATTTATATTAGCCGAATCTTCGATGGGATGTAGGGAAGTACATCGGATCCTGCACCATTTCCAAACCGACCATCAAGAAGCAAATCCTCTATACTCTGCTGCCTACCCCTAGTCAACCTTGGGAATTCATCTCTATGGATTACATGTTAGGCCTTCCTTCGACTAAGCATGGAAATGACTATGCTTTTGTACCCATCGACATATTCTTGAAGATGGCCATTATGGCGGCCTGCAAGAAAAATATCACAACAGAAGTCACTACTAAACTCTTCTTTGAACGAGTGTGGGTACACTTTGGGATCCCACAGTCTATCATCTCAGATTAGGACAACAGGCTCCTCAGTAGATTTTGGTCCAGTCTCTATTCGATGTTGAACACCAAGCTCACTAAGTCCACATATTTCCATCCCCAACATAATGGCCAGATAGAGGTCATAAACATGATGATCGTACACATTCTACGCATGTACAACTCAAAGCATCCATGCACATGGGATGACAGCCTCCCCTATGTCCAACACAGCTATAACCAGGCTCTCCACAGCCCAATTGGCCACAACCATTTTCAGGTGGGCTTGGGGTTCTAGCCACTATGTCCCATTAATGTGGCCGTACCATTTGTAGCTACTCACGAAGATTCGTCTCATGTCCAGTCTGAAGCCGACAAGGAAAACAACTTCATTGAGCACATTCAGCACATCTTCCAATAGGTCCCTGACATATTGCATAGAGACAATGCTAAGTACAAGTAGCAACATGATTAGCATCGAGGGCCACACAAGTTCTAGGTGGAAGACAAAGTTTGGCTACATTTGAAGAAGGAACACCTTCCTGGGCCCCACCGCAAGGTTCACCTGCTCTGATATGTGCCATACACCATCACCAAGGCAATAGGGGACAATGTGTTGGAGCTCAATATTCCACCATTACTTGTTCTACACATAGTGTTCAATGTGGACTGCCTTCGGCCCTACTTTCCACCATTGTTGGACACATCCAACATTGCAGAACATCTTAAACCAATAGAGTGAAATCCAGACTGCATGGAACAAGCCACAACTGATCGGATCATGTAAACACAGACCAAGAACACACGACAAAAAAGGATCCAACTATATCAAGTTGTCAAAGCATGCCAACTCCTTCACTAGGGCAAGTGTCTCACCAGGGACCAAGTTCAGCAAAAGTTTCCTCATCTCATGGAGGAACTCAACACAATGGGGACCATTACTTCTTAATGGGGGAGGAATGATCCAGGTGAATATTGGTGGCCACCCGCCTATTCCACTTGGACCACCACCATTGTTTCTTTCAGTTTTTCATTTTTCTTAATTGTAGCACAATTTACTATTTTTGGCAGTTTTTCAGGTCTTGAACTTTGAAGCCATTTTGAGGCCCTAAAAGACGTTTTTTTGAAAATTCACCTCAGGTAAATATGAATTTTCAACTCAATATTCATTGTCAGTAGTTGTAGTCCTCGAATAGATCTTTCTAATGAGGTATTGTGTGCATCAAACAAAGATCGTATGCCAAAGTTACGACCTCGGGAAGTTTATGTACCAATTTACCTCAACGGGGCCCATAGTTTAGAGTTTCATCTCCTAAGGTTGGGTTTTTGGATGTTTTTGGGTTTTCCATTGTTTCTAAATAATAAATAGGCCTTCAAGTCTCATTGTAACACAGTTCGAAGGCATGTAGCCACCACATCTCTTTAAGAGATAAGTTACCATTGCGTGAGCTAGTTTACGTCCATTCTGTATGTAAGCATATTTAGTTCTTTGATATCAATGAAATGAAGTTTTATGTTTGTTGGATCTCTATGTGGTTATATTTGTAATTTGTCATGTTTCAGTTTAAATTCAGATCAAAGATGATGCCATCCAACCCATAGATGACGAACTAGGTTCTCTGGTAGAACCTCCTCCTATGGGTGTCCATCTCCTATTTGATGAGATGGGAATCACACCTCCACCAGAAGACAGAGTCATGGACATATGTAATGTCACATTTGATCAACTGAAGGAAAGGATCATGTAATAAAAGTGAAGTTTCTTCACAAATGATCCTCAAAATCCAGTCTCTGTATCCACTTAAAAGCTTACGATTGTAAATACTAGGAGGAATCCATGGGAAATCATGATAACTATTGTTTCTTTCTCTACAACAACACAAGATAACACAAAGTATATGTTTAATGAGAATTCACGATTGAGGAAAGAGTTATATGTATTAAAGAAACAAGCGAAACATCTCGCCGCAGAAAACCAACGACTATCTTCCTACAACTTCAACACATCATAAAGGAATTTAACCATATAGGAGGAATTGAGGCCAATGGAGGATACCATGGTGCAATTTTATGACGAAATGATACTTCTCCATGAAGTAGTGGCACCTCTTGTTGGTATACAAAAGAAAACACAAGAAGTCTTAAAGCTCCTCGAAGTGGAAAACATAGTTATTGATTAAATCTAGGAATGGCCTGCCAAGTATCAAGATATTCCACAATAGTTGGTTAGAAAGGATGTATTGTCGCTAAAGTGGAAAGAGTACAACTAAGACTCCACCATCAAAATTACATTTGTCTCAGAGAACAATCAACTAACACTATTGCTGCCTATAGTCAACTGCACAAGGGTTTAGAGTCTCCAACACAAGAACACAAGATGCCTTCAGTGGGATCACTTAGAGAGATAAGAGGAAGGGAAATCATCTTACAAGAAGTGAGGCAGTACATTGAGCAAATCAAGCATACATCATAACAAGAAGGCTTAGAGATCACTAAAGACATTATTTTACAATATGTTATTGCACCAACTAAATCGCACATGAAATTGTCATGGATATGGAATAATGTACAATCAAGCTCCAAATCCATATTGCAGAAGCACTAGAGGTGAAGATACGACTTGTAGTAGACTTGTCAGTCCTGATCAAAGTTATTTCTATGTAATCCAGAGCATGGCATACATATATTACCAATGAGCTCCATGAAGAAGCAAATGACTTATCTATTTGAAAGTATTTTTGTCATATTAGAAGTTTTGTCTCATATAGCCATTGTCTTATATTTATATTGTCTTTTGTAATGAGTTTAATGTAATGAATTCCAAGAGACACATGTGGAATGTAAAAGGTCATGTATAGAATGTGAAAGTTGTATGGAAGACCATAGGTCATCGAAGTTGAAAAGTCATGTGGAAACTCAAAAGTCATTGTCATTTGTTATAAATAGCTCCTCATAACTCAAGTAAGGGGCTTGGATTATTATAGTTTGGCCTTCGCTACTCCTGTATTGCATTGGAGGCAAATCATTCTTTGGAGAATCAAGTTGTTTCCACTACTGGATCTAGTGTTTCACCTATGTAAAAGTGTACTTGGAATTTTTCATTAATAATTAGAAGCTCCTTGAGCCAACACTTTTTCATGCATGTATCGTGACTATAGTAAGACTGGATTCTTGATATGTTTGCGGTATATGTTAGTGTAATACATACTAAGGCTAATGAACTATTTCATTGCTTAGATATGGATATTGTTGAATGAGTGTTGTTATTCTTTTACGATTGTTGTTTATCTTGTGAACTAATTTGCAAGTAAATCAAGAGGTCTTTCTCTTCTGCTCGCGGGTCTCTCTTAGGATAGTACTATTGCTTCCCTAACCAAAGGCTCATTTCCCTTTACCAGCCGTGGAAGTTTCTTTTGCATTCTACATTTTGTGTCACACAAAGCTTACATAGTTGTTTCCCCAAAGAGGTATTTGTGATCTCTTGTGTATGTGTTGTAACCAAGTTGTACCTCTAAAACCTTTACAATGGTGGTTGGACCATATAGCCGGATGGGAATCCTACACCAAATGGTGTGAGGTCTAATTGGGACCTCACATGAGGGAGATCCCTTGTATGTTGGTTGTATCCAACACTGTCAATACCACGTGCACGCTCGATCCATACACTTTGCTCGCTACTAGCCTCCTTGAGTGATTATGAACCCTCGTACATATTTCCAATCACTAATAGAGGGATATAACTTTGAGGTCCACATCCATGATTTCAGTCATTACGATTGGCAGTGCCACGATTCTTGCAAATAATCTTTAGCTACCTATTGAATGGCCTTGTGCTCTTTTTAGGAGATCCTTGTTTTGCACCATGTGCATTTCCAGCCACAATCTCCGCCTTTGAACAATTGACGAATCAAATATGGGATGACAAAGAAGAGTACGAAGGTGTGGCCATTTTGCCAAATGGGCCACTAGATTACCAGAGGTAGCGAATGAGCTTAATTATCTGGAATTTCAAGTCATATTAAATCACCATAAATAAATCAGTTATATGAAATTATTGTCGTATGAAATCATTAAATGTCTTATTTTTTTTGCTTGTTTGTCAATTTGTTTATGTTCTTCTACCTAGGTTTAACTTGTGGTTTAGAAACCACTATCTAGAAGCATCTAAGCGCCCGTCACCTATTGAATGGCCTTGTGCTCTTTTTAGGAGATCCTTGTTTTGCACCATGTGCATTTTCAGCCACAATCTCCGCCTTTGAACAATTGGCGAATCAATCTCTACACCTTCATTTTAATATACAAGAAAACCACATCCAAATAAATAAGGGTTCATGCACCATGCCCTTGGCATCTCACATTTACTTCTCCACAAGTGAAATCTTTTGTGAAAAAAACCTTCAAAGCCTCCTTTTTACAGTAAATGTCGACAAGCCTTTCCTACTATCAACAACACCTCTACATATGTGATCTAGAGGCACATGCCTCCATGTGGATCACTGAGTTCCTGCAGAAAATACCTTCATGCCTTCCATGGCTTGAACTAACCACTCTCTCCAACATATCATATCAGTTGCATTAGTAGCACCATTGTCAACTCAATGCACGACTTCATGTGGATCACTGAGTTCCTGCATAAAATACCTTCATGCCTTCCATGGCTTGAAATAACCGCTCTCTCCAACATATCATATCAGTTGCATTAGTAGCACCATTATCAACTCAATGCAAGACTTCATTGAGATTATGGTAGCATTGCCTCTCATATTAACTCGTGATATTATTGGTAGCTTATGTAGGCTTTCAATTTTTATCCTTGGATGGCAGTAAACAATGCCCAGCAAGCCATGCGTTCCTATACGTTGAACGCAACATCATCCGCTGGCAGGGCCTTTATTTGAATCTAAACAACCGGTTCGAAGAGGATCCTTTTGACGCTCGTTAATTTGAAAATTGAAAATTTAATTTTAAATCATTAAAAAAAACAAATAAAATACCTCAATCGTTTTTAAAATACCTGCCAACAAAGTTGGCTGCAGAAGTCAACGGCCCGAAAGAATTCGAGGACTGGGCTGTTGGCACAATATTTAGGCCAACATTTTGGTTTAGTAGCTGAGGATACAATGTACCCGTGTAGCCTCAAGATTCGAAAACCCATGGCCGTAACATCAATATCAGTGACAGTGACAGGATTCCAATGCCTCTTTCGTCCCAATGGCTGCGCATCAATCTCGGAGATAAGAAAATTCGGATTTGGGATGCTTAAGAAACATAATCCCATGCTTACGAAACGCAAGTCGAGTCTTCGCCAACACAAGCAATGATCTTGCTTGAACCACCTGCATAATAAAAAACAGTAAGTCGAATTGAAATATTTAACACTAATAAAAAACAAATAAACTAAACATTATGTGCGTACTCGATCATAGGTAGATGCTTCTGTGTTTGGTGGCACTGCTTCCGGTATTAAGTGTGCTTGAACCACCTGCATAATAAAAAATAGTAAGAAGTCGAATGAAATATTTAACGCGCATAAAATACAAATAAACTAAACATTATGTGCGTACTTCTGTATTTGGTGGCACTGCTTCAGGTATTAAGTGTGCTGAAGAAACGTGGGATGCGTTGTGTGTTGACAAAGGCGTCGAGGGTGAGATGATGATGTCGACTGAGTGCCGTAGCGATGGAAATATGGGATGACAAAGAAGAGTACGAGGCCACTAGATTACCAGAGGTAGCGAATGAGGTTAATTATCTTGAATCTCAAGTTGTAGTAGATCACCGTAAATAAATCAGTTATATGAAATTATTGTAATATAAAATCATTAATTTTTTTTTGGTTTGTTTGTGTTATTTTATCTAAGTTTAATTTGTGGATTGAGAAACCACGATTTAGGGACATTTAAGTCTTCAGTCACCCTGACATAACACCAAGCCCAAGCCACACTAGATTTTAGACCGTCTCCTTCTTAGCACTGGTACAACAGCCTCATGAGGTTTGATCCCTAGCACTGGTACAACAGCTTCAATGAAGTTTGATCCTGCAATAATAAGACTTACCATATTTTTACTTTTCAAATTGTTTTTTATATTATCTTTTTCAATTTTACCAAAAATCTAATATAAAAAAATTATTAAAATTATAAATTTGATTTCTGTAATTTGCAAACTTTAAATGTTTAAAAAAAAATGAATGCTAATTAAAACTCAAAATCACATTCATAATTATAACATTCTTGAAAAAATCTCTATCGTAATTATAAAATTCTAAAAAATTAAAATGTTAAAAAGTTAAACGAGTGTTCTTGTGTTCTTGTTTGATGCAGGAAAACAAGTGCAGTTACAGATCAAGCGAGGACGAAATGGGTGCGAGGCGAGCAGATCGACCAAGCTCATAATTAGTGTTTTATTATCGTCATGATATGTCTTCCCTCCTTTTCTAGGGTTTTGGGGTTTAAGAATTTTTTATTTTTTCGGTGTCACTGTATTTTCGGTAACGGAATCTAAAGCATTGGGTAGGCTTTGTGAGTTTAGAATAAGAGTCGGGTTTTATGGCTGTATATGCATTATTTTTATCATTATCTCTCTTATATAATTAGAGATTTTATGCTTGTATATTCATTATTTTTATTTTTATTATTATTTCTTTTGTATAATTAGGGTTTGATTTCCAGAAACATGGCTGCAAGGTTGGTACTCAAGAGCGTTGATACCTTAGCAAATATAAGTTCTTCCTTTATATGCGAGAAGTTGTATAGGAGAAAATTTTCTAAATCATATTTCCCACTTCCTAAGCATAGGGTTTTTGACAAACCTTAGCAGAACAGTGCAATGGAGCTTGGGGTTTCTCATAATCCCTAATATGGGGTTTGGGCTAGTTAGGGGCAGGTATCTGGGAGTCCCAACCAAAATAGGCAGGTGTTCCTTTCCATCACCCTTCAAAGACACGAAGGACATTGGTGAGGAACAAAAGGCCTCATAAAGCTCTAAAAACCTGTGAAGTGAAGCCTCGTAAAGCTCTAAAAACCTATGAAGTGAAGCACACAATCACTGTGGGAAGCGATGTTAACATGAGAAGGGTTACCAGTCTGATGTCTAGAGTGTTGGTGGCTACATAATTTTACATGGCTCACAACAAGGCCCAAATCCAAAATTTAGTAACACAACACTGGAAACCTTTGATCAACGATACCCCTAGTGTTAGTCTCCTTGCTGAATAACTGGCTGCACTTCCATTTTTAGGAGAAGGGAGACCTAGACGTGATTTACAAGAAGCATTGGTTTATTGGTCGTGGTTACTATTGGCTACAAAGATGACATCTCGGTTTGAATCCATTTTTGGAGAAACCCAAGTCTCAAAACCTTTGGGTTAAGATGCTTGGTTTTCCTTGGAGCTCTAGACCCGTCATATCATTATTAAGCTAGCCAACGACTTCGAAAGATTTATGTATTTTGATGACCTATCTTTGGTTTCTTTTGACAAAAGGGTCCTATGTTTCTTGCTGGGGTTGGATGTTTCCTAGGGACTTTCAGTAGAGTTCGAGATTATTCTAGGGGAAACGTTTTTCAGTTAATGGTTGGACTATTTGAATGTTTTGTTTATATGCCTATGATGCCATCAACCGGGTCACCTTAAAATGACATGTCATTTCAAGATTAGTACGTGCTCCAAGTACTCAGTTGCTCTTAAACCTGGACTATGCCAAGTTTCTCTAAGTTCCTCAATGTGGAGCAGTTTAGTCTAGTAGTTTTCAGGACCAATAGATCTAATGCAATGGGGGGGTTAGTCATTCACTTGTAGTGGCTTCTAATGTGTTAGTAGATGATGTGGGTTCCCTTAATATGATCTCTAAGGGAAAGTTTATTGAGGAGATATTGGTTAAAAAGGCTTCAAGTACTATACATGTTGTGGGTGAGGTGTCTGTGTCTCTAGCCATTGTATCCTCTCACCTCGATTTTGTGGAGGGGGAACTCCCTCAATCATCTAGTGTTGTTAGGTCTACAAAATTAGAGAGGAGCCTATCGTTAGTATGTGGGGGTGAACTTGTTCATTATGGTGACCCCTCTTATGATGGTTCTCATCCATTTCTAGGCATGCTTCTATGGTGGCCCCTTCTACCATAGTATGGTGCATTATGGAGAGACGAGCAAAACAAAGGAATCTTGTACCTGGATCGAATGTTGGGATCAATCATTCTCCTCTTTCTCCTGGAAAAGAATCTTCCACATCAAATGCTTTCTTAGGTAAGCTTATCTAGCCACTTAATTCTCAAGATATTAAAATGCTGGATAACATTTAAGTTAACTCTTCTCGTTCTCTTGCTACTTTTTCATCTGTTTCTTTTCTTTATGCAAACTCTGACTCTATTCCTCAATCCACCAATGGATTGCAACATGAAAAATTTCCTACTCTTAGTAGGAATCCCTCTCTTCCTACTAAACAGTTTCACCCTCGCAAATATGTTATCTCTCAAAACCATCTTTTAAGAACTTCTAGCACCACTTATACATCTTTGTTTACCTCTAGCCTTTTCAATCATTCTAACTATTTTAGCCCCTCAGAAAGGTGTCATGAACACCCTCTTTTCTCTGTACAACGTCTTCCTCCCCTGAATCCTCAACATTCTTTTTACCTTGAGAAGGGGGTCTCTTCTATATCTAGTTTGTATCCCCTTAACCCCTTGACTCCGGGAGGTTGCAATCTAAAGAGGGATCTTTAAGGAGGTCACAAATATTTATGTTAACCATAGGGAACTTAGAGTGGAGAATCCCTCTAATGAATGTTCACAATAATCATGATTTCTTATAAAATCTAGGGAGTTGGGTGCCCTTCCAATAAACATGCTCTTCATAGACTAGTTGGTCTCCACAAACCCTTTGTGATCTTTATTAAAGAAACTATGGGGTGAGGTTATAAAGCTAGGGAGGACTTTCATAAGATTTTTCCTGTGTGGTATATATGCTTCGTTGATGATGTGGGACACTCTATGGGTTTGTTGGGCATCTGGAACACATCTGATGTTTTTCTTAGGCCCTTCTTTTCCAAGGCTGTTATAATTTTGGATGGTCATCTTAGAGGATTTGAGAGTCTTGTCTTACTTGTCAATTGTTATGGGTCGTATGTGTATATAAAGGTGTTTTGGAGATAGAAAAGTGGTTTGATGTAGGAAAACTCACTCATTTTAGCTAGGGACTTGAACTTCATCACTTCTGCTAGTGAATTTTTGGGGGTTAATGCTCAGACTGACCCTCTTGCCCCAATTTTCTCTCAACTAATTTTGGATTCCAACCTTATTTATGTTTTTCCAATACCTCTAGCCCCTACCTAAAAGAATGGGAAGCTGGGGGCTCATGGGATTTCTTAAAGGTCGGACCATTTTCTAATAGTTTAACCCTCGACTGCTAGGATGGGGAATGTTTGGTCCTAGATCTATTCAGAGGGCTTATATTATCATTTTCCTATCTTCCTACAACTATTTTTAGATCCTTCCCCCATCAGGTTTCCTTTCAAGTTCAATTGCTCCTAGATAAAAGATTATTCCTTCATCTATTTGGTTAATTCCTATTGGAAGAATTTTTCATTTGGGCCCTCACATTCTGCTATGGAATCTTGGGTTTAAGAAATGAAGGAACTTAAAAAAAAAGGTCAAAATTTGTGCTAAGAATAAAAAAATAGTGATAGAGGGAGTTGGGATCTATTGAATTAGAGTACATGACCACCTTTCAATCCTATACCTCCTCATATTTTCTTAATGAAGTGAAATTTTATCTCTATAATCTAGAAGATAGGAAAGCCCTGTTACTTAAAGCTATCAAGGAGGAGTGGCAATCAAAAAGCAGAGTTATCTGGGTTAAGGAAGGAGGTGGAAACACCAATTTTTTCCATAAATTTGTAATGGACTTATAAAATGGGTGAAGGTGACAAAATCTCTGTATATTAGACATCTAGTTTTTGTGGATGGTGTTTTTGTTTTTTGGGAAGGTAGGGTTGTTGAATGGGACATTTTTCATAGAATATTCACTACTTTTTTCCATGCATCTATTATGGATATCAACAGTAAAAAATCTTCTTTCCTTTAGAGTAGGACTTCAGCTGAGACCATAGCCTCCATTAATTCTTTCTTGCCCTATAAGGTGGAATCAATTAAGAAAGGATTCACATATATTGGATTCCAATTGAAACTGAATTGTTACCACTTGGAAGATTGGTCCTGGTTAATTAAGAATTTAAAGAAGAATTGGTAGCTAGTGTTACAAGTGGTTATCTCTAGGAGGTAGAACAATTTAAGTAAACTCAGTGTTGGAGAGTATCTCGCTGTGTTGGTTAACACTCTCTAATATCTCAAAATTAATTATTAGGAAGATTCATTAATGCATGTTTAATTTCCTCTCATCTAGTAAAAAGGAAAAGGAAGTTATCCATTTGGAAAAATGGGACCTTTTATTTCAACATAAAATCCTAGGGGATTGGGGTTTCAAAAATCTACACTGGTTTCTCTTATGCTCTCAATGAAGAGCCTTTATAGTGCTATGAATGGTTTTGGTCTTTGGAATCAAATTATTAAGGACAAATACTTAAAGAAAAGTTATCTATCATTGGTGGACTAAGATCCTTTGACAAGCATGTTAATAACTCTGGTTCTACTACCTGGAGGCACTTGTTGGAATCTTTCCCTTGGCTCTCCTCCCCTCTTTCCTGGAAGGTGGGTAAGGGTAATCAGATCATTCATGGGAAGGATGATTTTAGAATATGACACTTTTTATAAACTATCTCCAAAGCTAGAAATAATTTTACATGGACCATTGGCTATGAATGGGACCTTTTGTAAAAGGTGATTTCTAACGGTATTTACCTAGATAACAAAGATGATTTCATATTCTAGAGTTGGAATACCTCTTATGGACAGGTTTCAGCTAGACTAGCTTTTGAATCTATCTCCTCTTCCACACTAAAACATAAGATATATTTGGTGGCACATAAAGATATGGAAATGGCCATTGCCTCAAAAAATCTGGTGCTTTGGTTAGATCTCTCCAAGAAACTATATTCTTACATTGGACAATCTACAACAAAGAGAATTCATCGGCCTGAATGTTTTCTATCTTTGTATGAGTGGGCCTAAATTTGTGGAACCAACTTTATTCATTTCTCCTTTACCAAGGTTGTATGTAAATACATATTATTTTTTTCTTAGACATCAGCTCATTGGATCAACCCCTTCTTTTCAATCCTACCTCTACTGGTGGGATCAAGATATGGGCATATTTAATACACTACCAATATTTCTTGTTGGGGCACCTTGAAGGTGAGGAAAAAATACATATTTGAATATTTGACCATCAATGTTGATCATATACTAACTTAGTGTTGAAATATGTAAGTAGGTTCGGTCTTCATAATGGCATATGTAATCATGATTTTGTGTATTTAATGAAAAAGAGAAAAATAAAATTATTATTTGTATTCTTGAGTCATTGGTTTCATGCTCAAGGGAAATTTAATTTTAGGTCAAGCACCCATTGAGTGCTTCTAGGTTTGTCATAAAGTCAATTGAGTCTTTATCATGTATTGAAGACCCATTTGGGCATGTTACATATTGTAAAGAAAAAGTTATTGAGTCAAAATAAATTCAAAAGACCCTCCAAGACCTCGTCATGGCACAAAGATAAAGTTGGCCTACATGAAGGGACAAGTTAGACTCAAGAGAGAAATTCGTATTGTTCACAAGCCTATAAATAAGAAGGAATTCAACCTCATTTGCTCACTCACTCAAGAAATTTCGATCTCCTCAATATAGAAGTTGTAAAAGGACAAAGAAGAAGATCAAGATCGAAGATTTTATGCCTCTCTCCCTCTCTTTCGTTAGGGTTTCTACTATTTTTGGGCTAGATGAAATTATGAAGATGCAAGATCGAAGTTGTGAAGTTGCAAGGTTGAAGATGTGAAGTGGCAAGGTCGAAGATGTGAAGTTGCCTCTAGATTGAAGAAGCTGCTAGGTAAAAGTTTTTGAAGTTGCATCAAGGTTGAAGACGTGAAGCTACCAGGTCAAAGTTGTTGAAGCTGCTAGATCTAAGTTGCGGAAATTGTTGTTGGGATCGAAGTTGTTGGAGAAGTTGTTGGAAGGTCAAAGTTTGTTGGTCGAAGTTGTGGAAGGAAATCTCATCAAGAAGGAAGGATGACTTGGCATTAGAGGGTCTTGGTCAAGGGTCATAAGTCTTGGAATTAATCATTGAAGTTCTATAAGAAGAGAATTATTCTGGTGGGTTTTCCTCTCAGTTGGAGAGGCTTTGGCCCTCACTGATCACCTATATCTTGTGTCCTATTGTCTCATTATTCTTTATGTTTTGGTAGTTGTTTAATTATAGATAACACTAATAATAATACAAAAACAAGAAGTTAATCAAGTAAAGTAAAAATACATCACAAGTAGTTATCAAAGTAAGAGAAATCACCGACACTTGTTTTCCCTTAGATTTCTCAACATGGGATTAGAGCTAAGGTGACTACATCAAGGAAGGGAAACATGAAGAAGGACACTCTAGGGCCCAAGTATAAAGAGATTATCCTGGAAACATCAAGAGCATCAATCATCAATAAAGACTAACCCTCTCATCATATTGAAAGGGAATAATTAAGAAGTTTCTATTGGCCCTTTCTATTTGGAGATATAAAGAAGTTTGCTATCTCATGTCATAAATGCCAAATCTTTGAGGGCAAAAGAAAGCCATTACCCTTGCCCCTTAAGCCCATCTCAACCGAGAAACCTTTTCAACAATGGGGTCTTGATTTCATTGGAGAGATCCACCCCTCTTCCTCAGGCCAGCACAAGTGGATTTTAACAGCCACCGACTATTTCACTAAATTGATTGAAGCCATCCCATGCAGACAGGCCAATGACTCCATCATCATCCAGTTCCTTAAGTGCAATATCCTTTCTAGATTAGGCTGCCCTGAGAAGATCATCATTGACAACGCCGCTGCTTTCAAATCCAAAAAGATGATCAGTTTTTGCCATAAATTTCACATTACCTTGGGCCACTCCACAGCCTATTACCCCCAAGGTAATGGTTTGGCCAAGTCATCCAACAAGAGCCTGATTAATATTATCAAGAAGGTATTAGAAGAAAACAAGAAGAACTGGCAGAGAAAGATCACAAATGCCCTATGGGCAGACAAACTTTCAACAAAAAAATCCATTGGGATGAGCCCTTATGAGCTGGTGTATGGCATGGAGGCCACGTTTCCATCCTCCTTGGGCACTCCTATCATGAAAATGTTGCAAGAGATCCAAGCAAAACCAAATGATATTCAAAGAAGAATCAATCAGACCATTCATATTTAGCGAACCAGAGAGCAAGTTTATAACAGAGCTCAAATATTGCAAGAGAAACTCAAAAAGATGATTGATAAAAGAGCTAAGGCTGAGGATTTCTACATTGGCGACAAAGTTCTAAGGTGGGACTCACGAAGAGAAGACAAGGGCAAACATGAAAAATTTGATTTTTTATGGAAAGGGCCATTTGTTATTTCTGTTGTTCAGGGAAATAACACATATTTCCTCAAGTCTGTAGAGGGCAGCACTGTTGAAGAAGGCCCTGTTAACGGTCGAATGCTAAAACATTACCATGATCCCTATTAAGGGGTATAATGCAGCTCTGTACATATCTCTTTGTACATTAATATTTGTATATATTAGCACTTTGTTTTATTTTTTTAGCAGTCTGAGTGTTAGAGGAGCAGCAGCAAAGTTTGCTAAGACACAGCCAGTGCAAGTACTCCATTTTGAAGGCTCTATCTCTGCATTAGTCTCAGCAAAACAGCAGGAGTAGCGTTGTCATGTCACAGCGATTCATGATAAAAGGAAACTGGTTGTAGTTTGCAGTATCCAATCAGAAAGTATCAATAAGAGAGGAGCATTGTTTAGTTTCACATCAGCAACTGATTCTAGACCAAAAGCTAAGGGAAATACATCAGTTTTGATCCATGTCTGGTTCTATTTCAAAGGCAATGCTCAAGCAATATGGTATGTAATAGCAAGCATGCAGAAGAAAGCAGGCAGTGCTATGTATTTCACAATATTTTAATGAAGGAGATGGCTGCTCCTATTTCAAAGTTTCACATTTTTAGCAGCCAGCACAAGGAAATTCTTCAGTCCACAGCAATAATAGAAGATCAAGGCAGTCTGACCTGCTGTTCTTGGCTTTTCACAAGGAAAATCCATCCCCAAGTGGAGCCACTGTTAGCCTTTTGTTGCAACAGGTTTTCATATTTCATGATTGACAGTTTCACATGCCAAATATGTCATACTTTGCATGTTGCAATGCTCCATATTTCCTAAAAAAGGCCAAAGAAGAGGCCATGAGAGTGGGCCAGTCTAAATGCCACTGCTGTATTCCAATTTTCATGAGTTATTCCTTTTTGAACAATTTTCTGTTAAAGGAAGGCCAAACAGCTTAATCTTGGCTTCCCTAGGTTTCAATTTCTTGTTTAAGAATATAGAGAATGAATATCTGTCCAAACAGTTTAATCTTGGCAGATTTGTAGATAGGTAGAGAAACAAAGGAGCCCAACTGCTTAATCTGGGCCCTTGGAAGAAATAAGTGTAGATTTAGATAGGAGGACAGTCAAAAGAGAAAAGGATAATCTGGGTCTGCAAGTCCAAATGCACCTATGCAGAAAGAAGAAAAAATGCTAGGTAAGTAGGCTGGGTAGGTAGTTTTGTAGTTGCAGAATCATGCTCTGTAATCCATTTCATGTTTTCAGGTGTTATATCTTCACATATTACAGTTATGATGTAGTTTTCCATTCGGAGGAGCTCAAGTGAGGCATGTCTAACTCCCCCTTCTTCTCATTTCCCAAATCACTCACTAACTTCCTTGAAGGGGTCAAGATCTGCTTGATACCTCTCACTTTCATCATTTTCCATATCATTTGCCTTGGTAAAGATCTGCTTTGCTCAAGGCATGTTCATACTTCCTATATGAATCATTTTCCCCCTATTAGCCTAAGATTCACATACTTAGCGCTTTCTGATCACTTGTCATATTAACTACTAATTTTACTATGTAGCTCCCTATCTATCTCCCCTTCCCTTATTAAAACTATGTTAAAAAACTCCCCTATGTACATATTCCCATCCCCAGGCACTATAGCCCTATTATATCAGTTTGGGAAATGTTAAGTCCATTTTGGGCTTAGCATTAGCCTTCTGTGTCCTAACCAGGAGTTAGTCTGACACCTGGTCACTCTAACAACCATTTCCCACTAAGTCCCAACCCTACAATACACATTCCCCGCCCTTATCCTAAGGTCACGCATACAAATATATTTCCCCCGCTTGCAAATAACCCAGAACCCACATTTCTAATGTTTAAAACCCCCCCGCACCATATAAAAACAAATAATTAAATATGCGCGGGCCCCGTCCCTAACCATCCGCCGCCTCACTCGTGCCGCCGACAGTCAGATCTGGCACGCCCAAGATCTACGGTGGGTGGGCCTTTTTGTACGCCGATGTATCGAGGGTTAACGCCCGGGAGATGGGCATTTTTCCCGTCGTACTCCCGCCATGCGTCACCCTCTCGGCTGTGGCGAAGCCCCCTCCTCCAAAACCACCTGCACACAAAAGCAGTGCGCCCGAAACCAGATACTGCCTTCCCACCTCCTGCGTCAGCGCCACGTCATGCTGACGTCACCATGCTGCGTCGGCCTCCTGCCGTCGTGTCCTTGCCATATCACTACCACGTCACCCGCCGTATTGCTGACGTTACCCTGCCACGTCACCGCCGTACTGGGACCCACCACTGACGTCATGCTGACGTCACTATCAAAAAAGTGCGAAAGGCGCAAATTGCAGCCTAGGAAGCCAGGAATCAAAATCTGAGGCATTTTTTCCCTTTCATAGCTCGGCTTCAGCAGGCCCGAAAGGCGCAGAATGACATGAATTTCTTTGCGCAACATTCAGAAAGGGGTAAACACAGTTTTAAAAGCAAACAGAGGGCTGAACAGTAGCCATGAAAGGTCGATGCAATGGTTCAAAGAGTATCAGAAGTGAGAAAGGCGCACATTCAGTGCCAAAGCCTATCAAGGAAGCGGCAAAGAGTATCAGTCGAATGTTTTAAATGAAAACCTTTATTCCCAATGCAGGTGGACATTGAATGACCTCCAACAAAGTCAAAGAAAGCAGTAAAGGCCAATCAAGGCTCTCCCATCACAGTTAATGCTCCTCAGAACCACTCAAGAGCATGGATCAAAACCCAAAGCACAGTTATGGCTAAGTGATCAGCACAGAGCCATAAAGACAACACATTAAACTCCTTTTGGTACAGCTGCCCCAGCGCAGCTCGAGGATATTTTCCCGCATTTATTTCAGACATGTATTAGGTTAAAGACACTTGTTACAGCAGATCTATCTGAGATCTGATCTTTATAGATATTTTACTTATAAAAACCACCCTAATTCACTGTAAAAAGGGATGGTTGGTTGTATAGCTCCAAGAGAGACTCGCTCTGTATACCTGAGGTTTTACTTAATCAACGACTGCTGAAAAGCTTGGAGGAATGACTGTGTGATGTGTATGAATGTTTTGAAGAATTGAATGTGGAATTCTTGTGCTGCAACATGACTCAATATGTGTTTCTTACCTTTGTTTTCCATTGATGTACCATCCAAAATAGCAGAAAGAATGAATAGTTTAGAATTGGTTTAATTGCCCTCTATGCTCAATATCTGCTGTTTCTATATGTTTTCATCTGAATTAGAAATGAATATGAATTCCCTGTGGCTCATATTTCCCCTAATTCACTCATGTTTGATAGTTATCTAGGGATTCTTTACTGCTCCTAGATAGAGCTCATTCACCTTCCCTCTGCTAAGCTGAACGAGAGATTCTTAACTGCCTCTCATTCCTAGCCTTCACTCCATCCTTTAGATTGAATGATTGTTTCATGTGCAGCTAGCTTGCTCCACATTCCCTCTTGTGACCAAGAAACGCACCAGCAGTCCTACTTCTTGACTCCACGCCCAATGGTTTGAAAACTTTCATGCTATCCCTGCCTCTTTACTTGAAAGCATTATCCATCCCACCAAAACTAAAACAAAACCCCTTGTACCCAATAACTAGCCTAAAATCATCATCAACAAAGCTAAATCCTAAAGAGAGAGCCCTCTCTGACTGCTGGTGGGCTAGCACCTACAGTCCAAAGATTGGTTTGTGGTTACCTCGGCCGTATCCCTCAAGGAGCTAAGGTACAACCTGAGTGATAACAGTTGGCAAGGCTAGCTTGTAGGCTACTTCTCCAATGTGCTGAAGTATTTGATATGATCCGTAGAATTTTGGAGATAATTTCTGACAACCCTTGTCTTTGAGTGATGTTTGCTTATATGGTTGCGGCCTCAAGAATACCTGATCCCCTTCTTGAAATTTGCGCTCTGAATGATGTTGGCTTGCCTATTTTCTTTCATGTGATTTTGAGCTTGATGGAGATTCTCTTTGAGGTGGGCCAGCATGGTTGCATGGTTCTGTAGGAGTTGATCCATTTCTTGTACCTTCGAGCATCCCTGGATATAAGAAGTAGGTGAAGGAGGGAGTTGATCATAAACTGCTTCATATGGAGTCATTTTGGTGGTGGCATGATAGTTAGTATTATACCACCATTCGGCTAGAGGTAACCACTGTACCCATAGATGTTGTTTTTATGAAGTGAAACACCTGAGGTAGGTCTCCAGACATTTTTTGACTGCTTCAGTTTGACCATTAGTTTGGGGATGATAGGAAGTATTGAGTTGTAGTTGGGTACCATGTAGCCTGAAGAGTGCCTGCCAAAATTTACTGGTGAAGATCGGGTCATGATCAGACACAATGGAAGTGGGCATGCCATGCAATTTCAAGATCTCGTCCATGAAAGATTGAGCCACCAAAGCTGGTGTAAAAGGGTGGGGTAGGGTGCAAAAATGAGCATACTTAGAAAGTTTTTCCACAACCACCATGATGACTGACTTGTTGCCTGACTTCGGAAGACCCGTAATGAAATCCATAGAAACCTCCGTCTAGATTAAGGCAGGGATGGGAAATGGTTGTAATGTGCCTAGGGATTTGACTGTTTCTCCTTTGTGGCGCTGACACACATCACACTCAGCTACGAAAGTAAGAATGTCCTTTTTCATGCATGTCCAAAAGAATGAACGTCGAGTGCGAGCATAAATCTTCTGAAAACCTGAATGGCCTGCAGTGGGAGATAAGTGCAACTCCGTCAAAATGCGACTTTTGAGGGTGGATATTGGGGATATCACTACTTTATCCTTGTAGCGAAGAATCTCATCCTGCCAAGAGTAGCCCACTGTGGAATTTGGATCCGCCTGCAATTTATTAATGAGTTGGGAGAACAAAGGATGTGAAAACCATTCCTTGCGAGACTCTTCAATCCACTCTCGAATGGGAAGAGAGATTGATAGTACAGTGCTTTCCTCCTCAAATTGGCATGATAAAGCATCCGCTATGACATTTTCTCACCCTTTCTTGTAAATTATCTCATAATAATATCCCAACATTTTGGCTAGCCATTTATTTTGTTGTGGCAAGGATAGGCGTTGCTCCAGAAAAAATTTAAGGCTTTGATGGTCTGTGCAGATTTGGAAATGCCGCCCCAATAAGTATGATCACCAGGTATCCACTGCATGTAAGATGTCCATCATCTACTTCTCGTAGGTAGATTTTCCCAAATTTGTCCCACTTAGTTGTTGGCTAGTGAAGGCCAAAGGGCAACCTTCCTGCATTAAGACAACTCCAATATCTATACCTGAAGCATTACATTCAATCACAAAAGATTTGGTGAAGCCAGGTAGTGCCAATACGGGAGTGGAACACATGGTATGTTTGAGAGCTATAAATGCCTATTGTGCTTCATCATTCCAGAGGAATGAATTTTTCTGAGTGAGGGGTCTAGCAATGTGACCATAATTGCAGACAAATTTGCGATAGTAGCTGGTGAGACCCAAAAATCCTCTCAAGCTCTTCAAGGTCTTTGGTTGAGGCCAATCCTGCATTGCCTGGATCTTTTTGGGATCCACCCTGATACCTTCACGCCCCACAATGTGGCCCAAATACTCAACTTCTTCCATGCCAAAAGAGCACATGGAAAATTTGACAAATAGTTTATGCTTCCGGAGCAGTTGCAAGAGCAGATCTACATGCTGGAGATGTTTTTCCCAGGTGAGGTTGTAGATGAGGATGTCATCAAAGAAAACAAGGACAAATTTTATGAGATAGGGTTTGAGCAGGTGATTCATGAGGCTCTGAAAAGTAGATGGGGCATTATAGAGACCAAATGGCATGACCAGGAATTCATAATGGCCTTCATGAGTTCGAAAAGTAGTCTTTGGAATGTCTACTTCTTTCATGAGAATTTGGTGATAGCTCGAGTGAAGGTTGAGCTTAGTAAAGAATTGAGCCCCATTTAGTTCATCTAGCAAATCATCAACAACCGAGATGGGAAAGTTATCTTTGACTGTCAGCTTGTTGAGGGCCTTGAAGTCTGGACACATATGCCATTCCCGATTTTTCGTGCACACCATGACCACAGGCGAGGAATAAGGACTAATTCTAGGACGAATGACACTGGCTTCCAGGAGTTCCTTGATGATTTTTTCAATTTCATTCTTTTGGGCGAAAGGATATCTATATGGGTGCACATTTGGTGGTTGTGCCCCTGGGACCAAAGTAATGCTATGATCATGTTCCCCTCTCGAGGGTGGAAGCTCATGAGGCTTGTTAAAGACCTGTGGATGGTTGTTTAAGACTTGTTGCATCTCAGGATGAATATGAATAGAAGTGGGTTCGAAGGCATGGATGGCATTAAATTGGGATAAACTCCATGGTGGCCCTTTTTTAACAATTTTTCTAGCCTATGCGAGCTGATGATAGAAGGAGCACCTTCCTGGAGTCCACGGAGGGTATGTGTGTGGTTATTCTACTTGAAGCTCATATATAACTCTTGGAAATCCATTGTGATTGGGTCGAGTGTGCGGAGCCATTCAGCACCCAAGACAATGTCACACCCACCCATGTTGATGGCAAACATGTGGGTCTTTAGGTGATAATCCCCCATTTGAAGTTTGACATTTTCACAACAGCCTTCACATTTCATTGTCCCCCCATCAGCAATCTGGACCTAGAAATTAGAGACTGCTCTGACAAAACAATGCACTGCTTCAACGACTTTTTGATGGATAAAGTTATGTGTATTGCCACTATCAATCAAGACTACTACAGGTCAATGCTTAATAAAACCTCTGATTTTGAGAGTTTGGGGAGAATAAATTATTGCCAAAGCATGAAGCGAGATAACTGGTTCTTCAGGTGTAGCTGGGAGCTCATTGTCCGGCTGGTTGCCCTCATCTTCCACCTCTGGTCCCTCAATTGGTGGGGCTTCCTCAGATGAACTGTGATCAGTAGCATCAATTTGAAAGAATTTGGGTTCCTTGCATTTATGCCCCAGGACTATTTCTCATCACAGTAGTAACACAATCCTTGCTTTCTTCTTTCTTCCATTTCAGCAGGTGACACCTTTTGAACCTTAAGTGTTTGGGTAGTGCTCGGAGCTTGGGTGGGGCATCCCTTGGCTATGAAATTTGGACGAGTTGACTGGGCCGCTAACGTGTGTTCTACTTCACAATCTATCTTGCAAGCTGCCAGCCATGAGATTAGGTGTTGTAGTCAGACGTGGGCTTTTATGGCATCTTTGAGACCACTGATAAAACATTCCAAGTAGAATTCATCTGCTAGACCTCCTATGCGGAAGGCTAATGCTTCAAAGACTTTAATATATTCTTGCACTGTGTCTGTCTGTCAGAGCTTAGTAAGATGACCCAAAAAGTTAGATTCATGGTCAAAGTGATCAGAAAGGGCTTTTGAGAATATATGCCAAGTTAGTGGCATCTCATAGCAGCGTTGATGCCATTGCCACCATTGCCATCTTTCTTGGTCCAAGTACAAGCTTCCCACACTTAGGTTAGTCGCATCATCTCTGATTTGATTCAATGTAAAATATTGCTCCACTTGTGCTAGCCATATGGCCAGATGAGAGCCATCAAATTTATACATGTCCAGCTTGGGTGGTTGAAGCTGGGACTGTTGGTGGTTTCCATAGAAGTGAAGAGAATGGCTAGACTCGCCCTCAAGGTTTTCATTAAAATCATATGCCTCTGATTGTGCCCCCAACTTTCCCTTTGTGATTATGTCATTTAAGGTCTGGATTTGCTTTGTTAATGCCTCCAACTTTTGTTCAAGGGTGTCGATCTTCCCATTGGCCATAGATTGAGCTCTGGTTTGTACCATGCACCAATCCGATGCACTTGTCGTTACTGTGAAAAACAAATTGGGACCGCCTAAAATTTTGATGTTGACAAGTGAATGGTACCACCTTGCTTAGCCCGTCAACCTGATTCTTATGGGCTAAGTCTCTTATCAACGTCCTGGGAGGGAGGAGTTTTATTCCTCACTTAGGAATACTGCAGTTGCCGATTCCCAAAAAAGTTAATTCTGTCCAATGTCCTGTGAGAATCATGCCTAGGTATAGGAGCCACACAAGTAGCCAGATCTGTCGGTGAAACCCTCAACTGCAGAGTATGAGTAGGAATGTGGCAGTGAACTAAACCCTACTGTTAGATATGAATGGCGGATCTGATTGGCGGATCTGATAGATCTGAATGGCAGATCTGAGAGATCTAAATGGCGGAACTGATTGTTGCAGTTGCGACAGAACCCAACCTGCTAGATCTTATCTGGCAAAGACGATGCGTGATCTAGAGAGAGACAAGGGAGCTATGGTCTCAATGAGTGTTAGGTGCTACAGATCGCAATATACATAAGGGTCTGACAGTAGTACTTGGCCCAATCTTTTAGGGCACTAACCAAGGAGGATCAACCATACTCTTAGTTGTACAACCCGACTACCCTATCGTCCGCATGAGTAATTTCCCCGAGTGTTGTTCTCGGTGTACTGCAGTAGCAAGACGACCGACGGTTTATCTATGGTGAGGTTTCAAGAGAGCCTAGGGGGCTTCCGATATACCTAGAGGGTACTTGGAAGACAGTCTGTGCACGGTTCTGTCTAATGCACTACTACTTGAAGGGGTACCCACAGGGGTTACAAGGGAGTTGAACAAGCATGACAACCTCTTGTATTTCCTGCGCTCATGCCTCCCCAAATCCACAGGTTTATGCGCTCAACGACAGATCCCGTGGTTTAAAGACGTTGAAACACGTCACTAGCCAAAAAAATTCTGCTAAAAATGGAGATCCCACCATTCCTAGAAAATGCTCTGATACCACTTATTATGCTATTGACCTGTGGGAAGATACCAGAATACCAAGTATGAGAAGAAATATACCCAGAACATAGAACAATAAGAAATAACAACATGTATTTTATTATTCAAAAAGGAAAGCAATTTTCACTTGCCTCTTCGAGGGGGCAACCTCCAATAGAGCTCGGCTCAATTACAAAATAAGACACGACGCTCCTCAAGGGGAGTCTTTATCCTTTATATAGGATTCATGCATGCAATACCATGGGTCAGTACGATGGTTCTTATTAATACCATCTATCTAATACCATGGCCCATTTGCAACTAACTGTGGTCCCTTCTTTAAATGCGGGTCAACCACTTACAATTATTAATATGGGATTTATTGACTCTTTAACTAACTATAACTATGAATCGACCCTATTACATAAATAAGGGGGTTAGGGTTGGACCCTAACAATAAGGAATATATTTTTCAGGCAGTGTGGAACACAAGTGAAATGGGTTCCCTCGAAGCGTGTAGACGAACAACGTGCGGGTCATGTATTCTTCAAAGATTCCATGTCTTTTGCATGAGCCTACAACACTGACCGCATGCCCAACCAAGGCTACATAGCCTCCACCATCATATGTTTTATGTGACAAGTTATCCAAGATCTATTTGGAGATTTTGAAGTCATTTCCATAAGACATAGACTCTGGAAGAGAAACTATGTAGTTAGTCATAATAGATATGCAAAGATTCAAAACATGTTGTGAGGACTCAGCTTGTCATTTGGCCCTTATAGCACGAAAAAGTTGACAGTGTTGGACCAGCCAACATGTCAGGGGATCTCCCCTATAAGATGTCCCAACTAGACCTCAAACAGTTTGGTGTAGGAGCCCCAACAGTGGGTCATACGATATGGCCTTGACTGCGATGGTGCGCAGAGGCAAGTAAGATGTCCCTGTTGGTAGAAAGGGTGTGACATATGCAATTAGTTAAGGAAGGTGCATGAGAATTTCTAACACACGGGGGCTGAAGTTAGTGCGGCCCTTGGAAACCTATGAAAGCACGAAGTTAAGAAGGGAACACATGAGCGAAGATGCATCACAAACTGGAAAGCAAGTGAGCTAGCAATCCAAAGTGATGGTTAAACCAACAACACATTTCAGTAAGATTCATACATACTTATATAGGAAAGCCATACATGCATAAGTAAGAAAACAGATACATATATTATTAGAGTAGACAAATTAGATGAACTACAATAACAACATATTCATGAAATGTGTTGGCTCTATTATATTAAGAAGTGAAAGTTCCAGTCATACAGTACAACCATGACCAACCACTAATTATGACTGAGGAACGTTATAGTCACTTCCGCATGCTCCTCCAAAGAGATATGTTAGCTCTGTACAGTGGAGAAGCCAAGGATCGTTACAACACTGTCCAATATTTCTCTAAGATACTCCTATTGGAAGCTTTGCTGACCAAAAGCCTATACAATGAGTTATGAGGGATTATATATAGCAAAGGGTGGGGTGGCCCTTGACATTCCCCTTTGTGATTGTTCACCTACCCTCATGACTCTTCAACTACTCTATGTTTGTTACATTCAACTATCGACACTTGAACTTCCACTTGATAATATGTTACATAAAATTTGCACATGTACCCATGTGAGACAAAGTAGGCTTGAGGAAGCCATGCAAGACATCACTAACACTCAGACCATTGTGGTAAAACCAACTCTTCGACATCCTTGTGATGATCGACGGTGGCGAACTGATGCCAAGCTTGGTCGTCCATGATGGTGTCCGTGTGCTCAATGGTGCCATCCTGCTGAAAGCGAACTCTTGCCTCCATTGCATCCGGGTACAATGATATGGCCCCTCAGTCGAACTCATTTGATAGCATATGCATCATTGTCTTGAGTGTGGTTGGACCAGAAACATATTGATGCATAGTGTCTGTGGTGATCTCCAAGTGTGTGTTGGTGACCATGCACATCAACTTGTCGAAGTACATGTTCAACTCCAGTCAGACTTTCTTCTTGTCTTCGCCTCAATGAGTATGCCAAATGGTTGGGATCGCATGCCTGCGCACAATGACATGCATGATGCTGAATTCCCTTGCATGCAATCAACAACACTTCTCACATTGTCTGCTCCATGACAGTTGATGGGATGGATCTATAACTTGTACGGACACAGTTTCATCTGTTTCTGCATGTTGCACCCCCTGGTATACCTATTCATGATGTAGCTAATTCTCTCGTATGTGTAGCTCATGTTCGTCCATGAGTTGTTGCTTCAGCACATGCAACTCCTTCTTTTTTTCTCTCTCTGCCTTCGCGTGATCTACGTGTCATGCCATCACCTCATAGCCTCAATCTCAAAAGCTTATTTCGTCATGAGTGGATCTTCTTTTAACTTGTAGCATTGCTCCGCCTCTATGCTGTCAACAACCTTACTCTTGCATTCGTCATGTGTAGGTGTGCTGCCTTTTGTTGCTGCTGATGGTGCTACTCGCTGTGATGTTGTTTCCATTCATTTTGATATCCTTGCCCATGAACAACTTGATGTCTTCTTGGATAGGCAAGTCCATAAACACTTGATCAACTACATCACCAGTTGCGCTCTTAGAGGTGTCTTTGACTATGCTCTCCTAGAATCCATTATACCTGTGCTCCTAGGAGGTGGATGACACATGTGATAACTGGAGGCATAAAAACACTCATGGCAAGAAATATGTCAGTTGAAAACCAAAATAAACTAGAGGACTGACATGCAACATACCTGTGTGATTGGTCGTGAAGGTTGCGCAATTTCTGCCAGGAGGTCGAGAGATTAACTGCCAAAACCATGCAAGGCATAGTCATGGTTATCCAACCTGGCCTTCTGAGGACTAAAACTGCGCAATGTGCAATTTCAGTTAGCAGTGACATGCAACCAGCAAACTGCATTGTGCAATTTTTGGGGCCAACAAGACACTGCCTCCAAGACTTGCGTAATGCAAGCTTGGAGGTTAGTGCTAAGATAGACTTGTACAATCTATGGAGGGAAAGTAGAGCCTTTGCTTCCAGAAATGTGCAGTGCTAGCCGGGCAAGGCACGGTCTGGGCCAAGGCAGCCCATACCAGCCAATAGGCGACTGAAAACATGAGAAATCTGAATGCATTATGAGATGAGTGCAAACAAGAGTGAATGACTATTCATGCAAACATTAAGTGAAGGATTCAGAAAATGGGATGCATGCATGTGTCTGAAGTCGGTCACCACGACAATGACCGTTGGTGCAAAAATAATGTCATGCATGCGACAACAGTGATATGCAAATGAAAAACTAAAATGATGCTTGTACAAGCTAACATGCATGCAAACGACGGCAAGCTTTCACAGAAATCAAGAAGACAACACTCACACAAGTCGAAACACAAAAAGCGACAAAAACACAATGCAAGATATGCGAAGCGAGCTTACCCTGAAATAGTTGAGCTGAATGTGCCGACAACTCCTAGATCTGATGTGGGATGTCATAGTTGTAATATCGATGCAAGAAATGGGCTCTACAGCATCCGGAAAATGAGTTTTGATAAAATCGAGGTTATGACGTGCATGCCACAAATATAGGAAAAACAACACTTGGTGGGAGGTTTCTAAAGTGATCCATGCATGTAACCTCCAACTGCTAAAAATAGATCCCTAAATCTAGGGATTCCTTTGCATGATGCCTTGGGAAAATCAGTCCATGTATGCAAATCAGTTTTGCTCAGTCCCGGAGGGAACTGGTCAACTTGAAGGCACATGCATCAGTCTGCGATCCTGGGAGATGGATTTGTGTAGTTTCTAGGCAGAGAGAAGATGGTTGTCCCAGAGGGATTGTGTAATTTATGGGAGGAACAAGTGACTGTCTCCCATGAGTGCGTAATTTATGGGTTGAGCAACTTTCTTGGGTCAGATTGCACAATTTTCTCAAGGAAGCCTGTCTGACTACATTGCGTAATCTCTGAACCAAGCAAGCTGCTAGTTGATTTGTGCAATTTTTGCTAGTTGTTGGGCTGGTTGTTCCAGATGCATTGTGCGATTTCTGGGAGCAGCGGGTGACTGTTGCCCAGAATTGGACAATCTCTAGGCTGAGCAATTATCTTGGGATGAATTGAGCAATTTTTTAGAGGAATACTATGAGGAAGAAATGTGCAATTTTGGAGCCCAGCTGGGTGTTTCGCTGGGTTTGCGCAAGTTTTTGGAGGGAAGGTTGGTTCCCCTCCAGAATTGCACAATTCCCAGAGGGAGCTGATAAACTAGCAACTGACACGAAATCTGGAAATCAACTTGTGAAGGAGGTGGAACAAACTTGCATGCACAGTCTGACAAGACTATGAAACAACTAAAATTGATGTGCTTGACAATGCAAGACATGCTTCTGAGGATGGTCGTTATGGAGGCTCCAAAACGAAGCTAAGGCAAAAAATTTTAGGGTGGTTGTAGCTGCTACAACAAGATGTGAAAATAATTCATCTTCATGAGAGATATGCTTTTTTCTTCATATTCACCCTACAAAGGGTTGTGAATCAGATGGAGCTTTCATGCAATCTTGATCTTTGATCTTCTGTTGCAATCTAGTGTTCCTTGGTCTTCTCGCCTGATGATCATCTTATCTCTTTAGCATCGGATCATTCGATGGCAAGGTTGAGGTCAAAAAAGCATTATATCACTCACTTTTCATGACTTGGATAGAAGAAGAAAGACTACTGAAGCTACAATGAACCTCTGCTCATGCACAAAACTTTTCATACAATTATCACTATGATGAAGGTACACTTACATCAAGTCTTTTGTGGCATGCTTGATTTGGACATTTGAACTATGGCAACCTTTGTTTGGTGAAGAAAAATGGTGTTACTAGTTTGCCTACCATTCCTAGGAAACTTAAGCAATGTGAGGCTTGTATCTTGGCAAAGTAATGTGATTATTTATGAGGCCCAATTCTTGTTTCTTCTGCAAATGGTAGTAAATATATGATGACATTTATTGATGACTACAACATAATGTGTTGGATTTATTTATTGAAGAAAAAATATGAAGCTTTTGAAACATACAAGAACATTCATATATGGATTGAAAATGATGCACAATCTCATATTGTCTGTATTCGTACAAATAATGGAAAAGAATATACTTCAAATGAATTTGAAAACTATCTTTTCCAGCATGGGATCAAACATCAAACTGCTATGCCTTATAATCCCCAACATAACGAAGTAGTTGAAAGAATGAACAAGATAGTCTTAAATATGGTACGTTCGATGATGTTCTTCAAGAATGTTAAGCTGATGTTTTGGGATGGTGTGGCTATATGTGTTGTTTAAATAAAGAATAAGTGTCCATCTCATGATATAAACAACAATACTCCCTATGAAATATGGTATTGGCACATTTCTTCGGTGAGGCATCTTAGGGTTTTTGGTTCCACCTGTTATGCCTTGATACCTAAGGAACAAAGAAACAAACTCAAAACAAGCAGTCGAAAATGTATCTTCTTGGGGTACTCAAATACCTCCAAATCATATTGTCTCTATAACAAAGTTAATAATAAGTTTATAATATCTAGAGATGTGATCTTTCTTGAACCTTCCAAGACTGTCAATGTTGTTGAGCGATAGTTTGATCACTTAGATAAATTTGGACATGAAAAATCTTTTCAATAGTTTGATAATGAGATTCCACATCTTGAAGTAGGGATCCCTATACTGGATCAATCTATGGAATCTCCTTCTAAAGTACTCTCTCCCCCACATGAAGTTCCATCCACTTATCAAGATGACACTTTGAGTGATGTGATTGACATAATTGGGAGGCTAAATTTGGATTCATCCCCATCACAATCAACTAAGTAGCCCAGGTCATCTCAGAAAGGTCCTCCAAAGTGGATGACAAAAACCCTTGAAAGTGTTTATCCTAATGAGGTTGGAAGGACAAGAACAAGGAGTTCTGTTAGAAAAAATGGATGTGATGTAGACAATCCTGATTCACCTATTGATATGATGCCTCATATGATTGTGAACTAAATTTGTCTATAGATTTTGAACCAACTTCCTTCAAAGAAGTCTCTTCTCATGATGAATGGAAATAAGAGATGCAAAAAGAATATGATGCTTTGATAAATAATGACATCTAGAATTTGGTTAATCCTCCATTTCGTACCAAAAAAATTGGTTGCAAGTGGTTTTTCGAGAATAAGTATAAAGTAGGTGGCTTACTTGACAAGCACAAAGCCAGGCTTATGGAAAAAGGTTTTGCACAGAAGGAAGGGGTTGATTATGAGGAGATTGTTTCTCCCATACTAAAATGGTCTACCATTGGGACACTCTTTTCCTTAGCGGCTCAGGACAGTTGGAAAGTCCATCAAATAGATGTAAAGACTATTTTCTTGAATGGAGATATGAAAGATAATGTTTTTATATCCCAACTAGAAGGATTTGTTATGAAGGGTCGAGAACACAAAGTATGCAGGCTTGTAAAATCCTTGTATGGCCTCAAGTAAGCATCGTGAGCCTGGTATGAGAAGTTAACTGAGCATCTTCTGAAATCCGATTTCAAACATTATGCTCTTGATGATGTCACTTTGTTTGTCAAGAAAGTTGGAAAAATAGTTGTATACCTTGCGGTGTATGTAGATGATCTTCTAATGACACAAAACAATGAGAACTACATTGCATCCATAAATAAAGAACTGATGAAAGAATTTGAAATAACAAATTTGGGCTATGTTCACTACTATCTTGGTATTGAAGTAACCCAATGTCCAAAGTTTATATTTCTCTCTTAGAAGAAGTAAATAGTAGATTTTTTGAATAGGTTCAATGTCATGGATGAGTGTAATCCGTTGACTACTCCAATGGAATAGAATTTATATCTCACCATCCACCAAAGGAAAAGAATTGGTGGATGCAACAAAGTATAGACAACTTGTAGGAAGTCTGAACTACCTAACTAATACTAGGCTAGACATTAATTTACTATTGAAATCCTCTGTAGGTTTATGAAAAAACCTTGTGAGGGTCATTGCTTTACTACAAAAATATTTCTAAAGTAGTTGAAGGGAACTCAAGACCTTAGACTCAAGTATACATAGCTAGGTGACTTCAGCTTGATTGGATACTCTAATTCAGATTTTGATGGAGATAATGAAACTAGAGTTTCTACTTCACATTTATTATGAGTATTGGATCAGGAGTTGTCTCATGGAGGTCATGCAAACAATCAGTTCCAACAGATTCCACAACTGAGGCAGAATATGTGGTAGCAGTTGAAGTAAAGAAGGAAATTGTGCGGCTCAGTAAAATTCTAGGAGATTTGTAGGAAAAACAAGTGCATTCAACTTCTCTCTTGATTGACAAGATTTATGTAATAAAGTTGGCCAAGAACCCAAAATTCCATGATCGAATGAAGCAAATCAATTCAAAATACAATTTGATTCAAGATCACGTTGAGGCCAAAATAATCCACCTACGACATTGTTCCACAAGAGCAGATTGCAGACATCTTCATCAAAGAGCTCAGAATGGGTAAGTTTTAAAGATTCAGAATGAGTTCTTGGATTCACCAACATCCCTTTAGATTGGGGGGGTGGGTGGGGTGGGGTGGGGGAATTTTGACACCTAACCTTTGGGATTAGGAAAACCTATGTAAATATTGTGAATAGAAAAATAAAGGAAGTTGGAAGATGAAGAGACATTAGGAGATGAAACCAAATAGTCTCTCGTTCCTTGTATATATCCATGATATATCTTAACGCAAAAAAAACAATTTAATTCATGGAGTTACTCCTCATAGACAAGTTTTGCAAGAGGTTGAGTCATCATTTGACTAAGGAAATGCAATTTAAAGAAGCAATTTTGCAATATGGAGTCCTCAATGCAATTTCTTTGTGAAGAAGCAAGACCTCTTTAAGTAGAGAACAATAGATTATTGGATAAATATCAAACTCCTAAACAAGATTATGATGCCTTTTCACAATAACTGATTAGAAAAGATGAGTTCATTCAATACTTGCAAGAGTGCAAGTAGCACCTTTACTTGGAAGTCATTTCCTTCAAAATGATGAGAAGTACAATATTATTATTGACTTATCATGGTCACTTGCTAATGTTGATAATGGTGCCTTTTGTTTCACATAGCTTTGAAAAATACACCATTGGTATTGGATCTCTATTTTCTAAGAAAAATGAAACATACTGGAGGAGGACCTAGAAAGAGTGGACAAGGCATCATTGTTCCTATTAACTCAATAGTGTGGACATCAAGATCATGACTTGGATTTAATCTTGTTGTTTCCTCATTACTATATCTAGCTCTCTTGAGACAAGAGAGGTGTCGTTTGTTGTCAAAAGGAATTCAGACTAAGGTATTGGAAGAACATGCTCCTAGTAATTATGATAAAAAAATTGATGACAAGGCTACTAATGTTAGTCCTGGTGAAAGTATTGTTGTACCCAACTTTGAGTCTGTAGAATTAAAATATGAGCCATATCAACATCCTCATTAGAGGAAATGACTCAAGCATCAACATTCTTTGTAACATAGTAGCCCTACATTTAGAACATTGTATAATGGATGAGGAAGGATGAATTGTGGACCAATGTTGACCATCATTATTTCGTGTGGTTGGATCAGTGGATGGTCATGACATCATTTGAATAATGTTTACAAAATTCATGTAAATTTCATGGCTTGACATTATTCAAGGAAACCATTGATATCAACATGCAAAACCATTAGCAAGTTTAGGCATGTCACCTTTATTCTCTTTTAAATGTTATGAAAAAACTCAAGATCGTGTACTCTTTACATTGAGAAAGAAAGAAAAACACACTGAATGCTTTGCTAATATAACCCTTCGAAAATCATATGAAATCAATAAATTTTTCAAAATGCAATAATTTAGCTATATATATTTCAGATTTGAATGCATCTCATGATTGTGTGCTATGTACGACATGTATTTGTCTCCATGAGTTATGAATTTCTCTTCTTCTTTAGTTCATATTGTTTTCCAATTACCATTTATTTCTCAATATATTTACAACGCATAGATAAATTTAAGAGAGAGGTAAAATATGGAGGAAATGAGCAACTCTCAGGTGAGTCGAGCTCAACCTTAAGAGTGCCTGCACAGAACTTCATATCATTCACCAAATAATTTGTACATAAATAAGATTAGAAATATGTTGAGGAAATTGAAAAAATTCCTCAAAATAGGATCTAATCTACCTAATCACAACCAATAGCTAATAATAAAATAATCTTGAAGGGTGCAAGCTTGATAGGAGCTAATAATAAAATAATCTTGAAGGGTGCAAGCTTGGTAGTTGATAACACTTTAGAGGGTGCAAGCTTGATAGGAGCATTTTTCCATCTTTCAGGGTCCAACATTTAAGCACCAAATTCTTTGTGCCCATAGATAATTTTATTTGCTTCCATTTACTCCTTGTGAATCACCTCACTAGGGCTCATTCCCATGATTGTTGAGGATGTGCAATATGAACTGCTTTGTCCTCCATAGGTTACTTTGGAGCTTTGAGATGATGATTGCCTTAAATAAGAATTGTTAGCTTGCTTGAACACATCTTGGTTTCGTTTCTGCTTCTGTTGTGTTTTGATTCCTATATTGCCTTGGTCATCATCTATATTTTTAATAGTAGGTTCCTTAGACCTTTCCTCAGGATTAACTGGTAGCTCTTCAATCACAACATCCTATGGAGTAGACTGCAACTCATGGTACTTATGGCCATCAATAAAATTGTTTTGTTTACCATAGAATTCTTCCGGCTACAAAATGCCACCGAAATAAAAAAAAGTTTCCAAATGACATCATGAAAAAATGATCATCAAAAGGGTCATAGTCAAAAAAGTCTAAAAATATAGACATGTTGTTTTTGCACCACTTTACCTTTGCCACATAACAAAATCTGCAACAAACAAGGCACTTTGGAGGTCTAACTAGACTCCCACACCAAGCTCTGATACCAAGATAAATTTAAGAGAGACACAAAATATAGAGGAAATGATCAACTAAGAGTGCACATGACTTCATATCATTCATCAAATAATTTGTACATAAATAAGATTAGAAATTCGTCGAGGAAATTAAACAAATTCCTCAAAAATAAGATCTAATCTAACTAATCACAACCAATAATTAATAATAAAATAATCTGGAAAATTCTCCATTATTCCCAATCACATTTTTATAGTATATTCTATTAAATTTAAAAAACTTGCTTATTTCACTCCCACTACCACTACCACTACCACTACCACTACCATATGATGAAGATGTTACAAGAATTCGACCCAAAAAAAACACACATTTAATTTGTACAACTATATTTATCTCTACTTTTTAATATTTTTCTAGTAAACCATACTATTATGCAGACCACTTTTTTTATCACTTGGAACCTTGTTATCTTGTTGTTTAAACAAGGATATGCAATAATAGCTGATTAATACATAAACCCGACGAGAAGCAAAGTGAAACCCAAATTGTCAGGCTTCAATACAGGAAATACATAAATATGTTTGAAATATGATCGTTATATGTCCACAGAGCGGCTATTATTGTTTTATGCTTCAAACATGCTTACTGTTTTTAACACTCCATACTGCATGAATCAAATCCTATTATAATGCGATTAATCATCCATTCCTTCAAACTTATTTGCCTGTTTTTAATAGTCCATAATGCATGAATCAAATCCTACTATAATGCGATTTATCATCCATTCGTTCTTGAAGATGATGTAGACGGATCGGAAAGCCTTTAGTCAAGTGAGAAACAGGAAAGTAGGAGATCTTATCATCCTCCAGTGCCTCCCATCTGCAAACATTAGGTACACGTAAAACACAATTTTAGCGCAGTCAACGAATATGACACTGTGTACATACAGAGCGTAAATAAGTTCATAAACCATGTTGCCACACTATTTTGTATGGTTTTCTTTTCTTTTCTTTTCTCCCGGAGGATGATATTAATTAGGACCGATGCTTCAAGTAAAATTGATGTCTAATTTCTTTTACCTGAATTTGGTGACGAAGTTATGAAGAAAGAGGGCCAGCTCAAGTTTTGCCAGATGCATTCCTGGACAGAGCCTGGCCCCCCCTCCAAAAGGTATAAAAGAGGGGTTCTTTGAGAGCTCCTGCAATATAAAGTCCCAAAGATTACTAACAGAATTAGACAGAGAGATTGGTAAGAGATTTGGATTTCCACAGAACATGAAGTGAGCGATTTCATGCTAATTATTACATTATTTTCGAGCTGCCGTTGCCAACGCCATGGGTCAAATGTGAGCGCAGAAGAATGGTACTTTTCGTCCAGATGCATGCTGTTCAGAAGTACCATGACTGTCCACCCTCTTGGAATCACAAAGCCTCCTGAGAACACAAGTTTGTCACAATCTGAATGCCGAGGTAAATCGCGTGGCAGTATTGTAAAAATTAAAAGAAATGCTGGAATTGGAAGTATCAGTTGAGATTTTATACATTTCAAACCTTACAGAAAAATTATATATATAAAATTGTAAGCCTTACTATATATGTATATAATTGTAACTTTGAATACAAGCATAAATCTCAAACAAGAAGAGTAAAAACATATTATTAAATGCCTTTAATTTTAATGTCTTCTTTTGCTTCTCTGAAAAGCGCTGAAGCGACGTTGGCGAGACGAAGTGTTTCATATATGACCTGGGAATTGAACAAATACATACACGATCAATCATCTCGACACTATATAATTATTTTTTATCAAGTTTAGAGTAACTACTAAATTTCAGAATTTAGGCTTCTGTGATAGGTAAAGTAGCTTCAATATTTATGATATTAGATTTAAGATTTCCATTTTTCTTTTAGAATTTCCAAATTTAAAACTTGCTATTACCGTTCATTATCAAGAAAGAGAATGAACTGCACTACCAAATTCTAAAGGGCAAATCCTAAATCTAATGTGATAGTTTACATCCAACAACACAAATAGGTTAAAGCTATTATAGAATTTTAAATGATCTACAATTCATTTATGTATATAAACATATGTTACAAAATTTGTAATTAAGAAAATAAAATAATGCTATGAGCCTATCACCGCCCAATCAGACAGACATGGCCATGTCCATCTGATTGCCCGATAACAGAAATCGTTTGGTTGGTCAACAAAGCAGTAATTAATTAATTAATTACATACACATTCGGTGAATTTCATTGACTGGTAGTCATCCCAAGTGAGCTTTTGGTTTCTCGGACTCCCCTTTCTCTTTAACAGAGCGCCGTGCTCCTCCTGTGTGGTGCATATTCCATCATCAGTGTAGTCCAGTGTTAATGTATCAATACCAACATATGAAATGCTTTTATTTAGAATAAAGATTTGCAGCATGTACCTACACACTGAGTACACACCTTCAGTTCGCGAAGTGCCTGGGGACAGTCCGTGAGAAATTTGATAGAAAATACCATCACTGAGGCTGAGGTCTCGTGACCAGCGAAGAGCAGGAATAGTACCAAATCTGCTATTACTTCTTCTGAATGCAAGTCTTCTTTCAAGAGTTCTCCTAAGAAATCATTATGGACAGCTTCATCTGGATGCTGCCTTCTGTGCTTTATACCATCATTAATCTTTTTTATCAGAAACTCTCTGGCCTGCAGCGATGCTAGTCATTACTCATCCCGTAAGAACCTATCAAATTAGTAATCAGTAAAATAAAGGAGAAAAGCATTGCGGCTTTTGCGCACCTTAATTCCTCTGGCGTACGTGGTACCCGGGATTCTAATGGGAACGGCTAGGAAAGCTTTAGAAAAAACGGCGAATGCCTTACCGATCTCTGCCGTCTCCTTGGACGGAGATAAGTCCAGCAATTGTTTTGCCATCAAATTCAGAACAAGCTGTAACAGATACCACATGTGATCAGACAAATCCACCAACCTAAACGGAAAACACTTAGTTCACCACCATACATATCACATGTGATCAGACAAATCGACCAATCTAAACGGAAAACAGTTAGTTCACCACCATTCTGATGATACCAGTATTAAAAGGCAGGTTTCGTAGTTCAATTTTGTCTGATTTCGATAAATGTTTAATAAAATCCATAAAGAATGCTTAAACAGTGCATAGCTTCTCTAAAAGTTAATGAATTGAATTGAAGAATTTTAATGGGGGCGAATGACACCAAAATAGTATGAGGGGAGGGGTTAGATATTTAATTAACAAAACATTATACAATCAAGTTTTTCTCTATAATAGTTTTTTTTTTTTATAAATAATGTTCAAAAAAATTTAGTTTTTTTAAACTTTTTTGTTCACAAACAGCGAATAGATTATGTACTTGTAGTCTTCTAATTGATTACAAATGTCTTTATAAGCAAGACACTCCATGATAAAGTGCTATTAACTTGTTGCGCTCACTTTTAATGGTGGTGTTGATCCAATGCTTCCGTGTGTTTTGTGGATCCGTTAACTCTAGCAATGTGTCTGTTTACTAACACGTGCGGGTTTGGTGTAACGGCACTCCAACAAGTGGTATCAGAGCCAAAGGTCTTGAGTTCGAAACACACCTGGCTCGCATTGAGCTCGCGTTGAGGGGGGAGATTGTTGCACTCCCCGTTAATGGCGGTGTTGATCCAACGCTCTCTTGTGTTTTGTGGAACCGTTAACTCTAGCAATGTGTCTGTTTACTAACACACCTGAGGGTTTTGGTCTAATGACAATGGTGACTTCAACATAAGTTTCAACTGCTCCTTCCTTACACAAAACACAAGTCCTTTCTTCCCATTCTTTCTTGGGAACAACCCAACTGACTACAAATGTCTTTATAGGCAAGACACTAGGCTATAAAATTTCATTATGTTTCAACTGCTCCTTCCTCACAAAAAGCCCAAGTTCTTCTTACTCTTTATTGGGAACTCTCCATGATAAAGTGCCATTAAGTTTAAACAACTCTTTAAACATTAAAAAAACACAAGTTCTTTTTTGTCGCTCTTCATTGGAAACTACTCAACTAATTGTTTAGTATATAAGATGATGCGATCCTATCCTTAATTTTACTATTAATTGTGTTATTAAGATATTAACCTTTCCCTTGAGTCACTCAAATAGGTCTTTAAAGAATTTTTAATTAATGCATAGCTTTTCTGAAATATAAAGATTTTTGGAATGGTTTTCTTGATGGTGCTTACCTGATGGCACTCCTCGTGAAGATGGATATCCCTCTTGGCTTGCCACTGGGCGAAGGTGGCGTGCATAAGGTTCTGTATGTCCTCCAAGAAGTGCACACGCAGCTTCTCGAACCCCAGGAAATTTACGGCCGTTCCGTGGAGCTTCTTCTGGAGATCTCCGTGCACCGAAAGCAAACCGAATTTGCCGATGAGATTTCGAAAAGGTCTCGGATAATTGGATTGAAACAGCCTGCCTTCATTTTGCAGAATATGTTTGTTGAATATTGGATCCACAGACACAATCATTCGAGATCTTCCGAACAAATTTGATCTGAATATCTCGCCATACCTGCGTAATTCGCCTTCACATATATAATT
Source organism: Pinus tabuliformis (assembly GCA_031772625.1). NCBI lineage: Eukaryota > Viridiplantae > Streptophyta > Pinopsida > Pinales > Pinaceae > Pinus > Pinus tabuliformis. The sequence continues at coordinate 902,925,427 of CM062804.1, forward strand.
CACATCTTGTATTTGATATTTGATAAAATACGCGTCAATGTTAAAATTAAGACAGTACCTCAGCTCTAGATGTTGAACGTTAAAATTAACACAGTACCTTAGCTCTCGATCTTTAATGTATCGGCGTGGTTGTGAACCCGAATTAATCGCTCGCATGAAGCCCAAGGATTCTCCGATCAATGGCCAACCTCTGGAACCGGGAGGCAAATTGTAGCCTCGACTGTCCACTATTCTGTAGAGCTGAAGCAGTATCATCGCCAGAACGAAACAGACGAAGCCCACCAGCCATGAATACGTAACATTAGTTTCCGCCATGATCCCCAATTCAATGTTTTCCTCGGAGCGCAACTATCCCCAATCTCTTACTAATTTGAATGCTTATCAATCAATCTATGCTACGCTTAAATTGGTCTCGACTGCCCCCTACGATTCCAAATTTTTTGTCCACTTCCGATGCCCCGCTACTTCCATTGGATTCTCTTTTTTGTTGTGTGCGCCGGATAATTCATAACCAGTACACATTACCTCGTGATCTTGATGCCACTTTGACTAAGTACATGTTGATACCAGTTTGATTGAGTACATGTTAAATGGGGTTAGTTGTTGATATTAATTTCTCTGTTGGTGAGGTGAGGAACTTGACAGAAGAAATGTCACAACAACTTATCTTTAAAACATGGGAAGAAAGAGAAGTGAGAGACCAAAGAACTTGACAGAAAAATGTCACAACAAAATCCGGGAAGAAAGAGAAGTGAGTCACTTTGAGTCCTGAGTTTTTGTTTTGTTTTTTTTGGTTGGAAAAAGTGTGAAAACCTTGCGAAATTGTGAAAAAATTGGAACTGACTTACCTCGTGAGCGGAAAGAGCGCATACAACCTCTGACAATCATTTTATACAAAAGCGATTTTATAAAGGTGCCATCGATCATTTTTTTGTATTACTCCGCTAAACGACAACGTAACGAAGGTCAAAGTAACAAGGTGCATGGTGTTTTCTTTTAAGGTTCACGATCAGTGGTTATCTTTCAATGTTCACGATTAAGGGTGCTCCTTATTTTAATGACTTCTCCTTTTTAAATGAGTCTTTCTTAACTATAACAGTTTCATGTTAATGAAATTTTCTTTTTAAAAGGGAGTTGTTTGTGTGTGAGATTTTAGATTTTGACGAAATTTAGTAGAAAAATTTTAGGTAAAAGTTTGATTTGTGCTATTTAAATTAGTTTTTTGATTGTATATATGGATCGACCACCCTCAAAAACCCCTAGGGCACTTTTATTGTGCACTCGTTACCCATCAAACTTGTGATTTCAATAAATTCTTACTAAATTTTAAAGAAATTAGACAGAAAACACCCACTGAAAATTTAGTTGGTAAACTTAACCCCTAAATTACTTATTTTATATTTTGAGTAAGATGTTTGAACTCCCTTTTTATTGTTTTTTATATTTATTTATTTAGTTTGAAAAACTGATTTAAAAAATAGTTTAATATTTTCAAATATATATCAACTTGTAATGTAATTCATATTTTTTTATATTCATTTTTAAAGATGTATACTTTTTTTTTCATTTTTAATATTTATTTGGTTAAATAATTATATTTTCTTTTTATTGTTTTTATATATATTTATTATGTTAAAATATATATCAATAATATCATGGGAGAATAAGCATTTTCATCCTTCATTATTAAAAAAAATGCAAATAACAAAATATTAATTTTTTAAATTAAGAAATAAAATTTATAAAATATAATATATTAAAAATATTTAAATTGTTGTCTAAAATATAAATATTAAAAAATGTTAAAATATAGAATTGTTTCAATTTTCTAGTGACTTCCATCTCTTTCGTTTGTTAGTGACTTAGAAGAAGGCATGCTAAAGTCAATGCTACTGAGGGAATTGATTGTAATCAATCACTTTTATAATATCACAATAATTCAATTATAAAATGAAAGAAAAGTAAATCTTATATTATTAATAGTTTATAAATTTAAAAATATATAAATTTTTTTAATTTTTATTTATTTTAAATTTTAAAATGCAATCATATATATATATATATATATATATATATATATATATATATATATATATATATATATATTACAGAAATGGTTATGGGATTTCATTAGATTTTTGGCATAAAGTCACAATTCAGGTTACATATAATGGAGCTGGTTTCTGAGCACCTCTCCAACAAGAGGATTAAAGCACATACGCTTATGAATTGCCTCTTCTTACTTTTTACAATGAGGTCTATTTCTGATATTTTCCTGAGCTTATGAATACATACAAATTGCTTCAATAAAATGCAGTAAAACATGGAAGATTAAGGAACTGGATCCCATGAAGTTTCTTTGTCTCTGAGAATAGTCCCAGCAGATAACTGGACTGCCTTATTTTCCTCAATGTCTTCCTCTTTGTTGTTTATTCTCAGCACATGGAAGAATTTCAATTTCAAGGGATTTGCCATATCTTTGATTCTTGTAATCATCCTTGCAAGATGCAAATATGATGGGTTAGAGTTTGTCGCCATTGTTTTGATGATGACCTGCGAATCACCAAAAACATTTACCTCCTTGAGTCCCAACTCTTTGAGTAGTTTGATCCCTTGGAGAAGGGCCAACGCTTCAACTTGCATGCTAGAGGATTAACCCAGTCCCCAAGCATATTTGTGAGTAGGAGATTCTTCTGTGTTTATTATGAGCCCTCCTATGCCAGCAATTCCTGGATTTCCCTTGGCTGCCCCGTCAAAGAAGAGAGAAGGAAGTGTTTGCTTGGAAATCCAGGACTGAAATTCTTCTTCATTTTTTCTGATTTTCCATTCTTTGGGAGAGATGGGGATGGTGATCGATTTTTGGAATTGGAGATTGAGTGCAGCACCCAACTCAATATCTTGCTGGCATAGATTTGTATCATCCATTTTGTCTCTCAGACATTCATTTAGCTGACATTTTATTGTGTTTACAACAAGTCTGAAATCCTACTCTTTATTCCCGAATATCCTTTTGTTCCTCTCTAACCAAATTTTCCAACTGATGAATTTGGGAAGAGCAGTCCAAGCTGCTATGATTATTTTGTTTTTTGGATTTGGACCTGGGTATTTGGCCAGCCATCCAGCAAACAGGTCCAAGATGGAACAAGGAAGATGAAGTTAAGTTTCCAAGCTTCGAGGAGCTCATGCCAAATAAGGCCTGCAAATTTGCACTCCAGCATGAGATGAAGGGCGGTTTCAGGCTTTTCTTTGCATAACATGCACCTTGAAGGACCAAGAAAACCCCTCTCCTGCAACCTGTCATGTGTAAGAATTTTTTTTTTTGTGGCAGAGCAGCCAACAGAAATGGTCTATTTTTGGGATGGAGGGGAATTTCCATATCCCCATCCAAGGAGCAGGGTCTGGCTGGACGTAAGGCCTTTCCACACACTTAGAGTACCCCAATGCCACCGTGTAACCTTCACGATGCGGTCCCCAACCTCGAACATCTTTCCTCCAAGTGTGGATGGGAGCTAGGCCATGTAAGAGGTTAACGAGAGCTGCACAATCATTTTGTAGAGCAGCAGGGACCGAGAGTTGTTTCCAACCTAACCAGCACCCACCGCTCCAGCACGATATGTCCCACAACAAGTTGATGTGGGCATCCGACATCCATTTCCTCAACGCATGCAAGGGGTTCAATTCAGCCAGCGGGACCCCATTCATGATGCAGTCTTCCCACAGGTTGATATGCTGGCCATTCCTACGTATCCAGAAGGCTTGCGCATTCACCAGAGGAGCTGCTTTGTTGCTAAGCATGCTGAAGGGGGATCTAAGATAGGGTTTGGGCTTGTCCAAGCAGCGAAGCCGCTGTCCTCTATAGTATTTTTTCCATAATGCTAGATGTGCCCAGCCAGGATTGGGAGCTATAATTCTCCAAATAAGCTTCGCTCCCATGGCTAAGTTTCGAGCACAGAGATTTTTGAAATTCAGTCCTCCCCCCTGGAGTGGCTTGGTAACAATTTCCCAGTTGACAAGAGGGATTTTCTTTTCATTTTGCTTGCCTCCCTTCCAGAAAAAATTTCTAATTAGATCCTCCATTTTCTTGAGAATACCCACAGGTGCTAAAAGGACAAAAAATTGGAATAGAGGAAGGTTACTAAGTACTGCTTTGATGAGAACTACTTTTCCAACAATATTGAGCCAGGAGGATCCCCAGGCCTGCATTTTTTATTTGAATTTCTCAAGTTGAGGGTTCCAATCTTTCCTCGAGGCCCTCTTGAGGAAGATGGGAAGGCCAAGATATTTGAAAGAGGTCCAATTTGAAGAGGATGCAAAGCCTAGACATCTGGCAATGGAGTTTGCAGATGAGGGAGAGATATTCTAGCAATAAATATGGAATTTTCCATTATTTAATTTGCTGCCCAAGACTTCACAGAAATCGTCCATCACTTCTTTAAACTTGGCAGCTGAAAGTGATGTTGCAGCCCCCAGCAGCAAGGTATCATCAGCGAAGAGGGCATGGTTGATGTTTTTTACCACTCTTTCTATGCTAAGGCCAGCTATTTCTTGATCTTGTTGTTTCTTATCTATATAAAAGCTGAGGATAGAAGCCTGCAGCACAAAGAGGAGGGGTGAGAGGGGACACCCCTGCCTCAGCCCTCTAGTGGCTTTGAAGAAATCAACAGCCCTACCATTTATAAGGGGAGTAATCCAGGGCTTCGAGATACAAGCACGAATCTAGGTTATAATATTTTGTCCAAACCCCATCTTATGTAGTACATCTAACAAGAAGCTATGCCAAACTCGATCAAATGCATTTTCTAGATCTAGTTCGATGACCATACATTTTTCTTTTCGATGTATGCTAGAATGGATTGCCTCTTGGACCAAGATGAAGTTGTCCACAAGTTGTCTGCCATGAATGAATCCTCCTTGGCTCTTCGGGATGATTTTGGGGAGAATATTTCTCAACCTGTCCACTATAACCTTGGTTATCACTTTGTATCTAATGTTACATAAGGAGATTGGATAGAATCTATTGAAGGAGTTTGCTCCTTTTTCCTTGGGGATAAGGGCGAGGAATGTTGAATTTGTGCAACCTCAAATTTTCTGGCAATCTTGGGATTTTTGAATCATTTTAAAGAACTCCTTATCCACAATCTACCAACATGTCTGGAGAAATGTGGCTGTAAAACCGTCTGGTCCCAGAGCTTTGTCGGGGTCCATATCAAAGAGGGCGTCCCTGACTTCATTTTTGTTGATTTTGGCTTCTAACAGCTGATTCATTCTAGCAGTAATAAGGAGGGGAACTGCATCCAGGAGTTTAGAGCTTTGGTCAGCCTCCATATCCTCACTATACAGCTTCTTAAAATGTTCGGAAGCTGCCTTTTTGATGCTGGTAAAATCATTTAATGTGCAGTTTTCTCCTTTGATTTCAGAGATGGAGTTACAACATTTCTTGGCTTGAGCTTGCTTATGAAAAAAGGAGGAATTTTTATCACTAGCTTTGAGCCAAAGGCTCCTAGATTTGAGCCTCCAGAATTCTTCCTCGACCAAGCAAGCCTTGTGTAATTTCTGCTAAAGCTGCGTCTCCTTGTCTAGATCTTATTTTGTGATTTCATTTGCTTCTAGGTGAAGATGGTGCATTTCTAAGAAGCTTTGAATTTTTTTCCTTTTAGTTGCAGGATTGGGCAAGGTCTTGGCCCAGCTTTTCAACATTGTTTTTACTCTTCTAAGTTTTTCCTCCCAAACAAAAAAAGGGGAACCCTTGACTAGGTCTTTCCAACAGTCTCTAACCTTTTGCATGAAGTCTGCCTCTTTGGTCCATAGAGAACTGAATCTGAAAGGGATAGGGCCCAGGTCCTTGGGAGCCAGCAACTCAAGTCTTACGGGCTTGTGATCCGAAACACTACTATGAAGGATGTGCATTCTAGCCTCTAGCCCGAGAAGAAGGAAGGAGCTTTGAACAAAAAATCTATCAAGTCTTGCAGTTATATGACCAGGACTGACTCTCTTATTTGACCAAGTAAACTTACCAGTAACAGGCTTGATGTCTAGCAAATCCTAGTCCTGCATGAGATCCTCTGCCCATTCCCTTGCCAGATTGCTTACAATGCTGCCTCCTCTTTTTTCTGACGAGAGAAGGATGAGATTGAGATCTCTAGCTATGATGATATTTTCCAGATTCTCTAGATCTGCTAGACTTTTTATGGAATCCCAACAACTCTTTTTCTCACCTGCATTATTAGGAACATAGACATTGAATAGACAAATGAACTCCTTGGTTACTAGATGCTGCATTTTTAAGAAAATCCAATGAGTATTCAAAGTCTCAGAGATTATTGAGAACTTATTAGGGTTCCAGAGTGATCCAAGCCCTCCCGAGGCTCCTCGAGCAGAGATAGCTTGCGCTCTGCTTTTATTCCAAATTTTTTTACTTGCTTGGAGGAAAGTTGTGTCCTCCATTTTGGTCTCCTGAATGAGGAGGATATCCGGGGCTTCCAATCTTGTTAAAATTTTCATTGCTTCTTCCTTGGCTCTAGTGACCATACCCCTACAATTCCAGTAGACTATCTTCATCATTTATTTTTGTTGTGATGTGCTCGCTTGGAGCCCTGGGATTGATTCCTTGTAGTCTTCGGGGTTTTTTCCAATAACTTCTCTAGTGTTAGCTAGCTGCCCTGAAGCTTGTCCTTGTAGGTTTCTTGTTCTCTTTTTTCCCTTGCAGATTTGCATCCTCTTGTGGATCTTCTGGGAGAGGATTGACAGTCTCCTATTTCTCGTCCTTCTTCTAATTCCTCAGCTTCTTGGATTTCCTCCTCCTCTTCTGAGAGCTTCCCTTTGGATCTCTCTGCTGCACTTCCACCTTTGATCGAGACGGAGGGGGAAGCTTTCGCTGGAGAAATTTCCTTTGGGATCTCGACCTCTCGGGAGGTCATGATTTCAGATCTTAGGAGCTCGAATTTGTTCCCTTGACCTTCCATGGTTGGTTTCTAAGTAGGACCCATCTGTGGGGCTTTAACATTTCCATTTGCAGTCTTCTTGTGAGAAGTCTTGGTGAGCTTGACCTGGTTTCAGCCTTCTTCTTTCCCTTTTTCTTCCGCCCCATTGGACGGATAGCCTCTGGCAAAGTGACCATAGACGTGGCATTTCCGACAATTGAAGGGCAGCTGCTCATAGTCAAGTTTATGCACATGAGTCCAGGGACCTACGATAATTTTGATGGCTTCTGGTAGCCCGACCTCTAGATCTACCTCCACGCAGATTCTGGCACAGTCATACTGGTCTTTGTTGTTAGCCCGGTCTATAAATTTGCTTAGGGTGTTGCTTATGTGCTTTAGGGATTCCCAATTCCAACAACGCACTGGTAGGTTGGGGAGTCTCACCCACACCGGGACCGTTGTGGGCACATCCACTGCCGAAACTAAATCTGGCATCCATTTATTCAAATACAGTCCTTGAGGGCCCATGAAGTAATGTCCATTTTGGAAAATCAGATCCTTATCTCCTTTTGCAGTGAACTCAAATAGAAAGTAGCCTCTCCCGAGAAAGTATGAGGTTACTTTGTCTTTTATCAAGGGTGCCCAGTTCTTGGCGACCCAGTTCTCTGTGGATTTTGGGGAAGGCCAGAGCCCTGTGAACTAGCCGACGAGGGCCCGATATGCTAGAGACAAAGTGACTTGGATCGACCCTTCTGGTGGGAGAGAAATCTCGGGAATGTCATCCAGTTTCTTCACAAACTTTGCAGCTTCTACTTTCTTCTTCTTAGGTAAGGAAGCCAACAAAGATTTGAATGCATTAGAGGCAGAGGGCGGAGGAGGAGAGATGGGTGGCCCCTGAGGAGTAGCCAGTGCCTCCATGAAGGCGGGCGACCTTAGAAGGCCCAGCCAAGTCAAAGATGGTCACAGCCTGCATCGCAAACCAGAACTCCTCGGCAAGATCGCGCGCGCAGTTGCAGAGCGATGGAGTGTGTGGCTAAAGCATTGTTAGGAAATTAATTTTATATATTTTACTTGAATTTATTTTTTATATTTTTTCTGATTCGTGTGATGAATAATGTTGGGGCAAGCTCACCACACAACTATCTCACATAAAATTTATGACGGGTGGAGTGGCCATCTTCCCACATACATATTAATGTGAACTCATCTCATTCAAGTTATGCATATATAAAGATTTCATTTCGAAGTTAGATCCAGATACATAACACTCCTAATGTGAGTTATATGTTGTAAATTAGTCCCTTCCTTGGTGCAGGTGGGATTTCCTCTGCAACCTTGTGGCATCAAGGGGCTTTTGTACACTAATTCACTTTCCTTCTCTGAGAATTTCCTTGTATTTTTTCTAGAATTGGACATGTATGCTCGAGACAATGAAGCTGTTGTGGTTTGGATCTATCCACAATTTGCATTAGGAAATTACTATTACTCAACTAAGCAATTAAAGAGAGAGTGTAATGGTGATTTACTGGGCACGAGTGGTTGTGTTGCTGAATTTCTGCTTAAGACGTTGTGGCTTCCTTTCCAGCTAGGTTTTCCTCTAGTTGTAGATTCTGCACCATATTTCGTCATCCACCATTTGAAGGTTGGGTCATCACGGGTTGTGCTATTTGGGATACTCACTTTGACTCTTAGCTTTGTTCATTTTTCCTTTGCCCATATCTTTGTTGTTTGTAGCTCAAATTGGTATACTATAGTTGTTGAATTTTGGATTTGAGAATTATGGTGGGATGTGGTTCAATCTATTGTCATGTTAGATGTCCTCTTCCTCCTCTCTTTCCTCTCTCCCTTCTCTTTCTATTCAATCCTCATTCCTATTCTTGCCTTTGCATTTAGTTGGATATCCTCTACCTTTGCTTCTCTTCCCTTGGAATTATGATCCCCAATCTCTTCACATGGCATTCCTTTTTTTCAAGGTCCATGCCTCGGAAGCACATGCATAACCCGCCAAGGAGATGGTGGGGGGGATGGGGGATGACAGGGTTGGGAGGGCCATGGACCTAAGGGGTAGAAATTATGCCCATAAATATGCTTAGGAGGATGCAACCATCTACCAATCTTGTCCCCTCTGATGTCTACAGTGAGATCCCTCATATTGATTCCATTTTTATTGATGATTTTCAAAATTTATCAAACTTTAACATCCTGGAGGAGGTATCCCATCAAGTTCCTCACCCTGGTGACACTAGAGGAAGGTTGAAAAGGTGTCTCAACTCTATTACTCTTCATTAGTATTTATGAAGGAGAACTAAGAGGAGGAGTATGGCATATTTTCTACCTTGAATGATATCAATTGTCCCTAGCAATTCCAACACTCATGCTTAGAGACTTTGAATGCTCATAATCGACCTGGAGACCCATCTCTTGTGCAAGGTAAAACTTCCATCTCTAGGCTCTAGTGCTAAAGATCCTTCTCTAGTGACTTATTGGGACACTTGATTTTCTACTATGTACCCCAACGACATTTCTCTTTACAGTTTCATAGTTGATAGACATTTTTCCTTATAGTAAAGATCCTTCTCTAGTGACTTCTTGGGACACTTGATTTTTTACTATGTACCTCAACGACATTTCTCTTTACAGTTTTACAGTTTTATAGATGAAAGACATTTTTCCTTATAGTAAATGTTTTTGTCTTAGTCTTAGTATGACTTTCTCCTCTTATTTCTTTTATGGAAAATTGAGACCACCTATAATAACCTAAGAAATAACATGGACATTTGGTAATTATATTTTGATGTTTTGAGGTAATACAAATTTAAATTTTATATATATAGTTATATAATTTTAAAATTATATTAATAATATTTTATATTTAATTTAAAATAATTTATTTGTAATATTTATTATTATTACAAATTTATATTTTATGAGTATATTTTTATGTCATTTTATAAAATATATATTACTTTTGAAATATAATAATATATAAATATTAATGTATTAGAAGTCAGTGGATTTTTTATAAGAAAATTATATATAAATATTATTAATGTTGTACTATAATGAATGGATGAAATAACTTTTTTAGGAATTTGACAATATAATTTCAAGCAAGATTGTGATTTCTTGCTACTTAAATTACAATTTTAAATACATAAATAGATTCATTATTCAATATATATATATATATATATATATATATATATATATATATATATATATATATATATTATAACTAACTTGATATAAAATAATATTTAATAATATAAAATTCAGTCTACTTCCTCTTTAAACATATGATTATATTTTACTATAAAATTCACAATATAAATATCTAAGTTTATTATTTTATAAAATTGACAACATAAAAGTATCGAAATATTACAAATATATTTGCATTCAAAAAATATTACAAACATTTTGTCTAGTTACATGAAGTAGTAGATCCACAATTCTGAGTTAAGAAAAAGAAAAGAACTTGGTAAATTTAGATATTTTTTCTTAATTACCTTATTACTAGCTTTATCACCTTTGTTTCAAACATGTTGTTTCCAACTTTTTTTGGGTTTATTTTCTTCTTCACTTCATTCTTACTTTCTTATTTTGGGCATTTTCTTTATCTTGCTCATTCTCATGCTTTCTCTCCTTACCTTGAATAGCTTCATTTGCAGTTTTTTCTTCTTCAATCTTCTTGTCTCTATCTGTAATTATTTTTTCTCAACTGTTTTGGACAAAAAAAAAAATCTACAACATTTCTCTCTTCTTCCACTGTTTTATTTTCTTTTGTTCCTTCACTTCAAGCTTGGCTTCTATTTTGGTGTTGTTTCTTTCACCTCTTTCTCTTCCTTCTCCTCCTTGTCTACCTTATTTTCCTCAATCCTTTTTTATTTAAGGTATTGTTCACCTTATTCTTATGTGATTTTTCCTCCATTGTTGAGCAAAAGCAAGTTCAATAGGGTGCTTAGGAGGATTGCAATTATGTTATTTCCAATCTTAAAAGGGACACAAGTAGACTAAAAATCTCCTTTCTCAGTTCTGAGTAACAAGTAGACTAGAAATCTCCTTTCTCAATTTTGAGTAAGTTATCAGTGAAAACTAGACAAATATACTGTAAAACCTCATTTTCAATTTTAAGTAAGATGTTTCAGATAGTTTTTTAATTTATTTTATATTTATTTTATTTTATTTTATTTGAAAATCTAATTTCAAAAATAGTTTAATTTTTCAAATATATATCAATATAATTTATGATTATCATGTAATTCATATGATATATATATATATATATATATATATATATATATATATATATATAATTTTATTTCTTTGTTTTTAAATAATTTTTTTATTATTTTTTCGCATTATTTCAAAATATAACTCAATAATAAGAGAATGATCATTGTGATAAATTTGACTAATAACCAAATATTAAATTTTTTAAAAATATTTAAAATTTAGATGTAAAATATAAATATTGAAAGAATATTAAAATGTAGAAGTGTTTCAAATATAAATCAATAATGGGAGAATGATCATTCTCGTTCTCCCTTATAATAAATTTGGCCAATAACAAAATATTAAATTTTTAAATTAATAAACTTTTAAAAATATTTAAAATTTATATATAAAATATAAATATTAAAAGAATATTAAAATGAAGAAGTGTTTCAATTTAACTAGTTGCTTTCATCTCCTTCGTTTATTAGTGACTTGGAATACGGCAAGGTAATATCAATGCTGCAGAGGGAATTGATTGCAATCAATCAGCTTATATTACAATGTATATTACAGAAAAAAATTAAATTATAAAATTGGAGAAAACTAAATATTATATTAATGTATAAAGGGAATTTTTTTTTTCCAAATTTTGATTTATTTATATTTTAAAATTAAATTAATATTATGTATTTTATTAAGGTTTTGGAAACAAAATAACATTAGTATTTTGTGCTTTGTAGAAGTTACAGTAGTTTGCAGGGGTTAGCACGTGATTGCAAGCCGCAGAACCATGTGAGATGTTATCATTCTCCATTCTAGTCACTTCATGAGTGACCCCACGATAGGGGAGGGTTTTTGTCAAGCCCATGAGTTGCGGATGCGATGTGCGACGAGTTGGGTGATCGCTCTCGGTTAAACGTGACAAACTGGGTGAGCGACGAGTCGGTGGGTGCGACGAGTCGGCAAGCAGGCGCATTGGTTGCGACATTCCATTGCAACGATGGGACGAGTTGGAGGAGAGGGACGAGCTGGGGCGGTCGGTTAAAGTCGCTCGGGGCATGAGCGCGATGAGCCAATGAAGGAGTCGAAAAACTGAAAGTTGAGAATTTGGCTAAGTATGGCAATTTTGCAAAGGCGAACTTATATCGTGCGAATTTAGGCATGTTGACCCAGCAGAGTGACGGTGTGGGCAAGCCGACATGAAGGGTGGGCGAACCGACATGAGATGTGCGCGAATTAGCCAAATTGATAGGTCGGCCTGGGCAAGCCGACCCATGAACCATTCATGGCAAAGCATATATATTAGCGAACGCTTGGATGGAGAAAGAAATCAAGTTTGATCATCATAAGTTCAACAAGTGCGAGCCAAAGGTGAAGGGCGATCAAGAGAGTTGGGTAGATAAGGCAAGGCGAGGTGCAGGCGGCAGTCTGACCAAAGCACCAAGCCGGGACAAACATAAACATAGATTTTGGCTGGGTGAGATGCAGGTTGGGCAGGCAACCTGCAAACGATACGCTGCACAACGGGCGAACCGGTGAGTCGGGTAAGGTGGGCGACCCGCGAGAGGGTGCACTATACACCGACGAGTTAGGATGAATGAGTGGTCTGTGGTCCGATGGTGATAGGCCGATGGTGAGTTTGCGGTTAAAACTACGGGCAGGCGGACTATAACCAGATAGGCACATGATAGTGCGGGCGAGTGTTGCGGTAGAGCAGGGTGAGGGCACACGAAGTGTGGGTGAGCGTTGAACGAAGGGCCGAGTAGCGAGTGAGCGTTGGGTGGGTGACACGTCATGGGTAGGCCTGAACGAACAGTGGAGTTTGCTGAACACGACGGGTGGTAGACTGGTTGCCACAACGAGCGGTGCGGAGGGCGACCCGGGGGTGGGCGCCTCTGCCCAACGAGTTGGGTGACTAGACCTGGTAAGGGTGGGCGCTCCTTAACGAAGGTTCGGATAGGCTGCATGGTGTAGGCCGAAGTTGCGTATTTTGGCAGATTTTGCGAGAAGGAAGTTGGGGTTCCTCTCAAAGGATTGTAATTATATATTTTGAAGAATTATCATCATTATTGTGGGTAGACTCATATTCTGGCCCCTCCCGTTAAATATTGTATTCGTTGTGCATGTGTCTAAAATGATAATGATGATGAAAGATGTTTAATTGAATGTTTCTGTTGTGTTATGAATGTTAATACCTAGAAAGTGAAAAATAAACTATGTAATGTTAGGCATAGTCCACACTTGAAAGTATTGTTGAAAAGAAATTGGGTGGTGGTGGTGCCACACCTCCTATGAGCGGTTGAAAGACTACCGCCAAGATAGGGGCGTGATAGTTTTCCTCCTAGCGCCATACAATTAATGAATCAAATAATGGAACGAGAGGAGCTTCTAGCTCAGCCACTAGAGGAAAGGAAAATCAAATAATGGAACGAGAGGAGCTTCCAGCTCAGCCAGTGGAGGAAAGGAAAATGAGAAGTCACTTATGATAGGGGCTTTGTGGCAAGCAAGAAACTCAATGTGTTTCTTGCCGAAAGCCACCCAAAATAAAATAAAAAAAATGTGATTCCAAACAACTGTTTGGAAAAGACCTAACAATTCATGAAATACCATTTCCTCATTTGTAAACTCATGGGAATCTGGCCGAAAGAACAGGAAATTATTCAATCGATCCAAACATAATGGAACCCCAATGGGCCAATCAAGCTTAGGTTAAGAGAATAAGGTTTGCTTACAATGCTTTTCATAGATCTAAGAGACTGGAAAAAGGTATTTGATAATAGGCCCTATTCCATGAACAATATTAATCTTTTTTACGAGAAGAATGTTATAATTCGGAGAACGAGCATGGCCCACAATGGGTGTGTTTCTTCTCATTTCGAAAAGACTTCTAGGAACTCGATATTTTAAAGGAAATTGGTAATTTTATAAGAAAATTTATGAATATCTTGAATATTACAAAGAGAGGCTACACCCAATCTTTGTCCATGTAAACATTTCACAACTCTTGCTAGAGTCAATTGACTTGGAATATAATGACACAATTTGGACCTATAATGACACAATTTGGGCCTAGCCTTTGGATTATGAACATGTCTCGTTCAAATTTCGTTAATGCCATGAATATGTCCATTTCTTCGAAGATTGTCCATTCATAGTAGGGCAAGCCAAAAAGGTAAAAGAGAAGAAAGACAAGGGATACTTTCAATCAATCAACGCAAGAAGGGGTAGATTAGCTGGAAAAAAATTAAACCCCATAGGGTAATAATTCAGCTCAAACTTCTACGGCTATCTCTAGTATGAATGCATCTCAAATTCAACCCTAGAAGACCCCGGATACCAATACGTTTTCCATTCTAGAAAACATGGATAAAATTTATAATGTAGAAAGCTCGGAAAAAAAATTAGAGTGTTTTTCCGATTCTGAAGAATCCATTAGAGTGTTTGAGGAGAGTGACGTGGTAGCATTCACAATGATTCTATATCCGGAATAAAAACTTAAAGAATCTTAAAACTGGAATGAAGGTTTAATGCCCAGTAAAAATAAATTACCTCCAGCCATTGATAACGCTCTTGCTGCAAACCAAAACTTTTCTATTACGCTTCCACAGTCCACTTGCTTTCTTGACTGAAAACAACGCTCCAGCTTCAATCCAAGCAAAAGAAAAGAATACAGAAAGTCTGAAGGCACTTCCAAGCTCTGCTCTCTCAGCTAGATGGTGTAAAAACTGAAGGGAATTGAGATACAAGCTTGGGGACCAAACAGATAAATTTATAGCCAAGCTTCCATCAAGCTTCTGATGGCTATGTGTCAGGTGTTCCACAGATCAAGGTAGAGAACTCCATATGGAGTAATGGACCACTTTAGAAGCTCCCAACAAGAAAATTAATTAACTGCAGTTGATTTCCTTAATTTAAGGAAATTACTGCAGTTGGTTTCAAGAAATAAAGGAAAAACTGCAGTTGGCTTCCATAATTGTAGGCAGCAGTTGGTAAAAAATTAATGGAGCTTAACATTCTCCCACTTGGTCCATACTTCCAAACTTAATGTCTCAATTTAAAACCCATTGATAATCTGTATTAAGTAATAGATACATGAATCATGGCGAAAAGTCCTCGAATGACGAGTATTATCTTCCATGTATTACTATGTATTTATTCTTATTATAATTTATGTGGCAACAATTTCTTAATGAATAAACCTTATGTTTATTCTTGGTCCTTCTTAAATGAATTTTCTCAAATCAACTTATGGTGCACATAAATATGAGAAAAAACATCACAATAATTAAGAATTTCATTAAAATAACATTGTCCATACAATGAGAAACTACATAATGGAACCAAGTCCCATATTCATTACATGATCCTTGAATTTAAACGGTGGCATGCCCTTAGTCAAAGGATCAGCGATCATCAACTCAGTGCTGACGTGCTCAATGACCACTTTATTTTCTTTAACACGTTCCCTTATAGCTAAATACTTAATGTCGATGTGTTTATTTCAACTCCCACTTTTGTTGTTTTTAGCCATAAAAATAGCAGCTGAATTATCACAATATATTCTCAATGGCTTAGAGATAGAATCCATAATTCTAAGCCCATAAATGAAACTCTTAAGCCATACACCATGTAAAGTAGCCTCAAAACAGGAGATGAACTCGGCTTCCATAGTGGAAGTGGCAATCAAGGTCTGCTTGGCACTCCTCCATGATACAGCTCCACCGGCCATCATAAAAATGTAACCTAATGTTGATTTGCGTGAATCAACACATCCAGCAAAGTCAGAATCTGAGTAGCCAATTACTTCCAAGTTGTCCGTCCGTCTATACATAAGCATGTAGTCTTTGGTTCCTTGAAGGTACCTCATTACTTTCTTTGTAGCTCTCCAGTGGTCTAAACCTAGATCACTCTGATATCATCCCAACATTCCCACAACAAACGCAATGTCAGGTCTTGTGCAGACTTGAGCATACATTAGGCTTCCGACAGCAGAAGCATATGGAATGTTCTTCATTTGTTCCCTTTCAAAGTCGTTCTTCAGGCATTGGTTCAAATTGAACCTATCACCCTTCACAATGGGAGCTACACTTGGTGAACAATCCTTCATCTGAAATCTCTCTAAAATTTTATTAATATAGGTTTCCTATGACAGACCCAAGATGCCTCGAAATCTGTCTCTATGGATCTTTATGCCAATGACATAAGATGCCTCACCCATATCCTTCATATCAAAATTTTTAGAGAGGAATTGTTTCACCTCATGTAGCAAACCCTTATCATTGGTTGCTAGCAAAATGTCATCCACATATAAAACAAGAAAACAAATTTTACTCCCACTAACTTTCAGGTATATACATTGATCCATAATGTTTTCTACAAAATCAAAAGAAGAAATTACATTATGGAATTTCAAATACCATTGGCGGGATGCTTGTTTTAAACCATATAATGACTTCTTGAGCTTGCAAACCAATTGCTCACCATCACTAGAGGGGAATCCTTCAGGTTGTTTCATGTAAACCTCCTCCTCTAGATCTCCATTAAGAAAAGCCGTTTTCATATCCATTTGTTGCAACTCCAAGTCAAAATGGGCTACTAATGCCATAATAACGCGCAAGGAATCTTTCTTAGATACAGGAGAAAAAGTCTCCGTGTAGTCGATTCCTTCTTTCTGAGTGAATCCCTTAGCAACAAGTCTTGCCTTGTATCTCTCAATGTTTCCCAATGAGTCTTTCTTTGTCTTAAAGACCCATTTACATCCAATGGCTTTTGCACCATTAGGCAACTCAACAAGATCCCAGACTTCGTTACTCTTTATGGAATTCATCTCTTCCTTCATGGCATTGTACCATAGTTCTGATTCTTTACAACTCATGGCTTGTGAAAATGACTCAAGATCATTTTCGGCTCCAATGTTGTAGTCAGATTCTTGTAGATACACAACATAATCATTAGGAAATGCTGATCTCTTTGGTCTAGTAGATCTTCTTATTGTTGTACCATCATCTTCCTTAAAAGTATGTGGTTCAACTTGTTGTTCAATAGTTCTTGGCAACCCTTGAACTCCTTGATCTATTGGAATATCGTCAGCAGCTTGTGGAACTTCAACAATTGGTTGTTCAACACTAGTTTGTACTTGAGGGGTGCTATGAACAATAACCAATCTATCACTTGAAGTGGAAAGTTGAGATTCTGAATGATCCTTCTCAGAAACTATGTTTCTGGTTTGATCGCTCCCACTGATCAAGTCATTTTCAAGAAACTTTGCATTTCTTGATTCCACAATCCTAGCGCTGTGAGATGGAAAATAAAATCTATAACCTTTAGACCTTTCAGCATATCCAATGAAATACCCACTAATGGTCCTTGGGTCCAACTTCTTCTCTTGTGGATTATAAATTCTCACTTAAGACGGGCATCCCCAAACGCGCATATGTCGCAAACTTGGTTTCCAACCTTTCCATAATTCAAATGGCGTTTTAGGAACCGCCTTGGTTGGAACTCGGTTTAATATATACACTGTCGTCTTAAGTGCTTCAGTCCACAAGGATTTAGGAAGATTGGAACTGCTAAGCATACTCCGCACCATGTCCAATAATGTTCGATTTCTTCTTTCTGCTACACCATTCTAGTCAGGTGAACCAGGCATGGTGTATTGGGCAACAATCCTATGCTCTTGAAGAAATTTAGCAAATGGCCCAGGTGCTTGTCCATCTTCTGTGTATCTACCATAATATTCTCCACCTCTATTTGATCTCACGATCTTAATTTGCTTATCGCATTGTTTCTCTACTTCAGCCTTAAAGATCTTAAAGGCATCTAATGCTTCGCTCTTTTTATGAAGCATGTAGAGATACATATATCGTGAGTAATCATCTATAAAGGAGATGAAGTATCTCTGACCATGTGAGTCCATGTCTGGACTACATATATCAGTATGTATGATTTCTAATATGTCCGAACTCCTATTGGCACCTTTCTTTGACTTGTTGGTCTGCTTTCCCTTTATGCAGTCCACACAAGTCTCAAAATCAGTAAAATCCAGAGTATTAAGTACCCCTTCATTTACCAATCTTTTAATTCTTTCTATGGAGATATGACCTAGTCTCCGGTGCCATAATTTAGAGGAATCTTCATTAATAACAGATCTTTTAGTGCCAGTGTGAACATGCATTGAATCATAAGTGACATTGTTTTGTAAATTAATGCAGTAAAGACCATTAGACAAAATACCATTCCCAACATAATCAGATTTATAAAATAGACTGAAGGATTTTTCTAAAAAGTTAATGGAATATCTAAAAGGTAGAAGCCTTGAGACTGAAATCAAGTTTCTAGAAAAACTTGGAAAATAAAAGGTCTTTTCTAATTCTAAAACAAAGCCACTACTTAAAGTTAAATAACATGTTCCTATAGCTTCTACATGCGAGCCCATCTTCTTCCTGATAAGATGCTTTGCTCACTTCCCACCGGCTTCCTTAGGTTTTGCAAACCCTGCAAGGAATTCGTAATGTGAATTGTTGATCCAGAGTCAATCCACCATGTGTTAATATTAACATCAACCATATTAGATTCATAACAAACAAATGATATTAAATTACCTTTGTCCGCAAGCCATTTCTTAAATTTGGTGCATTCCTTCTTCATGTGTCCCTTCTTTTTACAGAAGAAACACTTGGAATCCTTTTTGATGTCAGCTTGGGGAGGTACTTTACCTTTCCATTTCCGATTGGCTTGAGATTTTCCCTTTCCACGCGTTGCCAGCATTGCACTCTCTCCTAGTTCCATCACCAGTCTTTCTTCCTCTTGAACACACATGGTCATGAGTTCATTAATTGACCATTTATCCTTATGTGTGTTGTATGAGATTTTGAAAGGTCCATATTGGTGCGGAAGGGTGTTCAGGATGTAGTGCACTAGGAAGGACTCCGATATATCAACCTCGAGTTTCTTCAATTGAGCCACAGTGTCCCTCATCTGCATGATGTGCTCGTGCACACCTTTCACACTGGTGAGCCTTAGGGATGAGAACTTCATGATTATGGTGCTTGCTAGTGCCTTGTCTGAAGTGAGGAATTGATCATCAATGGCCTTTAACAAGTCTCGGACCTTTTCATGCTGATCAACGGAACCACGAATACCAGCTGAAATTTTAGTCTTAATGAACATCATGCTTAGACAATTGGATCGCTTCCATCGTTCATAAAGCGTGATGTCCGCTGCAGTGCTGGTATTAGTGAGTGCCGGTGGTTCATCTTTCCTAATAGCATAATCTATGTCCATCCACCCCAAATGAAGGAGAATCCTCTCCTTCCAAATCTTATAGTTATCTCCCTTAAGTTCGGGAATGTCACAATGAATTTCAGAGAAATTTGCAGGTTGTACTACTGCATCAAAATTAAAAATCACATGCTTATGTTAAAATTGAGGCTTAATAAAATTTCATGTTTTACCAATGTAAATCATGCTCAAAATTGAATCTAATGACATAAAAATTGCCTGTGGGCTAAATTTTTAATTCAAGCAGATTCAATTATTCATTGTTTTGAACTTTATGATAAAACTATTAATTCATAACTCCTGTGGGTAGGTTATGAAATTTTATCCTAATTAATTACATAAATATAATAAAAATTCCTGTGGGATAAAATTTATTATATTTAGTCTAATTAATTACAATTTAATGTCTAAATAATCTTTATGTGATCTAACCAATCAAAATATATAATTTTATTTAATTAAAGATGATGTGGCTATTCTCTAATTAATTAAAATTATATGGATCACTAGACATTATTTTTTATTTTTTTTACATAAATTGCATAAACAAAACTTAACCAAAGTAAAAATAATGTTTACTGAAAGGAGTAAGTCAAAATGACAATTTAAATAAACTCCATATAACTGTTTCTTGCAAAAAATTGCCATAAATGTTAACATTACGGTAAACAACAGTAATAATTCTTCACAAAATCAAAATTAAAGTTAAAGCAATCAGCATTACCGTAAATGACTGCAAATCGATTGTTCAATTTATAAACAAAACCCGGAGATTGACTGAAGCAGCATTGATCTACTTTGCACTCGCATAGCAAATGCAGTTCGAAGGCTAGCTGGCTTGACTTCAGGCTTCGTCCTTAAGTTTATAAAACAAACAAATATATATATATATATATGGAAAATGGAAACAATTACCGCACTAATCAAACTCTTAAAAAAATTTCTTATAAAATTATAAACATTTTTTTTTTTTTTACCAGAGTAAAAGAAAAAAAAATGTTCAGTAAAAATGAATAAGTCATAAATTTATAGATTGAAATCTTCACTCGCAGTGTAGTGTTAGATCACGCAATTAAAGGAAATAAAGCTATGGTAAATGGAGTCATCTTGGCAATTACAACAAGCCCCACTTGAAACCGTTTCCAGCCTGTGATATTGAACCCTGCATGGTATTTTCAGAGGTAGATAGCATATGGAATGATCCATAGATAGCATATGATTGGTTTTGTTCTTTTATGTTGTGATGAAAGTCCTTCACAGGAAACATTTTCTGATTATAATCATACAAGCTTGGATACCAAAAGCCGGACAATTAGTTTTAGGGCTTTTTGGTCTGACGTTCTTTATTTCAGAGAAATTTGACGCCTTCAAAATATATTTAGGCCTCATGTTTAGACTTTCAACTTGTCATAGGCACATTATAATGAAACTCACAAGTTTTCCAAAAAAGGAGAAGCTTTGAAGCAATTCTTTACCTGACACCCAAAAATCTTAACCGGACATTCATACAACAACCTTTAAAAAAAAACCAAGAAAACTCACAATCTCAAGGCTGTAAATTCATGTAAATTCCACAAGCTACAATACAAACACAGACAAATTTTTCAAAATTTCTTCTAAATTCACTAAGCACGTAGCAAATTTCAGCAAACACAAATAAAATCGGAATTCAAAAAATGCAAACAAGCTTTACACAAAATTCTTCCAAATTCCACCTCATATGGCATGATTTTACCACAAACATGGCTATTACAGATCCTATATCTGAGGCCCATATAAGGAATATCCAATCCCCAAGATATATATGGGTTCTATAGGAGTGATGCGCCTTGGAAAGAAATCATGGTGAAACAAGCTCACCGAATAACGATAATTTGTCATCCTATAGGAAACAAAATCTCTGTGCAGGTCGACAACAGATCGATAAAGGGTTTCAGACGACAATGGGACAAAAACCCTAGCTGCTACGGTTCTGGTTGACGTAAAGCAGAGAAATAGACTGGCCATGGCATCCTAATGATTAAAGGATCCTAACTCGTATATTATTCATATGCTGCTCCACCTAATCAGACCAAAGAAACGGCTAACAACAATGTTGTAAGATAAATTTTGTCTTAAACGTAGACATGCCATAGGAGATTAGCAAAGTCGTATCAGATTTTATTCATGTGGTTTTCTGCTTATTTTTTATTTTATTTTTTTTACAAATAACCATAGTCAATTCGTGGCTTTGGTTTGCAAAATCAATATTGTGCCAATATTTATAAGTAAATCTCACACCAAGGCAGAGGTAAATTCAGCTCTGATACCAATGGTAGCATTAACAACGATTCTATATGCGGAATAAAAACTTAAAGAATCTTAAAACTAGAATGAAGGTTTACTGCCCAGTAAAAATAAATTACCTCCAACGATTGATAACGCTCTTGCTGCAAACCAAAACTTTTCTATTACGCTTCCACAGTCCATTTGCTTTCTTGACTAAAAACAACGCTCCAGCTTCAATCCAAGCAAAAGAAAAGAATACAGAAAGTCTGAAGGCACTTCCAACCTCTGCTCTCTCAGCTAGATGGTGTAAAAACTGAAAGGAATTGAGATACAAGCTTGGGGACCAAACAGATAAATTTATAGCCAAGCTTCTGATGGCTATGTGTCAGGTGTTCTACAGGTCAAGGTAGAGAACACCAGATGGAGTAATAGACCACTTCAGAAGCTCCCAACAAGAAAATTAATTAACTGCAGTTGATTTCCTTAATTTAAGGAAATTACTGCAGTTGGTTTCCAGAAATTAAAGAAAAAGTGCAGTTGACTTCCATAATTGTAAACAACAATTGGTAAAAAAATTAATAGAGCTTAACATGAGGGTGGTCAGAGCCATTTGGTACCCGAGCAGTGTCATAAGCAGAGGGAGTCGTTTCCCAATCGCCCGTACCTCTAAATATACTCTTAATCTCAGATATTAATATATCGACACGCTTCTCGTCCATTTCTGCTTGCTAAAATTAAAATTAATTCAGGTCAACCAAAATACTTTAGAAAAGCATTTGAGATTCTTACAAGTTGAAGTATCAACCACGAAGAATACCAACCTTGTCAGATGGCATTATTGCATTAATAATATCGTCCTTCCAAAATCCTGCAGCGAATTCTCGTTTCGCTAGTGTACGAGCAGAAAGCGAATTTGAAGGTATCCAAAAAAAAAAGGAATAGTGAAATTCGTCACTTGGCACGATGTTGAAAATATTTAAATTATTTTGTACACAATGCACCAACATCAGCGCACCCGTCTTTATGATAAGTTGAGTCTTCGCCAACACAAGCAATGATCTTGCTTGAACCACCTGCATAATACAAAATAGTAAGAAGTCGAATTGAAATATTTAAGGCGAATAAAATACAAATAAACTAAACATTATGTGCGTACTCGACCGTAGGTAGATGCTTCTGTGTTTGGGGGCACTGCTTCCGGTATTAAGTGTGCTGAAGAAACGTGGGATGCGTTGTGTGTTGACAAAGGCGTCGAGGGTGAGATGAAGATGTCGACTGAGTGCCGTAGCGATGGAAATATGGGATGACAAAGAAGAGTACGAGGCCACTAGATTACCAGAGGTAGCGAATGAGGTTAATTATCTTGAATCTCAAGTTGTAGTAAATCACCGTAAATAAATCAGTTATATGAAATTATTGTCGCAAGAAATTATTAAATGTTTTGTTTTTTTATTTGTGTGTTAAGTTGTTTGTGTTTTTCTATATAGCTCTAATCGATGGTTTGAGAAACTTGGACTCAGGGACATCTAAATTAAAGTGGGTATCTAAACTTTTAAAGTCACTTGGGATCACACTTGGTAAAGACCACACCAACGCTAAGCTCACTAGATTTTAAAGTATCTCCTCTCCTAACTGGTGCAATTTGACCTGAACTAATAAAACTTGGACCACTAAACCACTAAATATTCTATTGCATGAATATTTTTACTCTATTAATTCTAAATTTTCAAATTTTTTTATATAATCCTTTTTAATTTTACCGAATATCTAACATAAAAAAATTTATTAGAATTACGAATTTGATTTTGCAATTTCCAAGCTTTACATGTTTTAAAAAATTGAGTGTTAATTAAAACTCAAAATCTCATTCATAATTATAAAATTCTTGAAAAAATCTCGATCGTAATTATAAAATTCTAGAAAAATAAAATGTTAAAAAAGTTAAACTACATGTATAAAATATCTTATGTAAAGTAACTTCTACCAGCAAACACTTCGAAACTTCTGGATCTTCCTTCCACGCTTGTCCATTCTCCGTATCATCGCTTTAAACTACCTTCACTTATTCACTCGAAGAGTCGAAACATAACCGTTACATCACAATTTCCTGGACGTTGACGTTAACTTAATTTCTGCAACTATCTTTGTATCTCCCCTACTACATTTATGTATCGGCTTCAAGGGTGATTGGGCTTCGGATGCTTAAATTTGTCTTTTGTGGTTCAATAGACATTTCATTGACCTGTCGTTGGGAAGGATTGAATATTTGTATCTGTGTTTTGTCGCTCACAAGATTCGATGTCATCGGATTTCATTGACCTTTAAAGTGATCAGATTTCACCATTGAGAGATATTTTGATTGATTATATTTTGATTGATTACTACTACAGAACAAACATAATAGTTGGTATTTTGGAGGAAATATGGCTTCATGTCATCCATGGCTATGCTAGGTCATAGACTTTGTAATTCATCTTTTCATCTTTTTAATGTTTCAGATCATGTATCCTCTATATGATTCATAGTTATTGCTATTGAATTTCTTGGAATTGACATAACTCCTTACTCACTTCTCTATGAGGAATATCATCCCTACAACATAGCTAATTATTTGCAACAAAAGATTATTTCAATCCTTGGGATTATAGGCATGTGCCTCAAAATCTTGTGAGGAGGACCATGTGACTTACATGTTTTTTTTTAATTATGGTACCTTTCATGCCCACATTTCAGACATATCTCTTTGTTTACATATTCTCTTATATATCTAATACAACCATTTGGACATTCATGATATGATATGTACTTAACACCCAACATTTTCAACAACTTTTTGCCTTGGCTTCGGGAAAGTCTCCAGCTTAGTTTTTAATTTTTTATTAAATATATATATTTTCTCCGGAAGTGAGAAAATCTATAATAATTTAATGGTCAAATTTTATAATTCAATTATCAAATCAGCGATGAAAATAATAATATTTAGTTGTTATTCATTAATAGACTCATTTAAGGCTAACTCAATATTTAATTTATCATTAAATATTATGATATAAATTTTACAAATTCTCAAATTTTAAAATAATAATCATCAATTATTTATCTCTATATAAATTAATTTATATATATATAATATTTAAAAACATTAAACTGACAAAGAATGAAAGTGAATAGTGGAGCAGAGATTACTCTTTTCAATATTCTGAAAGACTAAATAGGTTACATTGTAAACATCAATAATAAATTACTAAAGTAAAATTGGACACCTGTGGAGTAGAACTCAAGTAAGACTAGACTGCTTATGACACCTGCAGACAAGAAATCAATTAAGATGACACCTAACCAACAACTAATTAACAGTGAAATTAATATCTCAACATCCCCTCCTAATCTCAACTGTTACATGAAGTGATACTTTCAATGCCAAGTTGTTTTCTTTGAAATTCAAATACATTCTTGCCCAATGGCTTTGTGAAAATGTCTGCTAGTTGATCTTTCGAACCACAGAAAGACCATCATTGACAGGCTCGCGAATGAAATGAAAACGAGTGTCAATGTGCTTCCTCTTTTTGTGGAATACATGATTTTTTGATAAGGAAATCGTTGAACTGGTATCACAGTAGATTGGGGTTGACTCCTTCTGGATATTTGAAATATCTTTCAATAATCTTCTCAACCACACAGCTTGACAAGCAGCTAAATTTGCTGATACATATTCTGCCTCTACAAAAGAAATTGAAACGATTGATTGTTTATTGGATGCCCATGAAATCAGATTGGTTCCAAGATGAAAAGCATACCCTGAGGTGCTTTTGCGATCATCTAAACTCCTTGCATAGTCACAATCTGTATAACCTGAAAGTGAACAATTTTCAAAATGTGTATAAAACAAACCATAATCTATTGTCCTGGCAATATACCTTAAGATCCTTTTTGCAACCTTCCAATGAAAAATCTTAAGTGACTGCATAAACCTGGAGACAAAACTTGCTGCAAACATAATATGAGGTCTACTTGAAGTGAGATATAACAAGCTACCAACTAGACTTTTATACAGTGTGGAATCAACTGGTGGTGCTACATCTTCTTTGCTTAGTTTTGTTCCTTGAGAAATTAGTGTATCTGCAGGTTTACAATTGGTCATTCTGAACTTTTTGATGATATCACTCACATATTTTTGTTGACTGAAAAAATTCCATTAGCGGATTGGTGAATTTCAATGCCTAAGAAGTATTTCATGACTCCTAGATCTGTCATATCAAAGTCTTTTTGCATTGCTGCTTTGAAATCTTCTAACATCATATTTCCTATATAAAGAAGATCATCTACATAAAGGCAGACAATCATAATTTTACCTTCATGCATTTCGCTATTCAAAGTTGGCTCATGATTGCTTATGAAAAAACCACTTTTGATGAAATAGGTGTCAATGCGACTGTACCAAGCTCTTGGAGCTTGTTTCAAACCATACAAGGCTTTCTTCAATCTGTATACCTTATGATCCTGTCCTATAACTTCAAAACTAGGAGGTTGCTCTACATAAATTTCTTCCTGCAATATACCATTAGGAAAGCAGATTTTACATCAAGCTGATAGACTTTCCATTTGTGCTGAGCTGCTGTGGACAAAATGGTTTTGACAGTGTCTAACCTTGCTATTGGAGCAAAGGTTTCACCATAGTCGACACCAAATTGTTGTGAGAATCCTTTAGCAAACAACCTTGCCTTATGTTTCTCAATCTCTACTTTTTCATTCAGCTTGGTCTTATATACCCATTTTACACCAATTCTGGTTTTGTCTCTTGGGAGATTAGTTAATTCCCAAGTCTGATTCTTCTCTATGGTAGAAATTTCTTGGTTCATTGCTTCTACCCAATGCTTTTCTTTAAATGCTTCTTGAAAATGAGTTGGTTGAGATGAAATAAATGCAAACATATTATGCTAGTCAAACTCATGCTCCTGCTCATATATTTCTCTTATGCTTCTTGTTTTCTGATTGTCTTTTGAAGACGTTGAATCACTGGTGGATTCACTGCTTGAAGATGTACCATTTTCAGAATGGTATGGCTCTTCTTCAACCTACAATGTAGGTGGCTGTGGTGGATAAAAAATCTGACTTGAAGCTTCATCAACTTGATTAGACCAAGATTTATTTTCAAAAAAAATTACATCTCTCCTTAAAACAAACTACTTTGTAACTCGATTATAAAGTATGTAGGCCTTTGACTGCTCTATTAACGCACCTTCTTCTGTCACTGCTCAGCATTAGTGGTGTTACTAACGCATTGATTTAATGCATTGGAAAACATTAATCTCCCAAAAAAAATCCTCAATTTGTTTCTCCTTTGCCTCGCTGTAGCTGGCTTCTTGGTTTTCTTTGCTTCTTCTTCACAAGCTTCTTCAATCTTCTGCTACTCTCTCAAAGAGGCTTATGCTTTCTCTTCACTCACGTCATTGCTCTCTCTCGGACTCTTATGCAAACTTGTCTCTCCCTCTATTCCTCTCAAAGAGTCTTACACAGGCTGAGTTGTGATACCATGACAAAGAATGAAACTGAATAGTGGAGCAGAGATTGCACTTCTCAATATTCTGAAAGACTAAATAGGCTACATTGTAGACATCAATAATAAATCACTGAAGTAAAACTCGACACCTATGGAGTAGAACTCAAGTAAGACTAAACTGCTTGTAACACCTAGCAGATAAGAAATCAATTAAGATTACAACTAACAAACAACTAACTAACAGTAAGATTAATATCTCAACAATTACCAATTTCAATCAATGTCCTCAACATCTTAAACTATTTTCACAAGAAATCCATATATTTGGACATTAAATTTAAAACTTCAAAATGTTTTCACCTATCTCACCCCATATAAATGGGCCTGACACTTTTATTTTTAAATCGTTTTCACAAGCAATCCATATATTTCCACGTTAAATTTACAAATTCAAAATATTTTCACATTTCATTGTTGACTGTTCCAAAATATTTATATTCATGGTTAAATATATATAAAAAAATAAAAATAAAAAAAATTGTTGTTTCAAATGTGAGTCGTGACTTATTAGATGAAGTCATCTATGCTCCAAAGCTGTCAAGGTTACAGCTAACTTAAAACATTATTAAATATGTGTAATATGCAAAATTGTTGTTTAATAACTGCCTCTTATACACAAAGTACCTTAGTAACTACCTTTTATGCAAAAAGTAATTGATAATTAAATTAAACGAATATAATTAAGTAAAATTATTCCTCATTTATTTTTTGTAATAATAACAATTGAACAATAAAAATTAATAGTAATTGCTTAAAATTTATAACTTATTTAATACAAGTGAATATTAAATTTATGAAAATTTGTAATAGAGAGATTATCACCTAATAATTAATAATTAATATATATACAATTAATTATAATATAAATAATAATAATAAAAATTAATATACTCTTTTAAATTATATTTTTTATTTTAATATATATATATATATAATCTTATCATTAGTATTAAATTGAATAAAATTAAAAAGTTACCTTAAGGTAATGGCCCCTAATTAGGTGAATTTCTAACAAGAAAGAATAGAAAGAAATTAATTCAATGAAAATGGAAAGTTCATATACTCACTCTCCCACTTCCATTAAAAATAAAGTTGATTTTGTCTTACTTGGACTTCGCATTTCTTTTGGGGAAGAATATTAATTCAATGAAAATGGAAAGTTTATATAATGACTCTTCCACTTCCACTAAAAATAAAGTTGATTTCGTCTTACTTGGACTTTTGAAAGTAATGTATTTTTTTTGAAGAACATTTGTTTAGATAATTAAAAAAAAACTCTCAAAATTATAATGATATTATTAAATTTTAGCATAATTTATATAAAATAAGTTTTTTTTTTTTTTTTTTACCATTTAATATATAAATCATATAAAAAACTTATTATATTTTTACATTTTACTGTTAAAATCATATAAAAAACCTACTATATTAACCTACTATATTATTACATTTTACGGTTAAAATTGGAATGGAAACATCACCAAAATTTAAATTCTAACGCTGGAATATAGAGTTATGTTTATCAAATAAAAGAAAACTCATGAACCTTTAGCCTTTGCATGGTAGTCAGCGTGGTTTAAAAAAGTTTAAATTTCAGTGGGCAGTCATGAATGATGACTTACAAACTTGATATTTTGATGTGATTAGGAGAGTTACCTTCATTGTTTAATTATTTTTTATTCACTTTGAATTCCAACTTGTTTCTCCATTCACACACTTATTTTTTATTGACTTTGAATTCTCATTATTTCTCCATTCACACCCTTCCATTCACACACTTTGATAAGATGTTTAAGAGAGATGAGGCCTTATAAAAATGAGAGTAAAATGTTTATTTCATTTAGAAATCGGCTATGCATGTCACTTTTCCCATTTGTCAATAAAGTTGATGCCATGAATGTTACTTTTCCAATTTGCCAATAAAGTATGCTATGAATGTTACTGGAAAGTTTATATTGGTAAAACACCCTAATCATCAAAGTCAAATCATTAACTTGTTATTGAAAAGCGCTTAATTTTATAAAAATAAAAACAACTAATACTATTTCCAAATCTCATTCTTATACATATATTTAACTATGAAGGTATTATTCAAATATGAGAGATTTCTCTTCATGTCATTAAAATAATATTCAAAAGTTATTAACTTTGTTTATCCTCTATTTACCTTATTTTATAAGGTTGATTTGATGAATGTATTAAAATTTCTATAAGGTTGATTTGATGAATGTATTAAAATTTCATAAATATTGAGACATGATGTGTGTATTACTGGGACATTTGGTGATATATAGTTTTTATTTTTATTCTTTTAATAAATTTTATTTCATGCAAATTCTGTTTATAACCCCATAAAACTAGTCTTCTTGTCTATATGAAGTAATGAAAAAATAGAAATTTAAATTTAAAAAATTTCAAATCTTATTTTTAGTTTGCAAAATATTCAGTTAAATATTTGTTTTTTTCAAAAACTTTATTAAACATTATAAAATTTGTTTTAAATTTTCAAAACTAATTGAAAGTCAAGCATTTTCACTAAAATTGATTACAATATAACTTGCCTATGTGCTGGTATAATAACCTACAACATTATTAAAAGGTGATAACTTTGAAGGATTCAATGTTTTGGTTCATCAACACATCTCAGTTTTGTCAATAATAAAGGACACAGTCCATGTTGCTAAGGGCTATCAATATTTTTGGAGCTATAACTCCATGAATACATTGGAGTAGTATATGCCAACCTTTAGATTTAGGCAAGTACAAAATCTAAGGGTTGGCATATAATGCCCCAGTGCATTAATGGAGTTATAGCTCCAAAAATATTAGTTGTCTTTGCTAAGATTAAAGGTGATTTGGAACTGTGTCACATCGTCATCCACTGACACCCTTTGATGATGATACCAAATGGAGATACTAGGTACAATGGGTAGAGTTATAAAATTTTAAAAGGGGAGGACTTGGGGATTGTTTAGTTTAAGAATAATATAGGGTGGTTGGTTGGAAATAAATCATATATTAGGTAGAGTTATAGAATGTGAAAAGGGAGGAATTGGGACTATTTATTTTAAGAAGGATAGAGGGTGGTTGGTTGGAAACAACTTAGGATTGACAATGATAGGTGAATGGAGCTCAGCATGTGTTCTTGTTTGATGTAGGAAAACAAGCGCAATTACAGATGAAGCACAGATGAAATGGGTGTGAGGCAAGAAGATCAACCAAGCTCATAACTAGTGTTTTATTATCGTCATGATATATCTTCCCTGCTTTTCTGGGGTTTTGGGGCTTAAGAACTTTTTATTTTTCGGGTTCACTATGTTTTGGGTAACGAAATCTAAAGCATATGGTAGGTGTTGTGTGTTTAAGATAAGAGTCAGGTTTTATTGTTGTATCTGCATTATCTTTATCTTTATCATTATATCTTTTGCATAATTAGGGTTTCACTTCCAGAAACATGGCTACAGGGTTGGTACTAAAGGGCATTGATACCTTAGCAAGTATAAGTTCCTCTTTTATATGAGAGACATTGTATAGGAGGAAAATTTCTAAATCATATTTCCCACTTCCTAAGCCCAGAGTTTCTAACAAACCTTAGCACAATAGTGCATATGGAGCTTGGGGTTTCTGATAACCCCCAATATGCGGTTTGGGCTAGTTAGGGGTAGGTATCTGAGAGTCCCAACCAAAATAGGCATGTGTTCCTTTCCACCACCCTTCAAAGACACGAGGGACATTGGTGAGGAAAAAACTTTTCGTAAATCTCCAAAAACCCATGAAGTGAAGCACACACTCACCGTGGGAAGTGATGTTGACATGAGAAGGGATACCAGTCTGATGTGTAGAGTGTTGGTGACTAAATTGTTTTACATGGCTCATAGCAAGGCACAAATCCAAAATTTAGTAACATAACACAGGAAACCTTTGATCAGCTATACCCCTAGTGTCAGTCTCCTTGTTAAGTAATTAACTCCATTTCTATTTTTAGGACAAAGGAGACCTAGACGTGATTTAAAAGAAGCATTGGGTTATTGATCGTGGTTACCATTAGCTATAGAGATAGCATGAGGGTTTCAATCCATTTTTGGAGAAACCCAAGTCTCAAAACCTTTGGGTTAAGATGCTTGGTTTTCCTTGGAGCTCTAGACATGTCAGATCATTATTAAGCTAGGAAACAAATTCGAAAGGTTTGTGTATTTTGATGACATGTCTTTGGTTTCTTTTGATAGAAGGGTCTTATGTTTATTGTTGGAGTTGGATGTTTCCTATGGACTTTCAGTAGAGTTGGAGATTATTCTAGGGGAAATGTTTTTCAATCAATGGTTGGACTACTGGAATATTTTTTTTATATGCCTATGATGCCATCAACCAGGTCACCTTAAAGCGACATGTCATTCCAAGATTAGTAAGTGCTCCAAGTACTTAATTTCTCTTAAACGTGGACTATGCCATGTTTCTCTAAGTGGTTTAGAATATTTGACTAGTTTTAATGAGATGGCGCTTAAAATCCTTAGCCTGGGGGAGAGGATCTCTATTTTTCCTTAGTGTGGAGTAGTTTAGTCTATTAGTTTTCAGGACCAATAGGTCTACTACAATGGGGGGTTAGCCATTCACTTGTAGTGGCTTCTAATCTATTAGTAAATGATGTGGGTGCCCTTAATATGCTCTCTAAGGGAAATTTTACTGAGGAGATATTGGTGAACAAGCCTTGAGGTACTATACATGTTGTGGATGAGGTGTTTGTGTCTCTGGACATTGTATCATTTTGCCCCGGTTTTGTGGAGGGGGGACTCCCTCAATCATCTAGTATTGTTGGGTCTATGGACTTAAAGAGGAGCCTTTTGTTAGTATGTGGGGTGAACTTGCTCATTCTGGTGACCTCTCTTTTGAAGGTTCTTGTCCATTTACTGGGAATGCTTCTTTGGTGGCCCCTTCTACCATATTATAGTGCATTATGGAGAGACGAGAAAAACAAAGGACTCTTGTACCTGGATCGAATGTTGGGATCAATCATTCTCCTCTTTCTCCTGGAAAAGAATATTCCATATCAAATGATTTCTTAGGTAATCTTATCTAGCCACTTACTGCTGAAGATATTAAAATGTTGGATAATATTGAATTTAACTCTTCTTGGTATGTTGCTACTTTTTCATCTATTTCATTTTTTTGATGCAAAATCTGACTCTATTCCTCAATCCACAAATGGATTGTAACATGAAAAATTTCTACTCTGAGTAGGAATCCCTCTCTTCCTACTAAACAGTTTCACCCTCATGACTATGTTATTTCTCAAAACCCTCTTTTAAGAACTTCTGGCACCCCTTATACTTCTTTGTTTACCTTTGGTCTTTTCAATCATTCTAACTTTTTTTAGCCCCTCAAAAAGGTGCCATGAACACCCTCTTCCCTCTATACAACCCTTTCCTCCCCTGAATCCTCAACATGCTTTTTACCTTAAGAAGGGGGTCTCTTCTATATTTGGTTCATATCCCTTTAACCCCTTGACCCCGAGAGGTTGCAATCTAAAGAGGGATCTTTAAGGAGGTCACAAATACTTATGTTAACCATAGGGAACTTAGAGTGGAGAATTCCTCTAATGAGTGTTCACAATGATCATGATTTCCTATAACATCTAGAGATTTGGGTGCCCTTCCAATAAACATGCTCTTCATAGACTAGTTGGTCTCCATAAACCCTTTGTGATCTTTATTCAAGAAACTATGGTGTGAGGTTATAAAGCTAGGGAGGACTTTCATAAGATTTGACCTAGGTAGTATATATGCTTCTTTAATGATGTGGGACACTCTATGGGTCTGTTGGACATGTGAACCACATCTGATGTTGTTCTTAGACCCTTCTTTTCCAAGGTTAGTATAATTTTGGATGGTCATCTTAGAGGATTGGAGAGACTTGTCTTGCTTGTTAATTGTTATGGGTCGTATGAGGATATAGAGGTGTTTTGGAGATAGATTAAGGAAAGTGGTTTGATGTAGAATTTTAGCTAGGGACTTGAACTTCAACACTTCTACTAGTGAAGTTTTGGGGGTTAATGCTTGGACTGAACCTTTTTCCCCAATTTTTTTTCAACTAATTTAGGATTCCAACCTTATTTATGTCTATCCAATACCTCTAGCCCATACATAGATGAACGGGAAGCCAGAGGATCATGGGATTTCTTAAAGGTTGGACCATTTTCTAATAGTTTAACCCTTGACTGCTAGGATGGGAAATTTTTGGTCCTATATCTATTCGAAGGGCATATATAATCATTTTCCTATCTTCGTAAAACTAGTTTTTAATGCTTCCCCCATCAGGTTTCCTTTCATGTTCGACGCTCCTAGATAAAAGATGATTCCTTCATCTATTTGGTTAATTCTTATTGGAAGGATTTTTCATTTGGGCCCTCACATTGTTCTATGGAATCTTGGGTTTCTAAAATGAAGGAACTTAAAAAAAAGTTCAAAATTTGGGCTAAGAATAAAAAAATTGAGTGATGGAGGGAGTTGGACTCCATTGAATTAGAGTACATGACCACCTTTCAATCCTATACCTCCTCAAATTTTCCTAATGAAGTGAAATTGTATATATGTAATCTAGAAGATAGGAATGCCTTGTTACTTAAAGATATCAAGGAGGAGTGGCAATTGAAAATCATAGCTATCTGGGTTAAGGAAGGAGGTGGAAACACCATTTTTTTCCATAAATTTGCAAAATTTAGGAGATTTACAAACTATAATTGAGACATAAAGGATGTTGACAGAAATACTTGTAGCTCACAAGTGGAATTGGAGGAGGTTTCAAAGACTTACCTTTCTATCCTTTTGAAATATTTAGGAAAGAAATCAATTTCAACATAGTGTCATTTTATACATCACTTTCCTTGCTTCTTTTGAGATTAGGACTCAACTACTCATACATATTTGGCTTATGTCTAGCTCAAAGCTGACAGAGCTACCAACTTCATTAAACACATTCAACACATCCGCCAGCAGGTGCATGACATATTTGAAATATCAAATTCTAAGTACAAACAATGTCATGATCAACATTGGGTGCCACACAAGTTCTAGGTGGGTGATAGTGTTAGGCTACGTTTGCAGAAGGAGTGCCTCACTGGGGCCCACTGCAGGGTTCACGCACTCAGATATGGGCCTTACACCATCACTAAGGTTGTAGGAGACAATGATGTTGAGCTCAACATTCCATCATTCCTTTGCATGCACCTAGTATTAAATGTGGACTTGTTGCAACCATACTTTTCCCCATTATTGGACACATCTAGCATTGTTGAATAGCCAACACCAACAGATATCAACCCGAGTTATATCAAATAGGACATGACTGATAGATCATGGACACACAAATAAAAAATAGTCACCAACATAGAATCTATCTATATCGATTTGTCAAATCAAGATAACTCCTTCACCAGGGAAAGTGGTTCACCAGGGACTAGGTTCAATAGAAATTTACTCACCTCATGGAGGCTCTGCATGCAATGGGGACCATTACTTCCTAAGGGGGGAGGACTGATCCAGGTGGATATTGGTGGCCACTTTCCTATTCCACTTGAACCTCTATTTGGTTTCATCAATTTCATTGATTATAGAAAATTTACTATTTTCACCAGTTCTTCACATCCTGAACTTCTGGAGGTGTTTTGACCCCCTAAATGGTGGTTTTTTTTTTTTTTTTAAAGTCTGTAACAAGATTTTCCATGGCTGCAGGCCTACTAACAATATTGATATTGTAGTAGTCTAATAAGGTATCATATGTGTGAAACAAAAATCACATGACCATGTTACGATCCTAGGAAGCTGGTTGTCCAACTAACCCCAACAGGGCCCACAAACTCTTGGTGTTCCATATCCTAGGGTTCTTGTTTTGGTTGTTTAGGGTTTCCCTTTGTTTTTCAATAATAAAAATTACTTTGAGCCTCATTGTAACACAATTCATAGGCATATAGCAACACATGTCTTCTTAGAGATAAGCTACCATCACTAAAGCTAGTTTATTTCCATTCTGTATGTAAGCATCTTTCAGTGCTTTGATATTAATGAAATGAAGATTTATTTCTGTTGCACCTCTGTGTTTATGTTTATATCTTTATTTTGTTTCATTCTTGCATAATTTCAGATCAATCTAGTGTCATCACGTTGTTTGATTGAATATCCCAATGTTTTCCCTAAGTGTCGTTTACTCCTAAGTCAATGTTTTCTAAGTGTCATCATCGTATCCTTAAGAGTGTTTGTGTTATCTTATCCAAATATAGGTGAAGACATAGATTTTCTTGACTTTGTAACTAACTTTGTTCGCCATGCAACACACACACACAAAAGCAAGAGAAAAACACTCTTCTTGGGCAAAAGCACACTCCAAGATGATGAAGAGCTTCACCCTTCTTGTGCACATTCATTTAGGCTAAACAAGTGTTCCCTAGTAGAGCACACCCCTTCATGCTCAGTGAGTGCACCCTCCACTTGAGTGCATTCCTTCAACTCAAAGACTTGCGCCCTCTTCAACTCATGCATGTGCTTTTCTTGTTGTATGTGGGCACACTCTTAGAAAATAGGAGCCCACTTCACTTTAATTAACTAACTCATTTACTCGTTTACAAGTGGTGAGCATGCATGGAATGGATTTGCATGTAATCTCTTTATAATAAATCTTGCTAATCATTGTTTCACATAATCACTCTCATCTGGGATGAGTCCACTTCTTTGGATCAAAGAGCTCTTTGTCGACTTTCATTCCAAGTAAGTTTTGAATTTCCATTATTTTTCTTTCCTTTAATATTTTTTTGGTCAATATTACCTTCCTTGTTGGTGTTTCACTTCTTTTCAACTTCTTTGTTGGAATTTTTTTTCATTATTTCTACTCCTAGTGTCAATTTATTGTCGTAGGTTGTCACTTTTCACATTTTGTAACTCTTCATATTATAGTCATGATTGCGATAAAATCTATAATAATTTGTAGATCCTTCCTCTCATCATTTTAATCATTTTATCTTGTTGTTGAACTTGTTCTTGGGCCATTCCAAGCTAGATTGCACTTCTGGAAGCGAATGACTAACTATCTCAAAAAATTGCACCTAGAAATTCAATTTTTCCCCTTGAGCACACTCCTTCAATATGAAGAAATGCAACCTCCTTGAGTGCATGAATGCACCCTGAACCCACAAATTTTTCTCCTTCATGCTTTGATTTTTTTCCCTGTGCCCTCTTTGTTCCTCTTGAGCGCATGGGCGCACTAGGAAGGCCTGAAGCCTGACCCCTTCATCCCTTCAATGTGCACCCTTATGCCCTCTCAGCCTCCTTGAGCACATGTGCGCATCCTGAACCCATGAATGAACTTCCTTTTTGCTTCGACAGTGTACGTTCTCCCCTTGATGATCTCTCTCTCTTAGTTGAGCGGATGAGCACACCTTGAAGGCCTCTTGTCAGCCTTGATTTCCCTTCATGCTCCGACAATGCGCCCTCCATGTTTTGATGCATATTTATTGCTTATACAACTAACAATGTCCCGTCTTTGATAGGCTTATACTCTCAGATACATTTGTTTTATTTTGAATATGATTTTCTAAGTTATTTCTTATGATAGATAGAAGATTTTGTAAAGCTAATATTTGTTTCCATGAGTGTGCTTCCACAAATAGGTGTTCTACCTACTAGTCTCATTACTCTCACATCATCTGTTGGAATGATGCCTCATGCTACCCATCAATTGGCCTCAAAAGAAGCAATGGAATTTACAAATCTCACCATTCCTATTCTTACAGATACACTGTGTTTCTTAGGCAAATCTATCGAGGTCACATGGAAAGATATTAAAGACACATTCATGCAGAAGCGGTTCCCTAATATTTGGAAGATAAGGAAGTATACATCAACATTAAAAATTCTAGGATACACATGATTACATGCAAGTTCCCAGCCATACCTTGTGTAGAGGTAATTTAATAGATTCTATCACACATGCATGATTCATATTTGGTGCTTCATAGTGAAAGTGGTGGTCAACTTGCCACCTACTATGGAGAGGACATGAAAACTTATTACAAGATGTTGAAGCCCACTGAGTATGGCAACAACAACTTCTACACTAGATGGGTCGATTTTGATACAAGTGACATCATCAAGTCTTGGTGTTGAGAGCCTACCAAATTCTGACACCACTTGAGTTTAGTTTACCCAACTAGGATTCTCAGGGAGATATACCAGTACCTTGTCGCTATGTGTTTTAGGTTTCATGGGTAGAATACTGTTGAGTCTTGAAAATGTCATTCATTTGCATTACACTTTCACTATTATGTCCATTATATCACCTCTATTTCACCTCCATTTCACTACTATGTCACCACATTCATCCCACTTTCATTATCATTGGGCTACCTTTATGTTTTTCCAATATTTATTATTTCTAAGCCTTTTAAGTGAATTTGTGGTTAAACATTAGAAAATAATGTGCATATGCTTATACCTAACAAATGGGTTGAGTTTGTTGACATGTGTAGGTTGAAAGGAGACTTCTAGAAGACCCTTATGTGGCACTCTAAGGCCAAATTCGAATTTGGTTGGAAAGAATCATGGGATCATGAGGATATGTGTCACATCTCCTAATTGTATTGTAACTCTAAAAGACATGTGTCTTATCAGTTCCTATTTTGATTAGGACTCTAGAGGTAGAGGGAGAGATTCATGGATTATCATTAATGAGAAGGCTCTCATCTTTTTGTATAAATAGGAGGTCTCTCTCCTTCATTAGTTAGTCTCTCTTTAGTCTTTTTAGTCTTTTTAGTCTCTCTTTGGAGAGCTTTGTTGTACTTTGCACTTTTGAAGAAATTGAATAAAGCTTTGATGTTCTCAACATGGAAGGAGATGTGAAGTAGATGTCATGGAGCATATTAGGATGTAAGTAGATTAGATTTCATTTTGTAAATATTGCTTTGTAGAATGTAAGGTAGATTAGATTTTCATTCATGCAATTTTAAGTTTGCATTGATTTCATAGGTAGAAGGGGGCCCCTGCCTTGTACAGTTTGAATTATTGCATTTTATTTTCTCCCGGGATTTGTTTTTATGTTTATGTATTTGCTTTACAAACTAATGGTATTTGAAGTTGACAGGTTCAAGCTGCTGCCTTTGTTTTTATAGCTGATTTTTAATTTTATTTCTCAAAGAGCTGCTAACACATAAATGATCTTCATCATAAATTGTTATATTTTAAGATCAAAATATCACTAACTTGCAGCTGGCTTTGAGTGCTTTTCAGACTGTTCTTTCACTACTTTCTAATCATACTTTGCATAGTACATATGGCTGAAGTAGAGAATTAGAAAGAGCAAAATATTATCATTAGTCTTTAAAGCAGATTTTTCTCACTTTTCTAATTCAACTTAAGCTACTTTCTATCCGTGCTTTACACAGTACATGTGCTTAGAAGCATCGAGTTAGAGAGAGATAATCTTTATCTTTGGTTTTAAAAGTGACTTTCTTTTCTTTTATTTGCAGCAGCATGAATGGTGTCTAGTGCCATTGGAAGTGGTCATTTACTTTCAAGTCATTTCAAGTTCTTTGCTTTCAGTTTCATTTTAAGTTATTTCTTTCAAGCTCTTTCTTTACAAGTTTAAAAGTTTGATTACTTTCTAGACTTATTTCTAACTACTTCCTAATCGTGCTTTACACAGCACATGTGTTTGAAGCAGAGTTTTAGGAAGAGTTGAACATTATAACTGGTCTTTAAAGTGGTTTTTCTTACTTGTCACCTTAGAGCTTGACTACTTTTTGGACTTATTTCTGACTACTTCTTAATCGTGCTTTACACAGCACATGTGTTTGAAGCAGAGTTTTAAGAAGAGTTGAACATAAACTATAAAACAACGAAGTAAGAGAAAGGTTAACTAAGTACATATAGTGCACCACACTTCATCAGTTTACGATACCCGGATTGATAATTTATGTAGAGCAATTTAAGACATTAAATTGACTAAACATTTTGGCGTCGTTGCCGGGGAAGTGTAATTAGGAGACCTTATTTCTTACATCTGGAAAAAAAATTAATAATCCTTGAGTATGCTCTCCTCTTGCACTTTGTGTGATCTGGAGGATCAGAAAAAGGATTGTTAAGTAAAAAAGACAAAACAATAATTCTTGAGTATGCTCTCCTCCTGCACTCTGTGTGATCTGGAGGATCAGAAAAAGAATTGTTAAAAAAATAAAATAATAGGAGACAAAATAAACTTCATCACTTCAATTGATTCAAAAAAAAAAAAAAAAAAATAAACCTCAGGTGCTTTGATAGGTTCAAATTGTCCAAAATTGTCTGGTTATGCTTTGTAGTGGTCTTCAAAACACTGTATCTTGTTCAAATAAGGTTTTGCAACTTAGTTGCAGAAACTGCCCTGATCCCGCAGCTATCTGACAATCCCGCAGCTGTTTCAAGGTTTAGCAGGTTATAGGCATCTAATGAAAAAACCGACCACATGGGCATCTCCAGAATTGTCCCGACATGGATCCTATCCTAGTCACCCAGCTCAGATCGATGAAAAACTAGCTTAGGACCTCAGTCAAAGTCTTGGTTTTAGCATGTTTTTCTTGAAGTGTTTGCTTGCCTTTCTTCTCCCTCTTTTTCTCTGTTACTAATGGAAACCTAGAGGGAATTGGTAACTTTTGATTGAAGGACACTGACAAGAAAAAGGGAAACGGAATTAAGTTACAGTCCCCCATACCTAGTCGGGAATGAGTATCGATTTTGATTCTCCAGTAATGACTTTTGGTAGCTTGGCCATGGCTGGTGCTGCCACTGTTAATAGTAAGATAAGTTCAAATAAAAGACCATTTTCTGGTATATCATTCGATGACATGTGTAGGTCCTGTCTGTCTTTGGCTTCACCTCCTGCACTTCTTAACACAGTGATCTGATTGAAGAACCATTTGCTGATCAACGGCTTAGTAATCTGCTCCATCAACAGAATCCAAAGCGGTAAACTCCATTTTAGTCGTCCAACACTAGAAAGCAGATAACTGAGATCCAGTTGCTGAGTCTTCATGAAGGATATGCGCCTTGGTCTTAGCCTATTCTCCCAAAAAGCCGAATGCAGCAATTCATCAAAAGTGCAGAACATAAAAATTAACTCAGGAAAAAAAACGCAAATAGCAGAAAAACGTCAAACTTTACACGCTCGATTTGCCCAAATGGTAGCGAATTTCAAAAAAATAAAACATGGGTTTTGTTGCCAGGTGGGTTAATTAGATAACCCAGAAACAGATTTGGAAAATTCGTGGTGGTATGGGAGAAATGTTCGGTTCTTTGGAGCCCGTTTTTGACTGCCGCGCGTGAAAAATTGAGTTATTAACTGGTTGTTTGAATGCTGATTAACTCCGCGTGCCTGAGGGAAGGAGTTCTAATGGGGATCAATCATATGCTGGCATCTAAAACCAATTATACACCTTTACACGCCTTCTATCTTATTCAATTCGAACTTGTTTAGAGACGTGTTCCAATTGAACACGACTCTCTGCCATTAAATCTCATGAAGACGCTGTCGGTTAAATGTTGGAAAAAATCATGTTTGAAGAACTCAGGAAAATGAAGGATTCCCTCACATTTCAGATTACTCGTCCTAAAAATCTATTCTAGAGATAATTGACGGTTGTTGTGATTTTCAGAGAAAAAAAATACGCGTCCCTTTCCTATCAACAGAACAACAAACACTTAATGTGAAAGCCTAATTACGCACTGGCATGACTGATAAAAGGGTACAGAGATAGGGTTCCTCAGTTACACTTTGCTCAAGATCTTGATTTACTTTCAAACAGGTAAGTGTTTCTTTTAGTACGAAATTTTGCATATCAACATATTCGAATACTTAGTGAAAGCACATACCTGTTTCAAAATTTAGTAGCCTAACTTTTGACTCACTAATCTTGATTATGGGAAGCAAGAAAATAGAATCCGGATCAGTATACACCACTTGCGTCAATTTCTTTATTGCATTCTGCATTTATTGTGATTTAGGGGTGAAAATGTATGCTCCACCAAGTGCTCAGGAAATGACTTACTATGAACATGATCAGAAGCACCCTGAGGAGAAAAGTTGTTTGTATGCCTGCCTCTTCACCATGTGCTGCTGATTCTGCTGTTACAAAATCTGTTGTTGTTGCCCTTGAGAGATATACTCTGTTGTTGCTGCCCTTGAGAGAGTAGAGAATGATGCAGTCATCTTCTCATACAGGAAATT
Source organism: Pinus tabuliformis (assembly GCA_031772625.1). Taxonomy (NCBI): domain Eukaryota; kingdom Viridiplantae; phylum Streptophyta; class Pinopsida; order Pinales; family Pinaceae; genus Pinus; species Pinus tabuliformis. Next base: position 902,966,908 of record CM062804.1, read on the forward strand.
CATGTCACAAAAAAAAAAAAACAACAAAACATTAAGATTTAGACTCCAAAGGATCAAAATAATTTTGTTATGGACTTTTTGTCATATGATCCCCTGATATGATCTGAGGTTTTTGTTGTAATTACTACACTCTGTTTCAGCCACTCCATTTCACTTTCCACACTCTGCACGATCCCGCAGCCATTTAGCGATTCCGCAGCCATTTAGTGATCCCGCAGCTGTTTTGTTAAACTCTAGGTTGTAGGTGTCATCAGGCAAAACAGGTCACATGGGTAGCTAGGGAAATGTCAGTACATGGATGGTGTCCTATTCATTCAGTCAAATTTGCTGAAAAAGACCCCGGTCAAAGGGAAGTCAAATTGGGTGTTATAACAAAGTCGCCACACTGAGTCGCCACACTAAGTCGCTGCATGTCAAGAAAAAATAATAATTTTGAATCAATGAAATGAACAAGTTATTTTCTCACTTTTCTGAAGGTATTGATTAATTTTGGACTGATAATGAAATTGAATGGCTAACTTTTTATTCAAGATTTTTAGCTACAGAGCTGTTCCTCAATTCCGCAGCCAGAAAAACCTCATTGTTCAAATCAGCCTATCTTTCTCATACAAAATCAGATTTTGATGATTTAAATACCATTGGAAAGATCTCAACAAGATCTATACAATGAGAAATATATCATTAGAGTTTGAAATGGCAAATAATGAAATAAATTGCTGAAAAGAAGCAACATCAACTTGAGGCACTAATTCCAAAGCAGGTATAAATTCTTTTGATTTTTCCTTTGAGAACTTGTTTCATTAATACAAATTCCTAGTTTTGTGTGTAAATATCATAACTAGAGAGATTGGCCACCTCTCTCCTTTGATAATCTTACATTCCATTGCAGAAGAAGTATTAGTTTTTTTTTGCAGGTTCCAGGAGGAAGGACAAATGACTACAAGGGAATGATGTCTCTCTAAGAAACCAATTTGTTTCATAAGAGGATGATCAGCAACAAAGAGGAAATATGCTGATGCAAAATCAGATCCAAACACTTGAAAAACTTTCAGATACTATTGTCTCCATCACATCCATCCATCACATCCATACTTCATAATAAACCATTCACCTCATTCCACTCCATATTTTCCATTTTCATTCACATACACTTTCCATCTCTTTTTGTCCATTCATAACCCACCAATAAAAGCAAAAGGCTCATTCATATGCTTATTGCCATTGTCATTTCTGTTCTCCATTGCCATTGTCCATGTTCACTTTCCATTCCTTGTCATTTTCATTCCGCAAATAAGCCCTGCTTCAATGCAAATTATTGAGTCCATAGTCCTTTGAGTCTAAGTTCTTTGTAAAAACACCTTGAGACTTGCATGCCTTAATGGCAAGTCCTCATGCTGACAAACAATGGGAATACATTAATGTCCCTTGTTCGTTAGATCTTCTAGGTGACTCGACATCAGCAAATTCATTCGTACCTAGCAAGATGTGTTTGGGCATCTTGACTCTCATTGTCATCAATGGTGAGAGTTCTCGTGTTGACTAGTGGCATCCATTAATGGCCACTAAGCCAACAATTTCCTACTATGTTCGACATCAGAACATCTTTTCACATAGTAGGAATTGTGCCAATGAGTTTTGAAGACATGAAGACTATTATTTTCAGCATTTTGGAGCAGATTCAGCAAGTTTTAGTAGAAGCAATAAAAAAACATCTTATCTCTCTATCCATGACTCCTCTTGTTCAGCCACTTGAAGAAGAATGTGATCAGAAGTTTTTAGCCACCACACACATACAACTCATCCATTCCAAAGGGTAAGTGAAGGTACGACATTTTCTAACTTTTAACCATAGAATTCCATAAAAAAAGCTAGAATGATACTTGTTGGAAAAACATTTCTCTTCCTCATTTCATAAAATTGCCAATACTATCAGTTGGGGGGGGAATACATTCATATTCATATCTTTCCATGTCCATAACATATTCAAGAGCTCACATACTTCCAACATATATTAACTATTACATTGCTATTATGAGCATACAATGGCTTTTGAAAAAGTGCTTAAAGGATAAATTGGATACAAACAAAATCATGGTTGTCACACAAGAACCAACCATCATGCAATCCAATAGAGATATACTTTGCAACAATAATCAAAATATCATTATGCAAAGTTCAAAGATCAAAATAGAAGGCAACAATAAAAAAAAAATGGTTGTAACACAAGAACCAACCATGTTGCAATTCAAGTAAAACACTTTGCAGAAATATGAAGTTATCAAATGATATCATGCAAAGTTAAGCCAAAGCTCAAGGATCAAAAGAGTCAATGTAATATATGTTGCATGAGGACATGCAATAGCTTCAGTTGGGGGGTATGTTGAGTCTTGAAAATGTCATTCATTTGCATTACACTTTCACTATTATGTCCATTATATCACCTCTATTTCACCTCCATTTCACTACTATGTCACCACATTCATCCCACTTTCATTATCATTGGGCTACCTTTATGTTTTTCCAATATTTATTATTTCTAAGCCTTTTAAGTGAATTTGTGGTTAAACATTAGAAAATAATGTGCATATGCTTATACCTAACAAATGGGTTGAGTTTGTTGACATGTGTAGGTTGAAAGGAGACTTCTAGAAGACCCTTATGTGGCACTCTAAGGCCAAATTCGAATTTGGTTGGAAAGAATCATGGGATCATGAGGATATGTGTCACATCTCCTAATTGTATTGTAACTCTAAAAGACATGTGTCTTATCAGTTCCTATTTTGATTAGGACTCTAGAGGTAGAGGGAGAGATTCATGGATTATCATTAATGAGAAGGCTCTCATCTTTTTGTATAAATAGGAGGTCTCTCTCCTTCATTAGTTAGTCTCTCTTTAGTCTTTTTAGTCTTTTTAGTCTCTCTTTGGAGAGCTTTGTTGTACTTTGCACTTTTGAAGAAATTGAATAAAGCTTTGATGTTCTCAACATGGAAGGAGATGTGAAGTAGATGTCATGGAGCATATTAGGATGTAAGTAGATTAGATTTCATTTTGTAAATATTGCTTTGTAGAATGTAAGGTAGATTAGATTTTCATTCATGCAATTTTAAGTTTGCATTGATTTCATAGGTAGAAGGGGGCCCCTGCCTTGTACAGTTTGAATTATTGCATTTTATTTTCTCCCGGGATTTGTTTTTATGTTTATGTATTTGCTTTACAAACTAATGGTATTTGAAGTTGACAGGTTCAAGCTGCTGCCTTTGTTTTTATAGCTGATTTTTAATTTTATTTCTCAAAGAGCTGCTAACACATAAATGATCTTCATCATAAATTGTTATATTTTAAGATCAAAATATCACTAACTTGCAGCTGGCTTTGAGTGCTTTTCAGACTGTTCTTTCACTACTTTCTAATCATACTTTGCATAGTACATATGGCTGAAGTAGAGAATTAGAAAGAGCAAAATATTATCATTAGTCTTTAAAGCAGATTTTTCTCACTTTTCTAATTCAACTTAAGCTACTTTCTATCCGTGCTTTACACAGTACATGTGCTTAGAAGCATCGAGTTAGAGAGAGATAATCTTTATCTTTGGTTTTAAAAGTGACTTTCTTTTCTTTTATTTGCAGCAGCATGAATGGTGTCTAGTGCCATTGGAAGTGGTCATTTACTTTCAAGTCATTTCAAGTTCTTTGCTTTCAGTTTCATTTTAAGTTATTTCTTTCAAGCTCTTTCTTTACAAGTTTAAAAGTTTGATTACTTTCTAGACTTATTTCTAACTACTTCCTAATCGTGCTTTACACAGCACATGTGTTTGAAGCAGAGTTTTAGGAAGAGTTGAACATTATAACTGGTCTTTAAAGTGGTTTTTCTTACTTGTCACCTTAGAGCTTGACTACTTTTTGGACTTATTTCTGACTACTTCTTAATCGTGCTTTACACAGCACATGTGTTTGAAGCAGAGTTTTAAGAAGAGTTTTAAGAAGAGTTGAACATAAACTATAAAACAACGAAGTAAGAGAAAGGTTAACTAAGCACATATAGTGCACCACACTTCATCAGTTTACGATACCCGGATTGATAATTTATGTAGAGCAATTTAAGACATTAAATTGACTAAACAAATACCATTGAAGTATTTGAAGAGAATTGGATATTTATGCTTAACTTGGTTGTTACCCATGGAAAAATCTTCAATTGGGAAGATATACTCTATTTTGAGTTGTAGTGTCATGTTTGGAATGCTAAAGCATCTCTAAGGTCAAACCAAGCACAAGATTTTTCTATTTCATCATTTCTATTAGATGGGATCTATGCACGATATGCATTCCCAGGGATGTATTGGAATTGGACCCCATAGGATAGGTTTCTAGTTTACTTCCATTATAAGGTGTTGCCAGATTTGAGTTTAAGAGGGGCATATGACAGATTACCAGAGCGTTTCTTTGCAATCATATTTCAGGTGATATATGAGATTGATCCTCCTTGCATGACCAACTAGGTGAAGGAGTCAATACATGATGTCATGGATTGGTTTTCTGTAACGCCATAAGGTACATATATAAGATGCTTTGGATGTCAAATTTCGCCTGATATTATGTTACAATATGTAACTAACAAGGTGGTTTTACAAGAAGTTTCTTATCAATTGAATAAAGGGTTATGAAGAGTTGTTCATAGAAGGAAGAAGGTCCCTTGGCCCACTTACCCTTTGAGGATTATAATGTATGAGTTGAAAATCCACAAGGCGACAGATGCATAAATACAAAAGCTAGACCTCTTGCAGTTTGTAGTGAGGGAATTTCATGGGTATGACTCTCGAAGAGTGTGCACATAACATTGTGACGGGATTGGTTTTTCATGGGGGTATACATCAATGACTACTGGAGAAGATGAAAAGGTGAATAACTAGTAAAATGCACTAAGAAAGACATCCAGGAATTGAAGTTGGTTTCCCCCAAGTTCCACCAGCTCAAGATGTACAAGTACAGGAGCCACCACAAGTAAATGCTCAAGTAAGGACTGTAGCTCCCAGGAAAAGGATCAAGCATGATCCACCAACAGAAAGTAGTAGGAAATGGAAAGTTGATCCATTGAAGAAGGGAGATATTGAAGCTAAACAGGAAAAGAGAGAATTAAAGTCAAAGATGCAATAGGAAGAAGAGGAGAAGAGGAAGCAAGATGAATTTCTTAGAAAGAAACATGAAGAAGGATGACAAAGGAAGACACATGAGGAGGAAGCAACATAGAGGCTAGAAGAAGAACAAATGACACATGAAATAGAAGAAGAATTGGAGGAAGATTAATTAAGGTGGATATTGGTGGCCACCCACCTATTCCACTTGGACCCCCACCATTATTTCTTTTAGCTTTTCAGTTTCCTTAATTGTAGCATAGTTTACTATTTTCGACAGTTTTTTGGGTCCTAAACTTTCGGAGTTGTTTTGAGGCCCTAAACGACATTTTTTTTTTGAAAAATCATCAATGGAGAATATGAGTTTTTAACTTGATATTTGCTATCAGTAGTTGTAGTCCTTGGATAGATATTTCTAATGAGGTATCGTGTGCATCAAATGGAGATTGTATGCCAAAGTTACAACTTTGGGAATTTGATGCACCTATTTACCCTAACGGGGCCCATATTTTGGTGTTTCATCTCCTAGGGTTATGTTTTTGTATGTTTTTTGGTTTTCCATTGTTTCTCAATAATAAATAGGCCTTCAAGCCTCATTGTAACATAGTTCAAAGGCATGTAGCCACCACATGTCTTCTCAGAGATAAGCCACCATTGCCCGAGCTAGCTTATTTCCATTTTGTATGTAAGCATATTTCAGTTCTTTGATATTAATGAAATGAAGTTTTATTTCTACTGCCTCTCTGTGTTTATGGTTATATCTGTAATTTTTTGTGTTCTGGTTTAAATTCATATTAGTGGTATCAAAGCAGATTGCTCTTTCTCTATCCTTCTTTGCATGTCCCCAACAAAGTCAGGGTATAGGGAGTTAGGGCTCGATTTGGTTGAACCTTTGCAAGATCAGCCACGCAAACCCCAACGACTGCTCATGGGGAAGAAAAGAAAGATGAGGGAGCAGGAGATCCTATCAAAATATTGCTTGAGGAGGCCCTCAAGAAACAAAGAAACACGATGAAGGATAACTTTGCCCAAATCCTTCAACGTTTGCCCACCGGTGGCACATCCCCATCCAACAGCCACTCTAGAGGCACCACCCCTTTTAAGGTACAAGAAAAATTTGGCATTCCCATATTTTAGGGCCAAATAGATGCAAATGTTGTAAATAAATGGTTGAATCTACTAGAAGGATATTTTTCTGTTCATGATTTTTCCATCTGGGAAAATATTACTTTTTCTCTTCTCAAAGCCACCCCCAGGTAAAGGACTGGTTGGAAACCTATTGTGAGCAGAAGGATGAAAGTAATCCCTCACTATTTTCAGTTGCACCCACTTGGAATTCATTCTTGGGTGCCATCAAGGAGCAGTACTACTCTATCGGGAGCTATGAGGATAAATACATAAAGTGGACCACGCTGTGGCAGGGAAGGGACCAAGATGTGCTAGAGTTTACCAATTTTTTCCATACCCTTCACACAAAGTTGGGTATCAAGAATTCTAAGACACATTTGGTACTCAAGTACCAAAACTGCCTACACAGTTACATCCATAATGAGATGGAGTTCCTAGACATCTCCTTGCTACGACGTACCGATACACTATCAAGATTGAGAAGAAGCTTAAATAGAAAAAGTGAGACTTTGGATATGCAAATCCGAAGCAAGGGAAAGGTGCCCCCAAACCATAGAACAAAGGACAAAGCCAAGGTGGGGCGACCCAAGACAGCCTGCCAAAGTCACAAGCAAAGAATAAGATCGCGAAGCCGAAGAAGGGCACAGGAAAATGGTGTGAGTTCCTATTATAGCGGCTATAACCACCCTCCAAAATTTTTCCTTAGCTTTGTTTTAGAGCCTCCCTACCAACCATCCTCAGCAGCATGTATTGCACTATCAAGTACATGACCTTCATTGGTTTTCTAGCAGCTTGACAACCTGTGCATGATAGCTTGCTTCACTCCCCTCATAGGCTACTACTCCGGACTTGGTCCAACTGCTGGCTGAGCAGCTCCCTAAGGAAATTATGCAATTCTGGAGGGGAACCAATCTTCCCTCCAGAAATTGCACAAATCTAACTAGCATCCTGCTGGGCTTAGAAACTATGCAATCCTGTTAGAAACCTTCCCAATGAAAACTGCGAAATCTGGCTGAGCAGGACAGTTCAACCCAAAAATTGCGCAATTGTGGGAAGCAATCAGTTGCTCCTCCTAGAAATTGTGCAATCCCTGTGGATAGCCAGCCCAAATTCCTCCCATCAATTGTGCAAAAAATTCCCTCAGTCAAGCAGGCTATTGCATGTGCCCTTAGGTTTCCCAGTTCCACCTGGGACCGAGAAAACTTGACTTGCATGCATGGGCTTCTTTTTCACGAAATAGAAAAAAGCAACACGTAAAAAGAATCCCTATATTTTAGGGATATATTTTTAGCATCTGGACGTTACATGGAAAGATCATTTTAGAAGCTTTCCTCCAAGTGTCGCCTTTTCCTAAATTTGAGGCATGCACGTCATGGGCCTCAAACATATTTATTTGACACTTTAGAGCTCATTCTCCACACTGATCTTGTAGCTCTGACATCCCACAACACATCCAGGAGTCTTCGACACATCCAGCTCAACTATTTCTGCATAAATCCACTTTACGTGTCTTTTGCAACATTTTCGTCGCTTTTTGTGTTTTGGCTTGTGTGAGTATTACTTGTTTGATTTCTGTGAATGCTTGAAATCTTCTGAACGCATATTAGCTTCTAAAGGCACGGTTTCAGTTTTCGTTAGCATCTCACTGTTGTCACATGCATGACACTATTTTTCACGAATGGTCGTTCATTCGGTGACTCGTTTCACACAAATGCATGTTGTTCCATTTTATGAATTTTCATTTGTTGTTTTCATGCATGATCATTCACTCTTGCTTACACTCAGTATCACCATGCATTCACATCTTTATTTGCTTTCAGTTGCCTGTTGGCAGGTTTGGGCAACCTTGGCCCAGACTCTGCCTCACCAAGACAACATTACGTAATTATGAGAGGGAAGGATCTACCTTCCTCCCAGAAAATGTGCATTTCAAGCTAGTGACTGTCCTCCAGTCTTGCTTTGCGGAATTCTGAGAGGTAGTGACTGTTGGCTCAGAAAATTTCTCAATGCAGTCCCTGGGCCTAATCACTTGCCAGTTGAAATTGCACACTATGCAATCCCAGCACCCAACAGGCTAGTCTGGATTGTGCATTGCACAATTCCAGCAGTTAACCAGCCTCCTGACAGTCTGGACTTCCTTTTGCATAGCTCTGGCAGCTAGTCTCCGAGCCTCCCAGTGAAAATTGTGTAATCCTTGCCAGTCAATCCCCAGGTATACTGCATGTCATTCCTCAACTTTGATTTGGTTTTAGCTAATAGATTTCTTTCCATGCATGTCACCATGTCTCCAGATATAGTAGGTGTTCATCCATCTCTCAGTAGTTCAGGATCAATGGCCTCCAAGAGAACAGGATCAAAGGACATTGACAGAAGCACAACTAGAGCAGCAGTTGAGCGAGTGTCTTTGAGTTTTCCGATCTATGAAGACACCAAGCTGATCGTAGACAAGGACATCAAGCTAAAGTGGCAAGAGTTCAATGATGCATTCTCAGGCACATTTGGGAAAGACCTTGAAGACCGCTAAGTCTATGTGAACATTCACAAGTTCGTCTTGTACCAGATTGCATGCAAGAATCCCACATTCCCATGCGCAAACATGATACATTGGATCGTCTTGCACAATGATCTCGAGACAATGACATTGAGCAGTGTCATCGAGACAAAGATTGCTACCTTCAGGGCATAAGATTATCAGAAGATGTACCATTTTTTGAAGCCAATGATCACCATGGAGACACCCTTCAACATACCCAACAACAATGCCAACTCCAGGGATATCTTGAAGAATTGGGTGAAGAAGCCAGCCAAATTCAGATGACACCCAAACATATTTACAAGATGAAGATACTGCAGAAGGCATATCAATACTTGGTCATATTTGCATGTCGCTTGTATAGCTAAGAGAGCACATAGACCTTCCCGCAGAGTTGGGTGATCACGTTGGACCAACTGGCCAGTGAAGGCAAAGTATGAAACTGTTCCGACATGTTGGCTCATAGGTTGAAGGAACATGTAACAGGAGCTTGACAACCACCCAAAAGTTAGCAACTAGGAATCTACATGTCTGCTTACATCTTGGATGCAATATGTGCCCGTCATGACTTCCCAGGCTTGAAGTGGGCATGGACATCAGTGGAAACCTCTGTCAATACTTATTGTAAACTATTTTCTGAATGCAACTTTAGAGGAGTTATCACACAACTGTCAAATAATTTTCTCACCTTGGTGTACAAGATGATATTTAATCATGATCCACATTTCATGTCGAAGGCAAACAATGGAGGCACTGGTCAACATAGCAGATTGGTATGCCTCACCATCTGACACCTTCATACGGATGTATAACACGGAGAAGCCTCCACATGTTTTGTTGAAATTTTCCATGGACAAGCTCGTCATGCAAGAAATATCATACCACATCTCGATAGGATTGTCAGCTAGATTGCACCAGAAGAAGAAGGCACCTTGGCCCACTCTTCTGTTGTGGATCGGGTTGTACGAGATACAGAACCTCAAGCACACAGATGTCCAAAGCTTTAATCCGTATGACCCGCATTGTATTATGAAAGATCATTGTGCGAGAGTACAATTTCAATTGATCCACGGGGCATGTCATTGGGTGGAGGAAGACCCATGGAGATACTGTTACAACTTCTCTAGGCCCAATGAACCGGTCGGCATCGCTATGGAATGGTTAGTGAAACAACGTGAAGCAACATCTAGGAGAGAACCACTAGTAGCAGCTGTAGAGGTAAACATATCGACATGTGACAAAGGCAAGAGGAAGATTGTCGACAGCGCGGAGGTAGAACAAAGTTGCAAGTTTAGATTAGACCCACTTGTGCAGAAAGTAGCTTTGGCAATAGAGGTGATGAGGTAACAGCGTGACAGGAGGTCCGTGTAAACGCAGAGAGAAAAACAGAAAATGGAGGAAACAATTAAGGAGTTGAACGAGCAACTTCGGAAGGAATAGGATCTGAATAGATAGGAGAAGGAAGCACAATAATAAAAGGTACAACAGGGGGTGCAACATGTACAGACAAATGAAACTGCACCCGTATAGGTAGTAGACTCATCCAAACAGCTAGCACCAAGTAGACAGGGTGAGCAGTCATAGGAGCAGGACTTCGCTCAAGAGATTGAACAAGCACTTGAGCAGATGGATACAGATATGGAGCAGCAAGAGTTAGAGCAAGACATCGACCTCATGCCTTACCACCAAGAGGTCGACCCACTAGCTTCACCGGATCCAGAAGCAGAGCAAGTCCCAAGCGACCAAGGAGATATTGAGATCCTTGGAGACAATCTGGAAGGAGAGATGCACAACATATCATTCAATGAGTCACAACATAGAGTTGTGCAATCTCGTAGAGTGTCTACTTCGGATGACAACACATCTCCTATGCAGTTTGAGGAACGAGTGATCGTGTGTGATGTACGCAAGCACCCAATGACATTGGTCAATGCTACTAGAGCATATGCCAAATCCACTAGCTCGAGTGTTCCCTTCTTGATAGCAGAGAACGAGCAAAAGGATAAGGAGTTACAGATGGCCATGCAAGGAGGAGAATTGGTTACAACATCCTCTCAAGTAGAGTTGAACAATGCAATACTGGATGAAGTATTGTCCCTTGAGACAGTCATGCGGGCATTGTATTCCAAGTTTGGTACCGTGCATAAAGCAGTTGTCCATCTCAACGATTGGTAGTAGGGATGTGCTAAGAGAGCACGTATCCTGTTGAACCTGCATGCTGATGTTCACTACATGCAAACATGGACAATGAGATACAAGGGAGCCCCATTACACTTGCCCAAGATGATGAAGCCATAGCGGTCAAGCTGAAGGCACACATTTGGAGTCAGATCTAGAACTATGAAGATCTCTCGTAGCTCATCACTAGTTTACAGGCTTCCCATGCATGGGTATTCAAGAGTATAGATTTTGTTGTGCATGTACATGTGATCCCATCTATTGGGACACTCATCGAGGTAAAGATAAAGGCACAAGTCCAACTAGAGCATGACTCGTATTTTGATGAGTTGATGTGCATAGCCACCAATGTAAACTTGGTGATTAATGAAAAAACCATGCATCATTATGTCGTTGGTCCAGCCGCACTCAAGACAATGATGCGCATATTATCAAACGAGTTGAACAGAGGATCCCAAGTAGTGTACCTAGATGCGATGGAGGTAAGAGTTTGCTTCCAGAAAGATGTCACCACAAAATACATGAACACCATCACGGACAGCCAAGCTTGGCATTAGTTTTCCACCGTCGATCATCATGAGGATGTCGAAGATCTGGTCTTCCCACAGTTGTCCAAGTCATAGTGATGTCTTGTATGGCTTGATCAAGCCTATTTTGTTTCACATGGGCACATGTGTAGATTGCATGTAACGTCTTGTCAAGTGGAATTTCAAGTGTCGATAGTTGGATGTAACAGTCATAGAGTAGATGAACAATCATGAGGGTAGATGAACAGTCACAAAGGGGAATGTCAAGGGCACCCCACCCTTTGCTATATATAGTCCCTCATAACTCATTGTATAGGCTTTTGGTCAACCAAGCTTTTGATAAGAGTATCTTAGAGAAAGCTTGGAGAGTATTGCATGGGGGATTCACTCAATGAACCTATGACATATCACTCGCGTTTGTGGCATATTAAACAATACCCTTAATTTGACTACATATTGGAAAATTCCTCTAAAAATCACATTACTTAACACCCTACCAATACACCTTCCCAATTTAAAAACCCCTACTTTAACTAGATATTGTAGGTATCCATTTTTTTCATTAACATTTTTGATACCCCTTTATATTTTTTCATTAACTTAGGGCTCCATTTTTTATACCTGCGAATATAAAAACCCTCTACCCCCTATATATCCTCCGATATATTATGTCATTTTTCCTAAATAAATATCCCCCAATATGAACCCACGTGGTATGGTATTGCTCCCCTAGTGAAGCCCTCGTGGAGTATTGTAATGAGCCTTGGCTTCTCCACTGTGCAGAGCTAGTATATCTCTTTGGAGGAGTAGGTGACAGTGACTATAACGTTCTGTTGTCGGAACTAGTGGTTGATCATGGTTGTATTGTATCTATGGAACTTTCACTTCTTAATATAATAGAGCCAAAACTTTTCATGCATATGTCATATTGTATTTCAACTATCTTATTTACTCTAAATGATATATGTATCTGTTTTCTTACGCATGCATGTATAGCTTTCCTATATAAGTATGTATGAATCTTACTGAAATATGTTGTTGGTTTAACCATCACTTTGGATTGCTAGCTCACTTGCCTTCTAGTTTTTGATGCATCTTTGGTCGTGTGTTCCCTTCTTAACTCCATGCTTTCAAAAGTTTCCAAGGGGTGCACTCACCTCACCCTCCGTGTGTTAGAACCGCTCATGCACCTTCCTTGACTTACCGCATATGTCACACCTTTGCTACCAACAGGGACATCTTACTTACCTTTGTGTGCAACCGCGGTCAAAGCCATACTGTATGACCCAGTACTGGGACTCCTACACCAAAAGGTCTGAGGTCTAGTTGGGACTTCTTACCGGGGAGATCCATTGACATGTTGGTGGGTCCAGCACCGTCAACATTTTTGGTGCTAGAAGGAGGGCTAGGTGACAAGATGTGTCCTCCCATCCTATTTTGAACCTTTGCACATCTATCATGGATTCTGTTACACTCATCCCTCCACGATGTCTTTTGCATGCCAAACCTCTCAACATCACATGGGATTTTTTTGATCTCTTGTCCGAATTCACGTATGATGGTGAAGGCGAAGTGGCTTGGCTTGTGTACTTACAAGACTTCTTTTCCATGCTTGAAAAGGTAGATGAATGCTTTGATGAAGAGGCCAGTCTGCTGCTAGCATACACACTTTGTGAATCCCCATAATGGTGGTGTTGCAGTCTGCCGCCTGGTAGCATGCACTCACTTGAATAGTTCTGTGATCTCATTAAATCTACTTTCCATCATTTTGAACCAGAAGCTCTTGACCAAAAATTCTTACAACAATGGAAGACCCCACATGAATCGCCTATGGAATTTTGGGAATGCTTCCGTGTGTTATAGTTTCAAGCTCTGAAAAGCTAGATGAAATTTCCATATCTTTGGGATAGATTTGAATAATGTCTTAACAAATTAGTCCATCCTAAGAAGAATTTCGAGCCCAAGCCTTGCTCAACATACTTCAGTGATAAGCTACGCAATCACATATGGATACAGTCACTGTCACAAGTGTTTGTCGACCATACCCTCACCAAACAGCTCCACCATTGCATAGTGATGTGGGAAAACAAGCACACACATCTGTTCAACAGTCACATCCTCCCGACATCTCTCCTTTCGATTTTCATGCAATATTGGTTATGAATCCATTGGGTTATCAAATGCATTTTGTACCTCAACCTCTGTCTTCATACTTGAATGATCCTGCGGATGACACTGTCTTGTGTTTTTCCATTTCGGACTCTACACTTATTGTGAACGAGGATCAAGCCATGTGTAGGTTTTAACCCCATACAGAAATTATCTGCATACGAATTCTAAAACACAGAAAATAAATAATGTGAGAGCATAGCACATAAAACACATATACACATAGATTTTCTCTTGGATCCCAAAACCGGGACTACTAGCTTGATTTTTCATTATGTTCCTTTCAATGTCATAATACATATTTATACATGCCGAAGCATCCAATACCATGGACCGAAAACCATTGCGTCCAAAAAACATGTGCGAAAATTATGCACAAAACCATAGGTGGGTCCGCCCAACCTAACATAGGGTCCAAAACCAAAATTTTCTGGGGCGCTGCCCTGAACCCTATAAATTGGGGTTACGGGTGCCCCTCAAAGCCCCTGTTAACTACATGGAAAGAATATAACACAATCGAACATTCTCCCACTTATTGTTTTCTTTCCATAGGGGGCCACAAGAGAACTTAGTCATTTTTCTAGCCCTGAAATGCCCATTGTCTCTCTACACCAGGAGAACTTCTTAGAGCTCACAGATTTTGTCAATGCATCTGCAGTATTCTTCAAAGTGTCCACCTTTACCAGCAACACCTTTTTGTCTTCTATCATATCCCTCACAAAGTGATACTGAACATCAATGTGCTTTGTTTTTGAATGATATGCGGGGTTCTTTGCCAAGAAAATTGCACTTTGGCTGTCATAGTCTATCCTTATAGCTTCCTGTAATAACCCCATACTTGAACACAATCTCTGCAACCAAACTGCTTCCTTGCTTGCATGTGTGGCTGCCATGTATTTTGCCTCTGTAGTTGACAGTGCCACTAGAGATTGTTTCTTACTCATCTAACTGACTACACCTCCAAATAGGTTAAACACATACCCACTTGTAGATCTTCTCTGATCCAAATCTCCAGCCCAGTCTGCATCAACAATGCCATGAATATCCAACACTCTGTCTAATCCTGGTCTTCCTTGGTAGCACAAACCATAATCACTAGTGCCCCGCAAATACCTGAAAACTCGCTTCACTACTATCCAGTGCTCCTTCCCTGGTTTTGACATAAACCTGATCAATACTCCCACTGCATGTGCAATGTCTGGTCTAGTACAGACCATTGCATACAACAGGCTACCGATTGCACTTGCATATGGAACACGGGACATGTCCTCTTCCTCTTCTTGTGTCTTGGGACACTGTTTAGCGGATAACATCACACCTATAGGAATAGGAACCTTCATCGGTTTACTATCCTGCATATTAAACCTCTACAGTATTGTCTCAACATACTTCCTCTTGTTTAACCAAAGCTTCCTCTTTGCTCGATCTCTTTTAATTTCCATTCCCAAAATATAGTTTGCAGCACCAAGATATTTCATGTCGAATTTGGAGGACAATTGGGTCTTCAAATCCTGGATAATTTCTTTGTCATTTCCAACCAGCAACATATCATCCACATACAAGACCAGATAAATAACACGGTCACCGATTAATTTAAAATACACACAGTGGTCTACTTTACTTCTGGTGAAGCCAAGTCCCTGTATAAATGTATCAAATTTCTGATACCACATCCTTGGTGACTGTTTTAACCCATACATAGTCTTCTTTAACTTGCATACTAGTTCTTTCTTATCCTTCACCGCAAATCCTTCAGGTTGCTTCATGTAGATCTCCTCTTCTAGATCCCCGTGGAGAAATGTTGTCTTCACATCCATCTGTTCTACCTCAAAATCAAAAGCAGCAGCAACAGATAAAAGTAATCTAATAGAATTTACCTTGGCAACAGGAGAAAAAATATCACCAAAATCAATTCTCAGCACCTAGGAATAACCTTTTGCTACCAACCGAGCTTTGTATTTCTCCACTTTTCCTTTTGCATTTGTCTTCTTTTTGAACACCCATTTGCTACCAATTTGTTTCCTTCTAGCCGGAAACTCCACCAGATCCCAAGCCTCATTTTTGTGCAAAGATGCCATTTCATCAACCATGGCCTCTTTCCAGAGTTTTCCATCCTCTGAATCCACTGCTTCCTTCACAGTTCTGGGATCATCATCAATAACAGACAAAGAAAAATTTGAACAGAAAGCAGATGGACTATACCTTTTTGGTTGCCTTCTTTCTCGAACTGATCTTCTCACTACCGGAGTTTGTGGCTCTTCATCTTCTGATTCCTCCTCCGTTGTAGAGTCTGATTCTTCCTCCTTTAGCTCAAACTCTATCTTCTCAGGTTCCTTTGGTTGGACTTCATGTTTAATAACATCCCTCACCTCTCTAAACACCACATCTCGGTTGTACATAACCTTCCTTATTACTGGGTTCCAAAGCTTATAACCCTTTAAACCATCCTTATACCCAATAAAGATGAACTTTTCATATTTACTATCCAACTTTGTTCTTTTCTCCTTTGGAACATGTACATATGCATCACATCCAAATACCCTCAGATGTGAAAGAGAGGGTTTCTTACCAGTCCATACCTCTTGTGGAGTTTTATCCTCCAATGCTGATGAAGGTGACCCGTTAACCAGGTAACATGCAGTATCCACTTCCTCTGCCCAGAATTCCTATCCTAGCCCAACACCACTAAGCATGCTTCTTGCCCTTTCCATCAACGTCTTATTCATTCTTTCTACAACTCCTTTTTGCTGAGGTGTATATGGGGTAGTCTTCTGTCGTGCTATACCACACTTCTTACAGTATTATTCAAATTCTTTGCGGCAAAAATTTCCACCATTATCTGTCCTCAACACCTTTATCTTATTCTCTGTCTGGTTTTCCACTAGAGCCTTAAATTCTTTAAACCCATCAAAGACTTCAGATTTCTTCTTAAGGAAATATATCCATGTATTCCTTGAGAAGTCATCGATAAAGGATACATAGTACACAGACTTACCTAGTGATGGAACCTTCATAGGTCCAAACACATCACTGTGCACAAGCTCTAATATATATTTCACCCTCTTACCACCAGAGGGGAAACTCACCCGATTCTGCTTCTCATATACACAATTTTCACAGAAATCAAAATCGAGAGAGCTATTACTCATACCTTCTACCATACCTTTACCATGAAGTATTCGAAGGCCCTTCTCTCCAATATGTTGAAGCCTTTGATGCCACAACATGGTCTTTTTTCCAGAGACCATTATATTTTCTGCTCCACTTTCAGGAACCACAGAACTATTGCACCCATCAATAACAGTGCTACCTTGCAGCTTGTACAGAGTTCCAATCCAAACTCCCCACATCATTACCAGTGCTCCTCGAACCATTTTGCATGTGTCCTTCTCGAACACTGTTTTTACACCTGCATCATCCAGCTTGCTTACAGAAATCAGATTTCTAGCCAATGCAAGAATATGCAGAACACCTGGAAGTGTTCTAACCCTTCCACCTTACAACTTCAACTTTACTTTTCTGCGACCAATGATTCTAGCCTTCCTATCATCCCCTAAGAAGACATCACCACCATCATATTTCTCATACTCATAGAACCACTCTCTATGGGGAGTGAAGTGAAAGGATGCACCTGAGTCAGTCAACCATGCCACATGATCTACATGTGTACTTGAAGAAGCCAAGTACACATCCCCACCTTCATCTGAGGTGGTTTTCGCCTCTACAGAAGGAGCCTCATTAGATCCCCTTCCTTTGTTAGGAGCTTTAGATTTACAGTCCCTTTTAAAGTGGCCTTCCTTTTCGCATTTCCAGCACACCACCTTTACAGGCTTTCCTGGAGATTTAGATCTCCCACTCGATGACTTATTTTTGTTTATGTTCTGGGACCATCCTCGTATAGACAAGGCATCACCATTCTAGCTCTCCATATTTTTCCATCTCACCTCCTCCGTCAGCAAGGCTGAGACTATTTCATCAAACTGCAAGGCAGTTGCATTGCTACCTATTGCAATAACCGGACTATCCCACGAATGTGGTAGAGAACACAACAAACTAATGCACTTATCTTCATCTGAAATTTTAATTTCAATAGATGTTAACTGACTTACCATAGTATTAAATGTGTTCAAATGCTCTGTCACCGAGTCTCCATCTTTCATCCTCAGGTTATACAGCTTTTTCCACAGGAACAGTTTATTCACGAGAGACTTAGATTGGTACAAAGTCCCTAACTTGTCCCACAAAGCCTTTGTTGTAGCTTCCCCTGATACATTCAGCAATTCTGAATCTAAGTCACACAATCGTATTGTGCTCTTTGCCTTTCGATCCAACTTCTTCCATTCTTCATCGGACACTCCCATTGGTTTAATACCTGGATCTACCGTGATCCACTGATCTTTATCCACCAACAGATCCTCCATCTTGAGTTTCCACAACTCAAAACACTGACCATTAAATTTCTTGATCTCTATCTTTCCACTGCTCGCCATCTTCATTCACCACCAGAATTGATCTCGCAGATCTCCCACTGAACAAGGTCTACCACAAGCCCAAGCGCAACCCCTCAGCAACAAAGGCATCCCCTTGAAGCCAAATCTGCTCTGATACCAAATGTAACCTGTTTTAACCCCATACAGAAATTACTTGCATACGAATTCTAAAACACAAAATAAATAATGCGAGTGCATAGCACATAAAACACATATACACAGAGATTTTCCCCTGGATCCAAAAACTGGGACTACTAGCTTGATTTTTCATTATGTTCCTTTCAATGTTATAATACATATTTATACATGCCGAAGCATCCAATACCATGGACCGAAAACCATCGTGTCCGATACCATGGACCGAAAACCATCGCATCCAAAAAACATGTGCGAAAATTATGCACAAAACCATAGGTGGGTCTGCCCAACCTAACATAGGGTCCAAAACCAAAATTTTTTGGGGCACTGCCCCGGACCCTATAAAGTGGGGTTACGGGTGCCCCTCAAACCCCTTGTTAACTACGTGGAAAGAATATAACAAAACCCAACACCATGGATGGAGTTGGTGTTGCACAACCAACATGTGCTGTCATTCACTGAAGAGTATGGCTAGGAGCTTGAGCATCAATACTCGACAAAGGATGACTTCCTTCTGTCTGAGCCTCCTCTGTGTTTTCCTGACATCTTTGGTGATTCTACCATCCATGATTATGCATGTGTATCTCCATCTATGGATGCACCCATTTTTGATCATTTGTAGAACACATCGGATGTCAGTATATCATCTGATGATGGAGAGGATAATTTATTCATTGAAAATCCACTTGACTTTTCATCTGCTTTTTCTGAAAACATAGAGGGTGATTTTTTTCGCTTCTCATCTACCCCTCTATTTGATTCATCAAATCATGAGGACGCCGATGAAATCATTGATTTTTTTTATTGTAGCTATCATGATCTATTTACTCCCATATTTGATCACGATGGTGATTCTATGGTAGATGATTTTTCGAAGCCACCTGTTTATGATGATCTATCTGTTGATGAATTCGAAACCCCACAAACTGTTGAGGTACTTTAGCTTGAGCTGATGGTTATGTCAGGTCCTTGTTGTCCTGAGGTCTGTTTCACTTTCGATCAGGAAATGTTTGAAACACATGAGGCTCCTCATCACTCATCTGTATGCATTGAAGATCAATCTCACACACAGATTATTCTTCCTCCACTCGAACTACATGATCCCATCACTCATGCATTGGAGGAATCTTACATAGCAAGCACACGTGCACGACGCAATTTGTCTTTGTTTCTTTCATTGTTGCACACAGTGTCGCACAACACTGTGATAAGTCCACGGACTGCATGTCATGTACTTGCACTCACTTATGTTCTATGGACACATTTAAACTTGGAGTGTATTTGTCTTCATTGTTATATCTTTCATGTTTGCCGGTTCCCAGAGTTGTGTTGTAAGCGAACCATGCCTTAACCAACATGGGTCGACCAATGCGCCAGTGGCTGCATTGGAAGTATCACTTCACGTGATCAGGCTCATGTACCTTTAGCTTAGGAGTAGGAGTAGTATTTTTCTTTTGGTTTTCTTTCTTGCATGCATGTTTGCTTACTCGCTTTGCATGTTTGTTTTTTTGCTTGCATGTTTGATTACTCGCTTCGCTTTCACATTTACTTCTGCTTTCACTTTGTTTTGTGTTTTTTTGCTTGTTTACATTCATAGGTTAGTTTCACATGAAACTGTATGCGACTCTTGAAACAAGCTAGGTAAAGTACAAGAGGCCTTGTGCAGTTATAAATACTTGGTTATTTGTCATCCTGCCTCCATATGAAGAACTTGTTATCTTTAGTCCATGATACGTCAATGGAAACTACATACTGTTCAAAGTGAACCTTGGTGAAAACACAATGCTTATGCGCTAACTAGTGTCACCTACCCTAGTCAGTTGTTTTTGGGTTAATCCTTGTCATCTCAGTCAAGTAGAGTAAGGTGAGGGGGAAAACCTTAACAAGCACATCAAAAGTATATATAAACTACTTCTCTGAAGGAACAACCTCTTTTGCTCTCAATAAGTCAAGATCCATCTTCCGCCTCTGAAATGAATAAGTGTTATGCACAGTTATGAAAATGAAAAAATGAGAAGTGAACAATTTCAAAAAAATGATGAAAATGAATAAGGAGAAAAAAGAGAAAGGCTTCCTGCATAGAGAGGTGATGCAAGTAACTCTGCGGGGGTACTGACCAGGCTCACTCACAATGGAGCGATGCTTGTCTTCCTACGTGACTCCACTGAGGTACTGTCCAGGCCTGCTGACAACGGAGCAACACCGGAGATGAAACTAAAACTCTGATGACTATACTTCTTGTGCACCAATATACCCCTCATCCCCAATCGAAACAATTGTGTTTGCTTGGCTTGGAATGTGTTTCGACTGACCAAGAGCTTGGAAGATGCTACATCTTACAATCAAGCAAGTGTGGAAACCAAGACAAACAGAGAACTGAACAATACTTCTAGAGGTGTTAGACTTTCTTTTCACAAAAAAAGTCCATTTGGAGAGCTGGAGTTTTGCCAGTGTGTCACCAAGTGTTATAGCGGCTACAACCACCCTCCAAAATTTTGCCTTAGATTTTTTTTGGAGCCTCCCTACCAACAATCCTTAGCAGTATGTCTTGCACTGTAAAATACATGAGCTTCATTGGTTTTCTAGCAGCTTGCTAGCTTGTGCATGATAGCTTGCTTCACTCCCTTCATAGGCTACTACTCCGGACTTGGTCCAGCTATTGGCTTAGTAGCTCCCTCAAGAAATTATGCAATTCTAGAGGGGAACTAGTCTTCCCGCCAGAAATTGTGCAAATTTGATTGGTAGCCTATTGGGTTTAGAAGCTGCACAATTCTGTCAGACAACCTTTCCACTGAAAACTGTGCAATCTAGCCTAGAACGACAACTCAGCCCCTAAATTACGCAAAACTGGGTAGCAGTTAGCTGCTCCTCCCAGAAATTGTGCAATCCCTCTGGACAACCAGCCCAGCTTCCTCCTAGAAATTGCACAGAAAATCCCCTCAGTCAAGCAGGATGTTGCATGTGCCCTCAGGTTGACCGGTTCCACCCGGGACCGAGAAAACTTGACTTGCATGCATGGGTTACTTTTTCACAAAATAGCAAAAAGAAACATGCAAAAAGCATCCCTAGATTTTAGGGAGCTATTTTTTAGCAGCTGGAGGTTACATGCAACGATAGTTTTAGAAGCTTTCCTCCAAGTGTCACCTTTTCCTAGAGCTGTGGCATGCGCATCATGACCCTCAAAATTATCTATTCAATACTTCAAAGCTCATTCTTCACATTGATCTTGGAGCTCTGACATCCCATAACACATCCAGAATCTTCGACACATCTAGCTCAACTATTTCCGAGTAATTCCGCTTTACTTGTCTTTTGCAACATTTCTGTCGCTTTTTTTGTTTTGGCTTGTGCGAATGTTGTCTTCTTGATTTATGTGAATGCTTGCTGTCATTTTCATGCATATTAGCTTGTACAAGCACTGTTTCATATTTCGTTAGCGTCTTACTGTTGTCGCATGCATGACACTCTTTTGCAGGAACAGTTGTCGATTCAGCAACTCGTTTCACACACATGCATGTTGTTCCATTTTCCAAATCTATCATTCACTGATTTCATGCATGATCATTCCCTCCTTCTTACACTTAGTATTTCCATGCATTCACATCTTCATTTGTTTTCAGTTGCCTGTTGTTGGCCCGGATTCTACCTCACCAAGATAGCATTGCATAATTCTGAGAGGGAAGGCTCTTCCTTCCTCCCAGAAAATGTGCATTTCTAGCTAGTGACTATCCTCCAGTCTTACCTTGCACAATTCTGAGAGGTAGTGACTGCTGGCCAAGAAAATTTTGCAATGCGGTCCATGGGCCTGCATCACTTGATAGCTGAAATTGCACATTGCGTAATCCCAGCACCTAGCATGCTAGTCTAGATTGTGCATTGTGCAACTCTAGCAGTCAACTAGCCTCTCAATAGTCCAAACTACCTTTTTTGCAATTCAAACAATTAGTCTCCCGCCTCCCAGTGAAAATTGCGCAATCCTTGCCAATCAATCCCAAGGTATGTTGCATGTCATTCCTTAAGTTTTCTTCGGTTTTAGCTGACATATTTCTTGCCATGCATGTCACCGTGTCTCCAGATATAGTAGGTGTTCGTCCAACTCTCAACAGTTTAGCATCAATGGCCTCCAAGAGAGTAGGATCAAAGGACACCAATGGAAGTGTAACTGGAGCAGCAGTTGAGCAAATGACTAGTATTTTGTTGATCTATAAAGACACCAAGATGATCGTAGACAAAGACATCAAACTAAAGTTGCAAGAGGCCAATGATGCATTCTCAGGAACATTTGGGGAAGACCTCGAAGACTACCAAGTCTATGTGAACATTCACAACTCTAGCTTGTACCAGATTGCATGCATGTATCTCGCATTCCCATGCGCGGACATGATACATTGGATAATCTCACACAATGATCTCGAGACGATGACATTGGGCATTGTCAACGCGATAGAAATTTCTACCCTCAGGGCACAAGATTATCAGCAAATGTACCATTTTTCGAAGCCAGTGATCACCATGGAGACACCCTTCAGCATACCCAACAGCAATGCCAACTCCAGGGATATCTTGAAGAACTGGGTGAAGAATCCGACCAAATTCAAGATGACACCCAACCAGCTTTACAAGATGAAGATATTGCGGAAGGTTATCAATACTTGGTCATCTTTACATGTCACTTATATGGCCAAGAGAACACGGAAACCTTCTCGTAGAGTTGGGTGATCGCGTTGGACCAACTGGCCAGTGGAGGAAAATCATGCAACTAGTTTGACATGTTGGCTCACAGGCTGAAGTAACAAGTAATAGGAGCTCAGAAACTGCCCAAAGGCTCGCAACCAAAAATCTACATGTCCACTTACATCTTGGATGCAATCTGTTCCCGTCAAGAGTTCCCGGGCTTGAAGTGGGCATGGACATCAGTGGAAACCTCTGCTAATACTTATTGTAAATTGTTTCCAGAATGCAGCTTTAGAGGAGTTATCACACAGTTGTCAGATCATTTTTTCACCCCGTTGTACAAGATGATATTTGAGTAGGATCCACCTTGCATGTCGAAGGCAACAATGGAGGCACTGATCGACATAGTGGATTCGTATGCCTCACCGTCCAACACCTTCATACAGATGTACAGTGTGGAGAAGCCTCCGCATGTTTGGCCAAATTTTTCCATGGAAAAGCTCGTCATGCAAGAAGTATCATACCACATCTCGGCAGGATTGTCAGCTAGGCTGCACCAGAAGAAGAAGGCACCTTGGCCCACTCTTCCATTGCGGATCTAATTATATGAGATACGGAACCTCACGCATGCAGATGTTGAAACAGAGGAGATCAAGAAATATCCTTTCAATGTCCAAAGGTTTAATTCGTATGACCCGCATTGTATTGTGAAATACCATTGTGCGACAGTATAGTTTCAGTGGATCCACGGGGCATGGAATTTGGAAGAGGAAGACCCATGGAGATATTTTTATAGCTTCTCCAGGCCCAATGAATTGGTTAGAATATTGGTGGAATGGTTAGCGAAGTAGCGTGAAGCAGCATCTAGGAGAGCACCAATAGCATATGTAAACATACTAGTGTGTGATGAAGGCAAGAGGAAGATTGTGAACAACACGGAGGTAGAAAAAACTTGCAAGTTCAGAGTAGACCCAGTTTTGTAGAAAGTAGCTTTGGCAATAGAGGCGAAGAGGCAAAAACATGACAGGAGGACCACCCAAAAGGAGAGAGAAAAGTAGAGAATGGAGGAGACAATGAAGGAGTTGCATGAGTTGAATGAGCAACTCTGGAAGGAACAAGATTTGTGCAGACAGGAGAAGGAAGCACAACAATAATAGGTACAAAAGGGGGCGAAAATTGTATAGACAGATGAAACTATGCCTGTACAGGTAGTAGACTCATGCAAACAGCTAGAACCAAGTAGATAGGGTGAGCAGTCGTAGGAGCATGACTTCGCTCAATAGATTGAACAAGCACTTGAGCAGATGGATATGGATATGGAGTAGGAAGAGTTAGAGAAAGACATCAACCTCATGCCTTACCACCAAGAGGTCGACCCATGAGCTTCACTGGATCCGGAATCAAAGAAATTCCCAAGCGAACAAGGAGATATTGAGATCCTTAGAGACAATTAGGAAGGAGAGATGCACAACATATCATTCGACGAGTCGCACTATAGAGTTGTGCAATCTCTTAGGGTGTCTACTTCGGACGACAACACATCTCCTATGCAGTTTGAAGAACGAGTGATCGTGTTTGATGTAATTTGTTTTCCTAATGATACACCCTCAGGGAAAGAAGAAGATGGTGGACACAACTTTCAGACAGGGCCCCTCTACATGACAACAATAAATGGAAAAGTTCTTGGAGGAGTATGATGACATCTTCACCTCCCCCATAGGGGTACCTCTGCACTGTCAAGTTAAAGCACTCCATCGATCTGACCCGAGGTGTGTTGTTGCCCAATGGACCAATATATTGGCACTTTGTTCTGGAGAACGGTGAAATCAAGAGGCAGATTCAGGCACTGTTGTAGAAAGGTCAAATCTAGTTGAGTGCATCACCATGTGGGAGCCCGATCATGTTGGTACAGAATAAGGATGGGACTTGGAGACTTTGTATTGACTATCAGGCACTGAACAAGATCACTATCCATAATAGGTACTTGATCACACACATTGATGACCTTCTGGACCAAATCAAGGGGGAAAAATATTTTAGCAAGATCGACTTGAAATCCAGATATCATCAAGTACCAATAGAACCCTCTGATGTGTGGAAGACTGCCTTCAAAGCCAAGGAGGGCATTTTCAAATGGATGGTTATGCCTTTCGGGTTGACAAATGCTCCTGCAACCTTCGTGAGGTTGATGGATGACATCTTGCAGCCATTCACCAACTCATTTGTATTGGTATACTTGGATGACATCCAGATCTTCAACAAGAGTTGGGAAGAGCATCTCCACCACATCCGACAAGTTCTCTAAGCACTGCGACAACACAAGTTTTGTGTCAATTTGGAGAAATGCATTTTTGGCATGACCCAAGTTCAGTATTTGGGATACATTATTGATGAACAGGGGGCGCATGTGTATTCAGCCAAGATAAAAGTCATTTGGGATTGGCCAGCCCCAACCACTTTGATGCAGCTTCGCAACTTTCTGGGTCTTGCCAATTTCTACCACAGGTTCGTGTTGGGATTCTCTCACATCACTTGGCCCTTGAGTCAAGTCACCAAGGGAGGAGCGAAAGAAAAATTCTTGTTGTATGAATCTCAAAAGAAGGGGTTCGCAGAGTTGAAGCATCGCCTCTACTCTTCACCAGTGCTCACATTACCAAACTTGCAACAACCATTTGAGATTGAGATAGATGCCTCTGGCTATGCTATTGGGGTAGTCCTCATTCAATAGGGGAATCTAGTTGCATATCACAGTGAGACACTTTCAGACACAGTCTAGAAGTATCCCACTTATGACAAAGAGATGTATTCCATTGTGCAGGTCTGCCGACAACGGAAGAATTACATTTTGGGGAAGGAAATGATCATCGACACAGACCACTGACCCCTGCGGTTCATACAGGTGTAATGGAAGTTGTAGAATGATCACCATAAAAAGTGGTCCACATACCTGCACAATTCCATTTGAATATCAAGTACAAGAAGGGCAACACCAATAATGTTGTAGACTTCCTCAATCGATCACCGATCATGGCATTAACCACCGTGCTCAACTCTTGTGGGCACAAGACTTCTGGTTGGGCAGCTCTCTACAAAGCGACCCAAAATTTGGCCACACATACCAGATGCTCTTAGAGGGTCAACAAGTTCCAGATTTTCACCTCCAAGATGCGTTGTTATGCCACCTGGGAAACCTTTTTGTTCCTTCAAGTGAGCGTGCTGAGATGATTTGGGAAGCACACTATAGTTAGATCATTGGGCATTTCAGGGTTGAGAAAACAGTGGTAGTACTACAGAAGTATTTATATTAGCCGAATCTTCGATGGGATGTAGGGAAGTACATCGGATCCTGCACCATTTCCAAACCGACCATCAAGAAGCAAATCCTCTATACTCTGCTGCCTACCCCTAGTCAACCTTGGGAATTCATCTCTATGGATTACATGTTAGGCCTTCCTTTGACTAAGCATGGAAATGACTATGCTTTTGTACCCATCGACATATTCTTGAAGATGGCCATTATGGCGGCCTGCAAGAAAAATATCACAACAGAAGTCACTACTAAACTCTTCTTTGAACGAGTGTGGGTACACTTTGGGATCCCACAGTCTATCATCTCAGATTAGGACAACAGGCTCCTCAGTAGATTTTGGTCCAGTCTCTATTCGATGTTGAACACCAAGCTCACTAAGTCCACATATTTCCATCCCCAACATAATGGCCAGATAGAGGTCATAAACATGATGATCGTACACATTCTACGCATGTACAACTCAAAGCATCCATGCACATGGGATGACAGCCTCCCCTATGTCCAACACAGCTATAACCAGGCTCTCCACAGCCCAATTGGCCACAACCATTTTCAGGTGGGCTTGGGGTTCTAGCCACTATGTCCCATTAATGTGGCCGTACCATTTGTAGCTACTCACGAAGATTCGTCTCATGTCCAGTCTGAAGCCGACAAGGAAAACAACTTCATTGAGCACATTCAGCACATATTCCAATAGGTCCCTGACATATTGCATAGAGACAATGCTAAGTACAAGTAGCAACATGATTACCATCGAGGGCCACACAAGTTCTAGGTGGAAGACAAAGTTTGGCTACATTTGAAGAAGGAACACCTTCCTGGGCCCCACCGCAAGGTTCACCTGCTCTGATATGTGCCATACACCATCACCAAGGCAATAGGGGACAATGTGTTGGAGCTCAATATTCCACCATTACTTGGTCTACACATAGTGTTCAATGTGGACTGCCTTCGGCCCTACTTTCCACCATTGTTGGACACATCCAACATTGCAGAACATCTTAAACCAATAGAGTGAAATCTAGACTGCATGGAACAAGCCACAACTGATCGGATCATGTAAACACAGACCAAGAACACACGAAAAAAAAGGATCCAACTATATCAAGTTGTCAAAGCATGCCAACTCCTTCACTAGGGCAAGTGTCTCACCAGGGACCAAGTTCAGCAAAAGTTTCCTCATCTCATGGAGGAACTCAACACAATGGGGACCATTACTTCTTAATGGGGGAGGAATGATCCAGGTGAATATTGGTGGCCACCCGCCTATTCCACTTGGACCCCCACCATTGTTTCTTTCAGTTTTTCATTTTTCTTAATTGTAGCACAATTTACTATTTTTGGCAGTTTTTCAGGTCTTGAGGCCCTAAAAGACGTTTTTTTGAAAAGTCACCTCAGGTAAATATGAATTTTCAACTCAATATTCATTGTCAGTAGTTGTAGTCCTAGAATAGATCTTTCTAATGAGGTATTGTGTGCATCAAACAAAGATCGTATGCCAAAGTTACGACCTCGGGAAGTTTATGTACCAATTTACCTCAACGGGGCCCATAGTTTAGAGTTTCATCTCCTAAGGTTGGGTTTTTGGATGTTTTTGGGTTTTCCATTGTTTCTAAATAATAAATAGGCCTTCAAGTCTCATTGTAACACAGTTCGAAGGCATGTAGCCACCACATCTCTTTAAGAGATAAGTTACCATTACGTGAGCTAGTTTACGTCCATTCTGTATGTAAGCATATTTAGTTCTTTGATATCAATGAAATGAATTTTTATGTTTGTTGGATCTCTGTGTGGTTATATTTGTAATTTGTCATGTTTCAGTTTAAATTCAGATCAAAGATGATGCCATCCAACCCATAGATGACGAACTAGGTTCTCTGGTAGAACCTCCTCCTATGGGTGTCCATCTCCTATTTGATGAGATGGGAATCACACCTCCACCAGAAGACAGAGTCATGGACATATGTAATGTCACATTTGATCAACTGAAGGAAAGGATCATGTAATAAAAGTGAAGGTTCTTCACAAATGATCCTCAAAATCTAGTCTCTGTATCCACTTAAAAGCTTACGATTGTAAATACTAGGAGGAATCCATGGGAAATCATGATAACTATTGTTTCTTTCTCTACAACAACACAAGATAACACAAAGTATATGTTTAATGAGAATTCACGATTGAGGAAAGAGTTATATGTATTAAAGAAACAAGCGAAACATCTCGCCGCAGAAAACCAACGACTATCTTCCTACAAATTCAACACATCATAAAGGAATTTAACCATATAGGAGGAATTGAGGCCAATGGAGGATACCATGGTGCAATTTTATGACGAAATGATACTTCTCCATGAAGTAGTGGCACCTCTTGTTGGTATACAAAAGAAAACACAAGAAGTCTTAAAGCTCCTCGAAGTGGAAAACATAGTTATTGATTAAATCTAGGAATGGCCTGCCAAGTATCAAGATATTCCACAATAGTTGGTTAGAAAGGATGTATTGTCGCTAAAGTGGAAAGAGTACAACTAAGACTCCACCATCAAAATTACATTTGTCTCAGAGAACA
Organism: Pinus tabuliformis; assembly: GCA_031772625.1. Lineage (NCBI taxonomy): Eukaryota > Viridiplantae > Streptophyta > Pinopsida > Pinales > Pinaceae > Pinus > Pinus tabuliformis. The sequence goes on from CM062804.1 coordinate 902,995,751, forward strand.
ATCAACTAACACTATTGCTGCCTATAGTCAACTGCACAATGGTTTAGAGTCTCTAGCACAAAAACACAAGATGCCTTCAGTGGGATCACTTAGAGAGATAAGAGGCAGGGAAATCATCTTACAAGAAGTGAGGCAGTACATTGAGCAAATCAAGCAAACATCAGAACAAGAAGGCTTAGAGATCACTAAAGACATTATTTTACAATATGTCATTGCACCAACTAAAGCGCACATGAAATTGTCATGGCTATGGAATAATGTACAATCAAGCTCCAAATCCATATTGCATAAGCACTAGAGGTGAAGATACGGTTTGCAACAGACTTGTCGGTCTTGATCAAAGTTATTGCTATGGAATTCAGAGCATGGCATACATATATTACCAATGAGCTCCATGAAGAAGCAAATGACTTATCTATTTGAAAGTATTTTTGTCCTATTAGAAGTTTTGTCTCATATAGCCATTGTCTTATATGTATATTGTCTTTTGTAATGAGTTTAATGTAATGAATTCCAAGAGACACATGTGGAATGTAAAAGGTCATGTATAGAATGTGAAAGGTTGTATGGAAGCCCATAGGTCATAGAAGTTGAATAGTCATGAGGAAACTCAAAAGTCATTGTCATTTGTTATAAATAGCTCCTCATAACTCAAGTAAGGGGCTTGGATTATTATAGTTTGGCCTTCGCTACTCCTGTATTGCATTGGAGGCAAATCATTCTTTGGAGAATCAAGTTGTTTCCACTACTGGATCTAGTGTTTCACCTATGTAACAGTGTACTTGGAATCTTTCATTAATAATTAGAAGCTCCTTGAGCCAACACTTCTTCATGCATGTATCGTGAATATAGTAAGACTATTCTTGATATGTTTGCGGTATATGTTGGTGTAATACATACTAAGGCTAATGAACTATTTCATTGCTTAGATATGGATATTGTTGAATGAGTGTTGTTATGCTTTTACGATTGTTGTTTATCTTGTGAACTAATTTGCAAGTAAATCAACAAGTCTTTCTCTTCTGCTCGCGGGTCTCTCTTAGGATAGTACTATTACTTCCCTAACCAAAGGCTCATTTCCCTTTACCAGTCGTGGAAGTTTCTTGTGCATTCTACATTTTGTGTCACACAAAGCTTACATACTTGTTTCCCCAAAGAGGTGTTTGTGATCTCTTGTGTATGTGTTGTAACCAAGGTGTACCTCTAAAACCTTTACAATGGTGGTTGGACCATATAGCCGGATGGGACTCCTACACCAAATGGTGTGAGGTCTAATTGGGACCTCACATCAGGGAGATCCCTTGTATGTTGGTGGTATCCAACACTGTCAATACCACGTGCACGCTCGATCCATACACTTTGCTCGCTACTAGCCTCCTTGAGTGATTATGAACCCTCGTACATATTTCCAATCACTAATAGAGGGATATAACTTTGAGGTCCACATCCATGATTTCAGTCATTACGATTGGCAGTGCCACGATTCTTGCAGATAATCTTTAGCTACCTATTGAATGGCCTTGTGCTCTTTTTAGGAGATCCTTGTTTTGCACCATGTGCATTTCCAGCCACAATCTCCGCCTTTGAACAATTGACGAATCAAATATGGGATGACAAAGAAGAGTACGAAGGTGTGGCCATTTTGCCAAATGGGCCACTAGATTACCAGAGGTAGCGAATGAGCTTAATTATCTGGAATTTCAAGTCATATTAAATCACCATAAATAAATCAGTTATATGAAATTATTGTCGTATGAAATCATTAAATGTCTTATTTTTTTTGCTTGTTTGTCAATTTGTTTATGTTCTTCTACCTAGGTTTAACTTGTGGTTTAGAAACCACTATCTAGAAGCATCTAAGCGCCCGTCACCTATTGAATGGCCTTGTGTTCTTTTTAGGAGATCCTTGTTTTGCACCATGTGCATTTTCAGCCACAATCTCCGCCTTTGAACAATTGGCCAATCAATCTCTACACCTTCATTTTAATATACAAGAAAACCACATCCAAATAAATAAGGGTTCATGCACCATGCCCTTGGCATCTCACATTTACTTCTCCACAAGTGAAATCTTCTGTGAAAAAAACCTTCAAAGCCTCCTTTTTACAGTAAATGTCGACAAGCCTTTCTTACTGTCAACAACACCTCTACATATGTGATCTAGAGGCACATGCCTCCATGTGGATCACTGAGTTCCTGCAGAAAATACCTTCATGCCTTCCATGGCTTGAACTAACCGCTCTCTCCAACATATCATATCAGTTGCATTAGTAGCACCATTGTCAACTCAATGCACGACTTCATTGAGATTATGGTAGCAATGCCTCTCTCATATTAACTCGTGATATTATTGGTAGCTTATGTAGGCTTTCAATTTTTATCCTTGGATGGCAGTAAACAATGCCAGCAAGCCATGCGTTCCTATACATTGAACGCAACATCATCCGCTCGCAGGGCCTTTATTTGAATCTAAGCAACCGGTTCGAAGAGGATCTTTTTGACGCTCATTAATTTGAAAATTGAAAATTTAATTTTAAATCATTAAAAAAAACAAATAAAATACCTCAATCGTTTTTAAAATACCTGCCAACAAAGTTGGCTGCAGAAGTCAACGGCCCGAAAGAATTCGAGGACTGGGCTGTTGGCACAATATTTAGGCCAACATTTTGGTTTAGTAGCCGAGGATACAATGTACCCGTGTAGCCTCAAGATTCGAAAACCCATGGCCGTAACATCAATATCAGTGACAGTGACAGGATTCTCTCTTCCAGTTCCAATGCCTCTTTCGTCCCAATGGCTGCGCATCAATCTCGGAGATAAGAAAATTCGGATTTGGGATGCTTAAGAAACATAATCCCATGCTTATGAAACGCAAGTCGAGTCTTCGCCAACACAAGCAATGATCTTGCTTGAACCACCTGCATAATAAAAAACAGTAAGAAGTCGAATTGGAATATTTAGAGACGAGAAAAACAAAGGAATCTTGTACCTGGATCGAATGTTGGGATCAATCATTCTCCTCTTTCTCCTAGAAAAGAATCTTCCACATCAAATGCTTTCTTAGGTAAGCTTATCTAGCCACTTAATTCTAAAGATATTAAAATGCTGGATAATATTTAAGTTAACTCTTCTCGTTCTCTTGCTACTTTTTCATCTGTTTCTTTTCTTTATGCAAACTCTGACTCTATTCCTCAATCCACCAATGGATTGCAACATGAAAAATTTCCTACTCTGAGTAGGAATCCCTCTCTTCCTACTAAATAGTTTCACCCTCGCGAATATGTTATCTCTCAAAACCATCTTTTAAGAACTTCTAGCACCAAGTCGAATTGAAATATTATGTGCGTACTCGATCATAGATAGATGCTTCTGTGTTTGGTGGCACTGCTTCCTGTATTAAGCGTGCTGAAGAAACGTGGGATGCGTTGTGTGTTGACAAAGGCGTCGAGAGTGAGATGATGATGTCGACTCATCATCTCACTGGGTCCTATGTTTCTTGCTGGGGTTGGATGTTTCCTAGGGACTTTCAGTAGAGTTCGAGATTATTCTAGGGGAAATGTTTTTTCAGTTAATGGTTGGACTATTTGAATTTTTTGTTTATATGCCTATGATGCCATCAACCGGGTCACCTTAAAGTGACATGTCATTTCAAGATTAGTACGTGCTCCAAGTACTCAGTTGCTCTTAAACCTGGACTATGCCAAGTTTCTCTAAGTTCCTCAGTGTGGAGTAGTTTAGTCTAGTAGTTTTCAGGACCAATAGGTCTAATGCAATGGGGGGGTTAGTCACTCACTTGTAGTGGCTTCTAATGTGTTAGTAGATGATGTGGGTTCCCTTAATATGATCTCTAAGGGAAAGTTTACTGAGGAGATATTGATTAAAAAGGCTTCAGGTACTATACATGTTGTGGGTGAGGTGTCTGTGTCTCTAGCCATTGTATCCTCTCGCCTCGATTTTGTGGAGGGGGAACTCCCTCAATCATCTAGTGTTGTTAGGTCTACAGACTTAGAGAGGAGCCTATCGTTAGTATGTGGGGGTGAACTTGCTCATTATGGTGACCCCTCTTATGATGGTTCTCGTCCATTTACTAGGCATGCTTCTTTGGTGGCCCCTTCTACCATAGTATGGTGCATTATGGAGAGACGAGCAAAACAAAGGACTCTTGTACCTGGATCGAATGTTGGGATCAATCATTCTCCTCTTTCTCCTGGAAAAGAATCTTCCACAACAAATGCTTTCTTCGGTAAGCTTATCTAGCCACTTAATTCTCAAGATATTAAAATGCTGGATAATATTTAAGTTAACTCTTCTCGTTCTCTTGCTACTTTTTCATCTGTTTCTTTTCTTTATGCAAACTCTGACTCTATTCCTCAATCCACCAATGGATTGCAACATGAAAAATTTCCTACTCTGAGTAGGAATCCCTCTCTTCCTACTAAATAGTTTCACCCTCTCGAATATGTTATCTCTCAAAACCATCTTTTAAGAACTTCTAGCACCCCTTATACATCTTTGTTTATCTCCAGCCTTTTCAATCATTCTAACTTTTTTAGCCCCTCAGAAAGGTGTCATGAACACCCTCTTTTCTCTGTACAACCTCTTCCTCCCCTGAATCCTCAACATTCTTTTTACCTTGAGAAGGGGGTCTCTTCTATATCTGATTTGTATCCCCTTAACCCCTTGACCCCGGGAGGTTGCAATCTAAAGAGGGATCTTTAAGGATCTCACAAATATTTATGTTAACCATAGGGAACTTAGAGTGGAGAATCCCTCTAATGAATGTTCACAATAATCATGATTTCCTATAAAATCTAGGGAGTTGGGTGCCCTTCCAATAAACATGCTATTCATAGACTAGTTGGTCTCCACAAACCCTTTGTGATCTTTATTAAAGAAACTATGGGGTGAGGTTATAAAGCTAGGGAGGACTTTCATAAGATTTGTCCTGTGTGGTATATATGCTTCGTTGATGATGTGGGACACTCTATGGGTTTGTTGGACATGTGCAACACATTTGATGTTTTTCTTAGACCCTTCTTTTCCAAGGTTGTTATAATTTTGGATGGTCATCTTAGAGGATTTGAGAGTCTTGTCTTACTTGTCAATTGTTATGGGTCATATGAGGATATAAAGGTGTTTTGGAGATAGATTAAGGAAAGTGGTTTGATGTAGGAAAACTCACTCATTTTAGCTAGGGACTTGAACTTCATCACTTCTGCTAGTGAATTTTTGGGGGTTAATGCTCAGACTGACCCTATTGCCCCAATTTTCTCTCAACTAATTTAGGACTCCAACCTTATTTATGTTTGTCCAATACCTCTAGCCCCTACCTAGAAGAATGGGAAGTTGGGGGCTCATGGGATTTCTTAAAGGTCGGACCATTTTCTAATAGTTTAACCCTCGACTGCTAGGATGGGGAATGTTTGGTCCTAGATCTATTCGGAGGGCTTATATTATCATTTTCCTATCTTCCTGCAACTATTTTTGAATGCTTCCCCCATCAGGTTTCCTTTCAAGTTCAATTGCTCCTAGATAAAAGATTATTCCTTCATCTATTTGGTTAATTCCTATTGGAAGGATTTTTCATTTGGGCCCTCACATTCTGCTATGGAATCTTGGGTTTAAAAAATGAAGGAACTTAAAAAAAATGTCAAAATTTGGGCTAAGAATAAAAAAATAGTGATAGAGGGAGTTGGGATCTATTGAATTAGAGTACATGACCACCTTTCAATCCTATACCTCCTCAAATTTTCTTAATGAAGTGAAATTTTATCTCTATAGTCTAGAAGATAGGAAAGCTCTATTACTTAAAGCTATCAAGGAGGAGTGGCAATTAGAAAGCAGAGTTATCTGGGTTAAGGGAGGAGGTGGAAACACCAATTTTTTCCATAAATTTGCAAACTTTAGGAGAGTTACAAACTCTATTTGCGACATAATGGATGTTGACGGAAATACTTGTAGCTCAAAAGTGGAATTAGAGGAGGTTTCAAAGACTCACCTTTCTATTCTTTCCAAAGATTCAGGAAAAAAATCAATTTCAGCATAATGTCATGTTATACATCAGTTTCCTTACTTCTTTTTAGAGTAGGACTCAACTAAGGTGGGTGGCTCTGTCTCTTTGGATGAAATTAAATCAGTCTTAAAATTATTTGCTAAGGATAAAAGCCTTGGTCCAAATGGGTGGACCATTGAGCTATACCTTGCTTTCTTTGATTTTTTGAGGAAAGTAATTCTACGGGGTGTGGAGGAGGCTAGAATAGTAGGGTTGGTTTCTGGGGAAATAAATGCTACCTTTATTGCTCTTATACCTAAATGATCCAAGCCTTCTACTTTTAATGATTTCAAATTGCTTTATTTAGATGCAATATGATCTATAAAATTATTGCTAAAATCATCTCAAACAAATTGAAAAGTAAACTCTCTGAAATGTTATCGCTGGAATAATTTGGGTTCCTCCCTAAATCCTAGATTCATGATGCTATATGTGTGGCTCAAGAGTCCCTCCATAACATCAATACTAAAAAACTTGAAGCTATGATTTTAAAAATGGATTTGGTTAAATCATATGACAAAGTTAATTGGGACTTTATTAGGTTGCTACTACTCCATATTGGTCTTGACTTGAGGGTCACAAACTAGATTATGGATTGTGCTAAAATCTACAAATTTTGGGTGCCTGTAAATGGGTCTCCAACTGGTTTCTTCAACCATATCAAGGCTGGAGACAAGGGTGCCTACTATCTCCTCTATTATTCCTACCTTTTCATAGAAGGCTTGAGTATAATGGTCACTAAAGCTAAAAAATAATGGACTTATAAAATGGGTGAAGGTGACAAAATCTTTGTATATTAGACATCTACTTTTTGTGGATGATGTTTTTGTTTTTTGGGAAGGTAGGGTTGTTGAATGGGACATTTTTCATAGAATATTCACTACTTTTTTCCATGCATCTATTATGGATATCAACAGTAAAAAATCTTCTTTCCTTTAGAGTAGGACTTCAGCTGAGACCATAGCCTCCATTAATTCTTTCTTGCCCTATAAGGTGGAATCAATTAAGAAAGGATTCACATATATTGGATTCCAATTGAAACTGAATTGTTACCACTTGGAAGATTGATCCTGGTTAATTAAGAATTTAAAGAAGAATTGGTAGCTAGTGTTACAAGTGGTTATCTCTAGGAGGTAGAACAATTTAAGTAAACTCAGAGTTGGAGAGTATCCCGCTGTATTGGTTAACACTCTCTAATATCTCGAAATTAATTATTAGGAAGATTCATTAATGCATGTTTAATTTCCTCTCATCTAGTAAAAAGGAAAAGGAAGTTATCCATTTGGAAAAATGGGACCTTTTATTTCAACATAAAATCCTAGGGGATTGGGGTTTCAAAAATCTACACTGGTTTCTCTTATGCTCTCAATGAAGAGCCTTTATAGTGCTACGAATGGTTTTGGTATTTGGAATCAAATTATTAAGGACAAATACTTAAAGAAAAGTTATCTACCATTGGTGGACTAAGATCCTTTGACAAGCATGTTAATAACTCTGGTTCTACTACCTGGAGGCGCTTGTTGGAATCTTTCCCTTGGCTCTCCTCCCGTCTTTCCTGGAAGGTGGGTAAGGGTAATCAGATCATTCATGGGAAGGATGATTTTAGAATATGACACTTTTTATAAACTATCTCCAAAGCTAGAAATAATTTTACATGGACCATTGGCTATGAATGGGACCTTTTGTAAAAGGTGATTTCTAACAGTATTTACCTAGATAACAAAGATGATTTCATATTCTAGAGTTGGAATACCTCTTATGGACAGGTTTCAGCTAGACTAGCTTTTGAATCTATCTCCTCTTCCACACTAAAACATAGATATATTTGGTGGCACATAAAGATATGGAAATGGCCATTGCCTCAAAAAATCTGGTGCTTTGGTTAGATCTCTCCAAGAAACTATATTCTTACATTGGACAATCTACAACAAAGAGAATTCATCGGCCTGAATGTTTTCTATCTTTGTATGAGTGGGCCTAAATTTGTGGAACCAACTTTATTCAATTCTCCTTTACCAAGGTTGTATGTAAATACATATTATTTTTTTCTTAGACATTAGCTCATTGGATCAACCCCTTCTTTTCAATCCTACCTCTACTGGTGGGATCAAGATATGGGCATATTTAATACACTACCAATATTTCTTGTTCGGGCACCTTGAAGGTGAGGAAAAAATACATATTTGAATATTTGACCATCAATGTTGATCATATACTAACTTAGTGTTGAAATATGTAAGTAGGTTCGGTCTTCATAATGGCATATGTAATCATGATTTTGTGTATTTAATGAAAAAGAGAAAAATAAAATTATTATTTGTATTCTTGAGTCATTGGTTTCATGCTCAAGGGAAATTTAATTTTAGGTCAAGCACCCATTGAGTGCTTCTAGGTTTGTCATAAAGTCAATTGAGTCTTTATCATGTATTGAAGACCCATTTGGGCATGTTACATATTGTAAAGAAAAAGTTATTGAGTCAAAATAAATTCAAAAGACCCTCCAAGACCTCGTCATGGCACAAAGATAAAGTTGGCCTACATGAAGGGACAAGTTAGACTCAAGAGAGAAATTCGTACTATTCACAAGCCTATAAATAAGAAGGAATTCAACCTCATTTGCTCACTCACTCAAGAAAGTTCGATCTCCTCAATATAGAAGTTGTAAAAGGACAAAGAAGAAGATCAAGATCGAAGATTTTATGCCTCTCTCCCTCTCTTTCGTTAGGGTTTCTACTATTTTTGGGCTAGATGAAATTATGAAGATGCAAGATCGAAGTTGTGAAGTTGCAAGGTTGAAGATGTGAAGTGGCAAGGTCGAAGATGTGAAGTTGCCTCTAGATTGAAGAAGCTGCTAGGTAAAAGTTTTTGAAGTTGCATCAAGGTTGAAGACGTGAAGCTACTAGGTCAAAGTTGTTGAAGCTGCTAGATCGAAGTTGCGGAAATTGTTGTTGGGATCGAAGTTGTTGGAGAAGTTGTTGGAAGGTCAAAGTTTGTTGGTCGAAGTTGTGGAAGGAAATCTCATCAAGAAGGAAGGATGAATTGGCATTAGAGGGTCTTGGTCAAGGGTCATAAGTCTTGGAATTAATCATTGAAGTTCTATAAGAAGAGAATTATTCTAGTGGGTTTTCCTCTCAATTGGAGAGGCTTTGGCCCTCACTGATCACCTATATCTTGTGTCCTATTGTCTCATTATTCTTTATGTTTTGGTAGTTGTTTAATGATAGATAACACTAATAATAATACAAAAACAAGAAGTTAATCAAGTAAAGTAAAAATACATCACAAGTAGTTATCAAAGTAAGAGAAACTACCGACACTTGTTTTCCCTTAGATTTCTCAACATGGGATTAGAGCTAAGGTGACTACATCAAGGAAGGGAAACATGAAGAAGGACACTCTAGGGCCCAAGTATAAAGAGATCATCCTGGAAACATCAAGAGCATCAATCATCAATAAAGACTAACCCTCTCATCATATTGAAAGGGAATAATTAAGAGAATCAAAGAAGACATCAAAACCTTAAATTATCCAAACAAGAGTTCCACACTTGAAGTGTTCTTGGGAAACTCACACACTCTATAATAATTATTATCAAGAAGGAATAATGAAGAACTTTTTGGTCTATTTTTCTAGGATGTATTGTCTACTCATGCGAATTATTAAGACATCCTTCTGCAATAGCAAGTATCCAACTGAAACCACCATCAAGGATCAAGTCATGTGCCAAGAAATGTACCCTTTGCAAGCCAAAATAATAAGAAAAAGAAGTCAAGCCAAGTGAAGTAGAAAGGAGGAAAATTTGTCCATCTTCTAGCCGCTTGTGTGAACTAGGTTCGGTCTTCATAATGGCATATGTAATCGTGATTTTGTATTCTTGAGGCATGGGTTTCATGCTCAAGGGAAATTTATTTCTAGGTCAAGGACCCATTGAGTGCTTATAGGTTTGTCATAGAGTCAATTGAGTCATTGTCATGTATTGAAGACCCATTTGGGCATGTTACATATTGTACAGAAAAAATTATTGAATCAAAATAAAGTCAAAAGGCCCTCCAAGACCTTATCATGGCACAAAGATCAAGTTGGATTATATGAAGGGAAAAGTCAACCTCAACAGAGAAATTCATACCCTCACAAGCCTATAAATAAGAAGAGTTTTGACCGCATTTTCTCACTCACTCAAAAAAGTTCGATCTCCTCAAGATAGAAGTTGGAAAAGGATGAAGAAGAAGAAGAAGATCAAGATTGAAGTTTTTGGGCCTCTCTCTCTCTCTCTTTCATTAGGGTTTCTTCTATTTTTGAGCTAGATGGAACTATGAAGTTACATCAAAATTGTGAAACTACAAGATCATAGTTGTGAAGCTGCAAGGTTTAAGTTGTGAAGATGCAAGGTCAAAATTGTTAAGCTACAAGGTCGAAGTTGTGAAGTTTCCTCTGGATCGAAGAAGTTGGTAAGTCAAAGCTGCTGAAGCTACATCAAGGTCGAAGTTGTGAAGCTTCTAGGTCGACATCACTGAAGCAACTTGGTCGAAGTTGTAGAAATTGTTGTTGGGGTTGAAGTTGCTGGAGAGGTCATTGGAAGGTCAAATTTTGTTGCTGGAATTTGTGGAAGTAAAGCTTATCAAGAAGGAAGGATGAATTGGTCTTGGACGGTCTTGTTCAAGGTTAACAAGTCTTGGAATTTTTCAATTGAAGATCTATAAGAAGAGAAGGATTCTGGTGGGTTTTCCTCTCAGATGGAGAGGTTTTGGCCCTGACTTATCACCTATATCTTGTGCCATATTATCTCATTATTCTTTATGATTTGGTAGTTGCTTGATGATACAGAACACTAATAATAATAAGAAAAGAATAATTTAATCAAGTAAAGTAAAAATACATCACAAATATTTATCAAAGTAAGAGAAATCACCTACACTTGTTTTCCCCTAGATTTCTCAACACTTATATTATTGGTTTTCGTAAGGAATACATGAGACTTGTGAATCCCAAAAATATTAACAAATATTGTTACCCTTTGGTATCTTAGTTATGCACCTTTGGATTTCTTGATGGTGCATCCCAAGAAGGCCAATGTATTAGGGGTGCCTTTGTCATGCTTCATGGTCTTCTCTCTTTCCATATTGAGATGAACCTTGGATCCAAAAAAATCACTAAGGTGGAAATCATTGCTTGTTGGCCCACTTGCATATTTTGCTTCCTTAAAAAAGTTTGTTTTCTTACAAGTTTGTGGTGACTCATAATTGGCTAGTTATCAAGCTCCACAAACTTGGAGGCATTAAATTTGCCTTACTGGAAGTACATGATAACAAACATGAAGAAAAATTTCCAATACCTCTCTTTTCAACACATACATAGGGAATGGAACACTTAGGCAGACAACATATTGAAGAGGGAAATTTTCGTAGAAGAAAGATATATATTTTTTGAAGAATGGTAGGGTACACTATTGTCAAAAAGATAAAGAATTTTTCTTTTCTCAGTATATCAGTTTTTCTTAAACAGGACCAAGCACTGAACAAGGCCTTTCCATCTTCAAATTTGTTTAAACAACTTGTATATTTTATCTTGGAAAATGATCTCTCAATTTCTTAGAGAAATTAGTACAATGATAGTTTTTTTGTCCGTTACTTTTTGTTGGGATTATTAGCCAAGTTTTTGTCAGCTTTTCTCAATGCCTTACTTGTTGTGTTTACTAAGTTTCATCTAGTGATATTGTCATATTTTAGGATCTCTACTTTTGACATTTGGAATATTTCCTAGTTTTCTGCTTGTGGAGACTACTTTTGAAGCTATGCTTCAATGTAACATGTTTGTATGTAACCTTTTTATTTGAATAGAGAAGGTGAAAACTTTTCATAAAAATATAATAAATAAATAAGAGATTTGGCTATTAATCACTATTAGTTTATCATTGAACAATGCAACTTATAATGTTTAGAGTTGTCTCTAATAAGAATTTTTGAAGTTTCTACCAGAAGCCGGCAAAAAAAATTTGAGGTGAAATCTTGATTTTGCTTATTTAAATTGGGCTTTTGACTGCATATATGGATTTAGCACCCTGAAAAACCCCTAGGGCACTTTGATTGTGCAAATTTTACCCATCAAACTTGTGATTTCAATGAATTCCTGCTGGATTTTAGACAAATTAAATTGGAAACATAAATCGATTTTTTTTCAAAAATTCCATTAAAGACAACTCGATAATGTTTAACTTTGAAAAAGAACAAAAATCCAATATTGTTAAAAAAACTATTTCTCAAACATTTGATTGGACCATAACTTGAAAGTCTTATTGCAGCCTTTGCACAATATAATACCATATATCCAAGTAGTAATTTATGGATATTGTTACAATATTCATGCATTAATTTTTAAATACTTGTGTAACAATTTTTTATTCTTATGTTTTAGGCCATGATGTAATTTATGGATATTGTTACAATATTCAGGCATTATTATTATATACTTGTGTAATGATTTTTTATTCTTATTCTTTACAAAAACTATTCAAAATAAAATACTTGAAAATAATTCATACTTAGGTAAATAACATATCTACCATCAATTACTTCCAACCATAAAAAATGGATTAAAATAAAAGATAAATAAATACACTTACCTAGGGTATAATTGTAAATGTGTGGAGTTGCTAGTGGTTAGCACCAACCAAAATTTATGGAAGTTCGTGTATGATCAAACAATTTAGACGAAATCATTTTTTTCACTAATATCCAGTGATACAATTTATGTTGTTTAAGATACATATTTTAATGCATAAATGGAGTCAACATCCTCACAAACCCCTCGGAATTCGTATTTTACAAATTAAATAACTTAAACTCAAGTTTTTAAAAACATTTGCCATATTTTAGTTAAAATTAAACAACGATATCATGCCTAGAGAAATTCATTTCCCCATTGCCTATACCTCTAAACCTCTAAAGATAAACTTAATCCTGAAGGAGTCCATAATATTTTTTAAACCAGAAATATAATGGACAATCATCATATAATGGAAATTCTCGTTTCACTAGTATAGGAGCAAAAAGCGAATATGAAGGTATTCTATTAAAAAAAAATTGAGAGAATGTTGAAATCATCTAAATTATCTTCATCACAATGCACAACGGTTTTTTTTATCAAAACGATTATAAAGGGAGACATGTTTTTTTATTAGAATGATTATAAAAAGAGGTTGTGCTTTTTCTAATATGGTCATTTTTATAGGCATCTTTATTACCCATTGTAGATTCTGAAATATTTCCAAAATTTGTAATCTATATAAATTCAACACTCCAATGCATGCAACAATTTTGGTGTATTAAAAAATACTAGGAATCATTGAAATTAGCATGAGACAAAACACAATGAAAATTAAAATTATGTTTACCCAACAATACACAGATGTTTCTCTTTCTGCTTGCACTAGTTTAGATATCAAGAGTGATGAAAAATCCTTAAATGCATTGTGTGTTTACATAGGCATTGAAGGTGGGATGATCAGGTAGTAGTAATGGAAATATGGGTTGATGGAGAAGATATGTTAGTAGTAATGGAAATATGGGTTGATAGAGAAGATATGTTGTAGAAATAATGAGGAGACAAATACAATGAGAAAAACACAATAAGTAATATAAATATTGATTTTTAAATATTAATATGGTAAATCTTGATTTAGAACTCAATTTAGGTATTAAGATTGATGAAAAAAACACTAAATGTGTTGTGTGTTTACAAAGATATTGTAAGTGAAATGATTAGGTCGTAGTAATGGAAATATTATAGAGATATTGAAAGTGAGATGATGGGGTGGTAGTAATGGAAATATGGGTAGATAAAGAATACATGTTGTAGAACTTATGAGGAGACAAATACAATGAGAAAAACAGAATAAGTAATATAAATATTGATCCACTAAACCTTAATTTCTAATTCAGAGTTTATATATTAAACATTATCTTCAGCACTCCCCCTTAATGTTTAATGAGGTGATTCCATGTATCTTTTTCATATAATGAAACTTTTGTTTTGGAATTGCTTTGGTAAATATAAGAACAAGTTATCATTTTTTTTACAAATTTTATTTTAATCTCCTTTTGGCATAGGATCCCTTCTCAAATGATATTTGATATCAATATGTTTAGTATAATTATGAAAAATTGGATTTTTACTCATGGGAATTGTAAATTGTAAATATGTTGTCGCACACCCCAAGGTGAATACGGTTCAAAAAATAAAAAGATGAAGAATTATATTATAAATCTTATTGGTTACTTCTATGTTAAGTCATAGAGAGTACAAAAGTTCTCACAGTTTAATGTTTCATGAAGTTCCACACAACTGGAAACATTATAAGTTAAACGTTCACATTTAAAATACTTACTGCTCTAAAGTAATCATACGACATTATTATAAGCCTGGCATATCATAAGGATGCTACGCGGTTAAAGTTTTTAAATCATTCAATGTAGAAATTACATTACATAACTCTGCAACCCTAGCTGTCTCAATCATGGTTATTACAAGTGTTTGGAATCCTTAAAACGCAAGATCTGACCGTCCACTTGGCAGCTTCTCCATGTAATATATCTATAGATCGATGATCCTCTTGAATCAGGCCCATGGGACGGTGTAATTTGATTGGGGCGATTAGAGATGAACTAACCCAACCCTTCCCTGGCGACCAGTCTCATTTTCTTGCTTAGTTGTTCTGGTTTCGTCTCTCTGCTCAGATGAGGATTTGCTGGTTCAACCGGGATTAAAACAGTGTTAACCGCTCAAAACTCTTGTCCCTTCTTTGGACATCCTATCTTCACCATGGAAGAGGCCCAGCTCCTCAGGTAAATAAATTCTTTCCCTTACGGCCTGTAGTACACAGTTATAGATTTCCTACAATTTCTTTTGTAACTTGCTCACCGGATTTTTAATTGACATGGTTCCCTTGTAGGAGCTTGGCTATGCTTCTTCCCGAATGATTCTGGGTTTCCCACACGTTCCCGGTCTTTGTACAGGTATTAAATTGTACATGGTTGGAGGTCTTTTCTCTTTTCACTTCTGCTGAAGGTATTGTTTGAACATAACTAGCCTCGGTCATTTTATAACACAAGATTGACTGTTCCAGCAGGGTTCCTCTCGTTCAACTACCAGGTCAAGGTTATTCTATGTATGTTTCTTTTTTAGAGAATTCTCAATTTGGAACTAAGCTTATCCTTTCTACTGTTTTTGTATGACACAGGTATGCCACAGTCTGGGTTGTGTTGGGTGGTTTCTTTAGTTACACTTTCACAAATTCTTATCTGCTCTGGCTACATGGTTTCAGGTGTGAAATTCGCCTCTCCCAAATTCTAGATGGGAATAAGTTCGTAAACTTGCAAATTTTGTTTTTCAATGAAGAAAACCCAATAGGGAATTTTTTTTGGGTTTTCACAGTTTTGTTTTTTATAAATTTTGAGGATAGACTATAACAGTTTCCACTTAAAAAAACTCAACCCTTTGGGTTCACTCTATATCGTTCATCTAGTTATACATTCATACCCTCTCAAGGATAAGGACAGAATGTGTTAATACAAATAATCTCTTTAAGTTATTCAATTTTTTCTCTTTTCTGTCAAGAAAGCGTATACGATAATTAAGCGTGAGTCTCTTTTTATCAATATAGAGATACAATTTTCTTATGAAATTTGGTAGAACACTTTTCTTGTTCTTTTCTACCCTTTACTATCTATTCTTGTAATAAATTATTGAGGTTGTTCCCTTACACTTACTGTTTGTATTCAAGCACTTTAAACTCTCATTTATGCATGAAAAATGGGAATTACTGTTCCTATTTACTGTCCATATTTAAGAATCGAATATTTGTATTTGTGAAAGAATATCAGGTATTTCCCTTCCTTTTTTTTACAGTATAACGCCACTAGTACAAATTTGTACTGTCTTGTCGTGGATAGTTTAGGGACTGTCGCTAGGTCTGCCATTTCCTGGCTGGGACCGAGGACTAAGCCTTCTCCTCCATGGCCTAATCATTGTAATACTGAAATGTGTATTTCTAATAACATAGTTAATTTATTTTTCTAATTCTTGTTTCATATCCTCTATTGGTTTACTGAAACCCTAACCTAACTGAGGATTGTCACAGGAAAACATGTTCTCTACAATTATGCTAACATTACACAATTTTTCTTTCTTTTGACGACACTTTCCATACTCTCTCTCTCAGAGGTCACTGTCTTGTGAGATCAATAAAGTTTTCAGATCTAATTTCTGTTCTATTAAAATCATTATATATATATATATATAGAGACATTCAAATAATCTTCACATTCCAATATATATATATATATATATATAGAAATTCAAATAATAAATCTTCACATTTCAAATCTATAATCACATACAGATACAGGGTTAGCAAAACTACTTATCTGTTATTCTACCAAATTACTTATACTGCAACTATTGGGAAAACAATGCTCCTCCCAACCTTGAGGCCATACTTTCCCCTGCACCTCCCCCCAAGCTTGCTGCACACCCAGGTAGCTTACATGATAGTTTAATAAAATTTGCTTAGGCTATCTGATCCTAACCAGACTTAGCCCCAGACCAGAAGTCTGATCTTTAAAACCTCAAACAGACTCCACTGGCCAACCAGCTCAAGAGTTTGATTCCTCTATCTCTTTCCTCCTCTTTCCTCAGGTTCACATAATCCCCTCTTGGCCTTCTCTTGGAAGTTTTTATTTCCAATGGAGGAGTTTGGGTAAGTAACTACTTTGCCCATAATTGTCTAACTACCTTGGGTAAGCTTTATATAGCATTGCTTCCCAATATTGGTTCATAATAAAGTGTTGTAGCGGCTACAACCACCCTCCAAATTTTTTCCCTAGCTTTGTTTTGGAGCCTCCATACCAACCATCCTTAGTAGCATGTCTTGCACTATCAAGTACATGAGCTTCATTAGTTTTCTAGCAGCTTGCCAGCCTGTGCATGATAGCTTGCTTCACTCCCCTCACAGGCTGCTTCCTCGAACTTGACTTGGTCTAGCTGCTAGCTGAGCAACTCCTCAAGAAATTGTGCAATTATGGAGGGGAACTAGTATTCCCTTCAGAAATTGTGCAAATTTGACTGGCAGCCTGTTGGGCTTAGAACATGCGCAATCCTGTCAGACAGTCTTCCCAATGAAAACTAGGCAATATAGCCCAACAGGACAGCTCAGCCCAGCAGTTGTGCAATTCAGGGTAGCAATCAGCTGCTCCTCCCAGAAATTCTGTAATCCCTCTAGACAGCTAGCTTAGCTTCCTCCTAGAAATTGCACAAAAATGTCCCCTAGTCAAGCAGGTTGTTGCATGTGCCTTTAGGTTGACCGGCTCCACCTGGGACCGAGAAAACTGGACTTGCATGCATGGGCTGCTTTTTCCTGAAATAGCAAAAATCAACATGCAAAAAGCATCCTAGATTTTAGGGAGCTATTTTTAGCAGCTAGAGGTTACATGCAAAGTTCTTTTTAGAAAGTTTCCTCCAAGTATCGCTTTTTCCTACATTTATGGCATATGCGTCATGACCCTGAAACTTATTTATTCGATGCTTCAAAGCTCATTCTTCACATTGATCTTGGAGCTTTGACATTCCACATCACATCTATTAGTCTTCGACACATCCAGCTCAACTATTTCCGGGTAAGTCCGCTTTACTTGTCTTTTGTAGCATTTCTGTCACTTTTTGTGTTTTGGTCTGTGTAAGTGTTGTTTGCTTGATTTCTATGAACACTTGTTGTCATTTGCATGAATTCTAACTTGTACAAACATCGTTCTAGTTTTCATTAGCATCTCATTATTGTCGCATGCATGACACTATTTTGTACGAACGGTCACCGATTTGGCGACTCGTTTCA
This sequence comes from Pinus tabuliformis, assembly GCA_031772625.1. Taxonomy (NCBI): domain Eukaryota; kingdom Viridiplantae; phylum Streptophyta; class Pinopsida; order Pinales; family Pinaceae; genus Pinus; species Pinus tabuliformis. The sequence goes on from CM062804.1 coordinate 903,013,687, forward strand.
CACACATGCATGTTGTTCCATTTTCTAAAACTTACATTCACTGTTTACATGCATGATCATTCACTCCTTCTTATACTTAGTATCGCCATGCATTCAAATCTTCATTTGCTTTCAGTTACCCGTCGGCGGGTTTGGGAAACCTTGGCCCAGACTCTACCTCACCAAGACAACATTGCACAATTCTGAGAGGGAAGGCTCTGCCTTCCTCCTAGAAAATTCACAATTATGGCCAGTTACTATCCTCTAGTCTTACCTTGTACAATCCTGAGAGGCAGTGACTTCTGGCCTAGAAAATTGTGCAATGCAATTCCTGGGCCTGCATCACTTTCTAGTTGGAATTGTGCATTGTGAAATCTCAGCACCCAGCAGGCCAATCTAGATTGCTCATTGCACAATTCCAGTAGTCAACCAACCTACCAACAGTTCGGACTACCTTCTGTGCAGTTCTGCAAGTTAGTCTCCCGGCCTCCCAGTGAAAAATGTGCAATCCTTTCCAATCAGTCCCCAGGTATGTTGCATGTCATCCCCCAAGATTGCTTTGGTTTTAGCTAAAAGATTTCTTGCCATGCATGTCTCCATGTCTCCAGATATAGTAGGTGTTTGTCTGTCTCTTAGCAGTTCAGGATCAATAGCCTCCCAGAGAGTAGGATCAAAAGACACCAATGGAAGTGCAACTAGAGCAACAATTGAGTGAGTGTCTATGAGTTTGTCGATCTATGAAGACACCAAGCTGATCGTAGACAAAGACATCAAGATGAAATGGCAAGAGGTTAATCATGCATTCTCAAGCACATTTAGGTAAGATTTCGAAGACCGCCAAGTCTATGTGAACATTCTCAAGTTCGGCTTGTACTGGATTGTATGCAGGTATCCTGCATTCCCATGCACGGACATGATACATTGGATCGTCTCACACACTGATCCCAAGACTATGACATTGAGTAGTGTCAGCGGGATGAAGATTGCTACCTTCAGGGCATAGGATTATCAACAGATGTACCATTTGTCGAAGCCAGTGATCACCATGGAGACACCCTTCAGCATATCCAACAATAATGCCAACTCCAAGGATATCTTGAAGAACTAGGTAAAGGAGCCAGCCAAATTCAGGATGACACCCAACCAAATTTACATGACGAAGATATTTCGGAAGGCGTATCAATACTTGGTTATATTTGCATGTCACTTGTATGGTTAAGAGAGCACAAAGACCTTCTCATAGATTTGGGTGATCACATTGGAACAATTGGCCAATGAAGGCAAAGCATGTAACTGGTTTGACATATTGGGTCATAGGCTGAAGGAACAAGTAACAGGAGCTCGGTAGCTGCCTAAAGGTCAGAAAGAAGAAATCTACATGTCCACTTACATCTTGGATGCAATTTGTGCCCGTCAGCAGTTCCCGAGCATGAAGTGGGCATGGACATCGGCGAAAACCTTTATCAATACTTATTGTAAACTATTTTCCGAATGCAGCTTCAGAGGAGTTATCACACAACTGTCAGATCATTTTGTCACCTCGGTGTACAAGATGATATTTGAGCAGGATCCACCTTGCATGTTGAAGGCAACAATGGAGGCACTGATCGATATAGTGGATTGGTATGCCTCACCATCCGACACCTTCATACGGATGTACAGTGCAGAGAAGCCTTTGCATGTTTTGCCGAAGTTTGCCATGGACAAGCTTGTCATGCAAGAAGTATCATACCACATCTCAACAGGACTGTTAGCTAGGCTGCACTAGAAGAAGAAGGCACCTTGGCCCACTCTTTTGTTGCAGATCAGGTTGTACGAGATACGAAACCTCAAGCATGCATATGTCAAAACAGAGGAGATCAAGAAATATCCTTTCGATGTCCGAAGCTTCAATCCATATGACCCGCATTGTATTGTGAAAGATCACTGCGTGAGAGTACAGTTTCAGTGGATCCACAGGGCATGTCATTGGGCAGAGGAAGACCCATGGAGATATTGTTACATCTTCTCCAGGCCCAATGAACCAGTCGGCATCACTATGGAATGGTTAGTGAAGCAGTGTGAAGCAACATTCAGGAGAGCACTAGCAGCACCAACAATAGAGGTAAACATACTGGCGCACGAAAAAGGCAAGAGAAAGATTGTCGATAGCACATAGGCAGAAAAAAGATGCAAGTTCAGAGCATACCCACTTGTGCATAAAGCATCTTTGGCAATAGAGGCAAAGAGGAAACAACGTGATAGGAGGACCACGCAAAGGCAGAGAGAAAAATAGAGGATGGAGGAAACAGTGAAGGAGTTGCATGAGTTGAAGGAGAAACTCCGGAAGGAATAGGAGTTGTGCAAATAGGAGAAGGAAGCGCAACAAGAACAGGTATAGTAGGGGGTGCAACATGTACAGATAGATGAAACTGCACCTGTATAGGTAGTAGACTCATCCAAACAGCTGGCACCAAGCAGACAGGGTGAGAAGTCGTAGGAGTAGGACTTCGCTCAAGAGATTGAACAAGCACTTGAGAAAATGGATACGGATATGGAGCAGCAAGAGTTAGAGAAAGACATCGACCTCATGCCTTACCACCAAGAGGTCGACCCACTAGCTTCACTGGATCAGGAAGCAAAGAAGGTCCCAAGCGACCAAGGAGATATTGTGATACTTCGAGACAATCCAAAAGGAGAGATGCACAACATATCATTCGATGAGTCTCAACATAGATTTGTGCAATCATGTAGAGTGTCTACTCCAGATGAAAACACATCTCTTGCACAATTTAAGGAACAAGTGATTGTGTCTAACATGCGCAAGCATCCAACAGCATTGGCCAATGCTACCAGAGCATATGCTGAAGCCACTAGCTCAAGTGTTCGCTTCTTGATAGTAGAGAATGAGAGAATGGCTAAGGAGTTACAGATGACCAAGCAAGGAGGAGAACTGGTTACAACATTCACCCTAGAAAAGTTGAAGAAGGTGATACTAGATGAAGTATCGTCCCTTGAGACAGTCATGTGGGCATTGTATTCCAAGTTTGGTACCATGCATAAGGAAATTGTCCATCTCAACGGTTGGTAGCAACGATGTGCTAGGAGAGAACATATCTTGTCAAACGTGCATACTACTATTGACTACATGCAAACATGGACAATGAGATACAAGGGAGCCTTGTTACACTTGCCCAAGATGATGAAGCCCAGAGCAGTCGAGTTGAAGGCACACATCCGAAGTCAGATCTGGAACTATGAAGATCTCCCACAGCTCATCACTAGTTTGCAGGCTTCCCATGCACAGGTATTTAGGAGTATGGATGTTGTTGTGCATGCACATGCAATCCCATCTATTGGGACACTCACTGAGGCAAAGACAAAGGCACAAGTCTGACTGGAGCTTGACTCATACTTTAATGAGTTGATGCGCATAGCCACCAGCAGAGACTTGGTGATCAGTGCAGACACCATGCATCAGTATGTCATTGGTCTGACCCCATGTTATTAGATGAGTTGGACAGAGGAGCTAGAGAAGAGTACCCAGATGTAATGGAGGTAAGAGTTCATTTCCAGAAAGATGTCACCACAGATTACAAGGAAACCATTGTAGACTACCAAGCTTGGCATCAGTTCGCCATCGTCGACCATCATGAGGATGTTGAAGAGCTAGTCTTCCCACAGCTGTCTGAAACATAGTGATGTCTTTCATGGCTTGCTCAAACCTATTTTATCTCACATCGGTACATGTGCAAATTGTATGTAACGTCTTATCAAGTGGAAATTCAAGTGTCGATAGTTGGATGTAACAGTCATAGAGTAGATGAAGAATCATGAGGGTAGATGAACAATCACAAAGGGGAATGCCAAGGGACACCCCACCCTTTGCTATATATAGTCCCTCATAACTCATTATAGAGGCTTTTGGTTAGCCAAACTTCTGATAGGAGTATCTTAGAGAAATCTTGGAGAGTACTATAACGAGCCTTCACTTCTCCACTGTGCATAGCTAGTATATCTCTTTGGAGGAGCAGACAGCATTGACTGTAATGTTCTATTGTTGGAACTAGTGGTTGGTCACGATTGTATTGTATGATAGAAAATTTCACTTCTTAATATAACAGAGCCATCACGTTTCATGCATATGTTGTTATTGTATTTCAGCTAACTTGTTTACTCTAATAATATATGTATCTGTTTTCTTACACATGCATGTATGGCTTTCCTATATAGGTATGTATGAATCTTATTGAAATGTTCTATTGGTTTATCCATCACTTTGGATTGCTAGCTCACTTGACTTCTAGTTTTTGATGCATATTTTCTTGTGTGTTCCCTTCTTAACTCCATGCTTTCACAGGTTTCCAAGTGGCGCACTCACCTCACCCTCTGTGTGTTAGAATCATTCATGCACCTTCCTTGACTTGCTGCATATGTCACACCCTTGCTACCAACATGGACATCTTACTTGCCTTTGTGTGCAACCGAAGTCAAGGCCATATCATACGACCCACTGCTAGGACTCCTACACCAAACAGTCTGAGGTCTAGTTGCGACTTCTTACCGGGGAGATCTCTTGACATGTTGGTGGGTCCAACACCACCAACATTTCTAGTGCTACAAGGAGGGCCAGATGGCAAGCTGTGTCCTCATCCTTTTTTGAACCTTTGCACATTTATCATGGATTCTATTACACTCATCCCTCCACGATGTCTTTCGCATGCCGAACCTCTCAACATTATGAAGGAGTTTTTTGATCTCTTGTCCGAATTCACGTATGATGGTGAAGGTGAAGTATCCTAGCCTGAGTACTTAGAAGACTTCTATGCATTCCTTAATAATGAAGACGAGTTCTATGTAGAAGAGGTCAGTATGCTACTATCATACACTCTTTGTGAATCCCCACAACGGTGGTGCTGCAGTCTACCTCCTAGCAGCATGCACTCACTTAAGCAGTTCTGTGATCTCATTGAATCTACTTTCCATCATTTTGATCCAGAACCTCTTGACCAAAAAATGTTACAACAACAGAATTCCCCGCATGAATCACCTATGGAATTTTGGGAATGCTTCCATGTGTTGGAGTTTCAATATTTGAAAAGCCAAATGAAATTTCCATATCTTTGGGATAGATTCGAATACTGTCTTAACAAATCAGTCCATCCCAAGAAGAAGTTCAAGCCCAAGCCTTGCTCAACATACTTTGGTGATGGAGCTGCACAATCACAGATGGACACGATCGCTATCACAAGTGACTGTTTTTCGTCCCCTCATCAAATAGCTCCACCACTACAGAGTGATGTGGGAGAACATGCACACACATCTGTTCAACTGTCACATCCTCCCAACATCACTTCTCTCAATTTTCACGCAGATTTGGTTGCGAAGCCCATGGGTTGTCACATGAATATTTTACCTCAACCTCCATCTTTGTGTTCTGCTGATCCTCCAGATTACACTGTCTTGTGTTCTTCCATTCTGGAATCTACACTTGTTTTGAACGAGGATCAAGCTATCGATGGAGTTGGTGTTGCACAACCAACCTGCACTGTCATTCATGAAGAGTATGATTGGGATCTTGAGCATCAACACTCGGTGAAGGGTTACTCCCTTATGTCTGAGCCTCCTCTGTTTTTTCTTGACATCTTTGGTGATTCTGCCATCCATGATTTTGCATGTGTATCTCTGTCTACAGATGCACCCATTGTTGATCATTCACAGAACACACTGGATGTCATTCCATCATCTGACAACGGAGAGGACAAATTATTCATTGAAAATCCACTTGATTTTTCATCTGCTTTTTTCGGAAACACAAAGGGTGAATTTTTCCGCTTCTCATCTACCCCTCTGTTTGATTCATTAGATCATGAGGATGTCGATGAAATCATTGATTTTGCTAATCATAGCTGTCATGATCTATTTACTCCCATATTCGATCACGATGATGATTATATTGCAGTTGATTTTTCGAAGCCACCTGTTTATGATGATCTATTTTTCGATGAAGTCGAAACTCCACAAATTGTCGAGGCACTTCAACTCAAGCTGATGGTTATGTCAGGCCCTCGCTTTCCTGAGGTTGGTTTCACTTCTGATTAGGAAATTGTTGAAACACCTGAGGTTCCTCATCACTCATTTGTATACATTGAAGACCAATCTCACACACAGATCATTCTTCCTCCACTCGAGCTACACGACCCCATGCAAGTTGTTTTTGTTTCTTTCGTTTTCTTGCTTGTCACAGTTAAGATTATATGTATGCTTAACAGTTGCACGTAATGTCACACAACAACATGATAAGTCCACAGATTGCATGTCATGTACTTTCACTCACTTATGTTATGTGGACACATTTAAACTCAGAGTGTGTTTGTCTTCATTATTATATATTTCATGTTTGTTGGTTCGTACAATTGTGTTGTTCGTGAACCATGCCTTCACCAACATGGGCCGGCCAATGAGCCAGTGGATGCAATTGGAAGAATCACTTCACATGAGCAAACCCATGCACCATTAGCTTAGGAGTAGGAGTAGTGTTTTCTTTTGAGTTTGTTTTCTTGCATGCATGTTTGTTTCTTACTTTGCATGTTTGATTGTTGTCCTGCTGGTTTACTAACTCACTTTGCTTATGAATTTACTCTTGCTTTTTCTTTATTTTGTTGTTTTTTTTCTTTTTTACTTTCATGGGTTAGTATCGCATGAAACTGTGTTCGACTCTTGGAACAAGCTGGGTAAAGTACAAGAATACTTGTGTAGCTATCAATACCTGGTTATCTATCGTCTTATCTCTGTATGAAGAAATTTTTATCTTTACTTCATGATACTTCGATGGAAAATACGTACTGTTTGAAGTGAACCTTGGTGAAAACACAACGCTTGTGTGCTAACTATTGTCACCTACTCTAGTCGGTTGTCTTTGGGTTAACCCTTGGCAGCTCAGTGAAGTAGAGTAAGGTGGGGGGGAAATCTTAACAAGCACGTTAGAGGTATTTATAAACTACTTCTCTAAAGGAACAACCTCTTTTGCTCTCAATAAATCAGGATCCCTGTTTTTCCTTTGAAATGAATAAATGCTAGGCGTAATTATGAAAATGAAAAATAAAAAAAATGAAAAGTGAAAAATTTCGAAAAAAAATGAAAAATGAATAAGGTGAAAGAAGAGAAAGGCTTCCTATGCAGAGAGGTGATGCAAGTAACTCCACCGGGGTAATGACCAAGCTCACTGGCGGCAGAGCGATGATTTTGTTCCTATGTGACTCCGTTGGGGTACTGTCCAGGCCTCCTGGCAATGGAGCAACACTAGAGATGAAACTAAAACTCTGACGACTATACTGATTGTGCACCAATATACCCCTCATCCCCAATTGAAACAACTGTGTTTTCTTGGCTTGGAATGTGTTTCTACCGACCAAGAGCTTGGCAGGTGCTACATCTTACAATCAAGCAAGTGTGAAAAAAAGGAAAAACTTAGAACTGAACAATACTTCTGGAGGTGTTAGACTTGCTTTTCATGAACAAGGTCCATTCAGAGAGCTGGAGTTCTACCAGTGTGTCTCCAAGTGTTATAGCGGCTACAACCACCCTCCAAAATTTTTCCGTAGCTTTGTTTTGGAGCCTCCCAACCAACCATCCTCAACAACATGTCTTCAACTGTCAAGTACATGAGATTCATTGGTTTTCTAGTAGCTTGCTAGCCTGTGCATGATATATTGCTTCACTCCCCTCACAGGCTACTTCCCCGGACTGGGTCCAGTTGTTGGATAAGCATCTTCCTCAAGAAATTTCGCAATTCTAGAGGGGAACCATTCTTCCCTCCATAATTTGCATAAATCTGATTGGCAGCCTGCTAGGCTCAGAAACTACACAATCCTGTAAGACAGTCTTGCCAGTGAAAACTACACAATCTGACCCAACAGGATAGCTCGGCCCAAAAATTGCACAATTATGGGCAACAGTCAATTTCTTCTCCCAAAAATTGTGCAATCCCGCTAGACAGTTAGCCCAGCTTCCTCCCAGAAATTGTGGAAAGATATTCCTCAGTGAAATAGGCTATTGCATGCGCCTTCAGGGTGACTGGTTCCACCCGGGATCGAGAAAAATTGACTTGCATGCATGGGATTCTTTTTCCCGAAATAGAAAAAAGCAACATGCAAAAATCATCCCTAGATTTTAGGGAGCTATTTTTAGCAGCTGGAGGATACATGCAAATATTGTTTTAGAAACTTTCTTCCAAGTTTCACATTTTCCTAGATTTGTGGCATATGCGTCATGAGCCTCAAACTTATTTATTCGATGCTTCAGAGTTCATTCTTCAAATCAATCTTGGAGCTCTGACACCCCACAACACATCCAGGAGTCTTCCACATATCCAACCCAGTTATTTATGAGTAATTCCACTTTACTTGTCTTTTGCAACATTTCTGTCGCTTTTTGTGTTTTGGCTTATGTGAGTGATGTCTACTTGATTTCTGTGAATGCTTTTTGTCATGTGCATGCATGTTAGCTTGTTCAAGCACCATTTCAATTTCCATTAGCATCTCACTACTATTGCATGCATGACATTGTTTTGCATGAACGGTCATTGATTCGGCGACTCGTTTCACACACATGCATGTTGTTCCATTTTCTGAATCTTGCATTCACTGTTTGCATGCATGATCATTCACTCCTACTTACACTCAGTATCGCCATGCATTCACATCTTCATTTTCTTTCAATTTCTCATCGGCAGGTCTGGGCAACCTTGGCCCGGACTCTACCTCACCAAGACATCATTGAGCAATTCTGATAGTGAAGGCTCTGCCTTCCTCGTAGAAAATGCACAATTTTGGCCAGTGATTGTCCTCTAATCTTTCCTTGTGTAGTTCTACCCAGTGACTATCCTCTAGTCTTGCCTTGTGCAATTCTAAGAGTTAGTGACTGCTGGCCCATAAAATTGCGCAATGTAGTCCCTAGGCCTGCATCACTTGTCAGCTGAAATTGCGCATTGTGCAATATTAGCACCTAGAAGGCCAGTCTGGATTGCGCATTGTGCAATTCTAGTAGTAAACCGACCTCCTAAAAGTCCAGCTTCCGTTTTTCATAGTTTTGGTAGTCAGTCTCCTGGCCTCCTAGTGAAAATTATGCAATCCTTGCCAGTCAATCCCCAGGTATGTTGCATGTCATCCCCTAAGTTTGCTTTGGTTTTAGCTGACAGATTTCTTGCCATGCATGTCACCATGTCTCTAGATATAGAAGGTGTTTGTTCGTCTCTCAGTAGCTCAGGATCAATGGCCTCCCAGAGAGCAGGATCAAAGGACACCGAAAGAAGCGCAACTAGAGCAACAATTGAGTGAGCGTCTACGATTTTTCCGATCTATAAAGAAACCAAATTGATCGTAGATAAAGACAACAAGCTGAAATGACAAGAGATCAATGATGCATTCTCAGGCACAATTAGGGAAGATCTCGAAGATCCCCAAGTCTATGTGAACATTCACAAGTCCGGCTTGTACTAGATTTCATGCAGGTATCCCGCATTCCCATGCGCAGACATGATACATTGGATTGTCTCGCACACTGATCCTGAGACGATGACATTGAGAAGTGTTAGTAGAATGGAGATTACTACCTTCAGGGCACAGGATTATCAGCAAATCTAACATTTTTTGAAGCTAGTGATCACCATGGAGACACCCTTCAGCATACCCAGCAACAATGCTAACTCCAGGGATATCTTGAAGAACTGGGTAAAGGAGCCAGCCAAATTTAGGATGACACCCAACTAGATTTACAAGACAAAGATACTGCGGAAGGCATGTCAATACTTGGTCATCTTTGAATGTCTCTTGTATAGCCAAGAGAGCATAGAGACATTCCCGTAGGGTTGGGTGATCATGTTGGACCAACTAGTCAGTGAAGGAAAATCATGCAACTAGTTTGACATGTTGGCTCACAGGTTGAAGGAACAGATAACAGGAGCTCGACAGCCGCCCAAAGGTCATCAAGCAGAAATCTACATGTTCGCTTACATCTTGAATGCAATCTGTGCTCGTTAGGAGTTCCTGGGCATGAAGTGGGCATGGAAATCAGCGGAAACCTTTGTCAATACTTATTGTAAACTGTTTTTCGAATGCACCTTCATGGGAGTTATCACATAGCTGTTAGATCATTTTGTCACCCCGATGTACAAGATGATATTTGAGCAGGATCCACCTTGCATGTCGAAGGCAACAATGGAGGCACTGATTGACACAGTAGATTGGTATGCCTCACCGTTCAGCACCTTCATATGGATGTACAACACAGAGAAGCCTCCGCGTGTTTTGCCAAAGTTTGCCATGGAAAAGCTCATCATGTAAGAAGTATCATACCACGTCTCAGTAGGACTGTCGCACCGGAAGAAGAAGGCACTTTGGCCCAGTATTTCATTGTGGATCAGGTTGTATGAGATATCGGAACATCAAACATGTGGATGTCGAAAAAGAGATCAAGAAATATCCTTTCAATGTTAGAAGCTTCAATCTGTATGACCCGCATTGTATTGTGAAAGATCACTACACGAGAGTACAGTTTTAGTGGATCCACGGGGCATGTCATTGGGCGGAGGAAGACCCATGGAGATATTGTTACAGCTTCTCCAGGCCCAATGAACCAATCGACATCACTGTGGAATGGTTAGCAAAGCAACATCTAGGAGAGCACCAGCAGCAACAACAATAGAGGTAAACATATCGACACACGACAAAGGCAAGAGAAATATTGTTGACAACGTAGAGGCGGAACAAAGCTGCAAGTTCAGAGCAGACCCACTTGTGCAAAAAGAAGCTTTGGCAATAAAGGCAAAGAGGTAACAACGCGATAGGAGGACCACGCAAAGGTAGAGAGAAAAATAGAGGATGGAGGAAATAGTGAAGGAGTTGCATGAGTTGAAGGAGAAACTATAGAAGGAACAGGAGCTGTGCAGACAGGAGAAGGAAGTGCAGCAAGAATAGGTAAAACAGGGGGAACAACATGTACATATAGATGAAAATGTGCCTGTACAGGTAGTAGACTCATCTGAACAGCTGGCACCAAGTAGACAAGGTGAGCAGTTGCAGGAGCAGGACTTCGCTCAAGAGATTGAACAAGAACTTGAGCAGATGGATACAGATATGGAGCAACAAGAGTTAGAGCAAGACATCGACCTCATGCCTTACCAATAAGAGGTCGACCCACTAGCTTCACCGGATCCAGAAGCAGTACAAGTCCTAAGCAACGAAGGAGATACTGAGATCCTTGGAGACAATCCTGAAGGAGAGATGCACAACATATCATTCGACAAGTCGCAGCATAGAGTTGTCAAACCAGGTAGAGTGTCTACTCCATATGACAACACATCTCCTGTGCAGTTTGAGGAATGAGTGATATTTTTTGATGCGTACAAGTATCCAGCAGCATTGGCTAATGCTACCAGAGCATATGCCGATGCTACCAGACCATATGCCAAAGCCACTAGCTCGAGTGTTCACTTCTTGATTGTAGAGAATGAGCGAATGGCTAAAGAAGTTAAAAACATCCAAGGGGAGGAGAATTGTTTACAACAACTACCCGAGCAGAGTTGAAGAAGGCGATACTGGATGAAGTATCATCTCTTGAGACAGTCATGTAGGTGTTGTATTCCAAGTTTGGTACCGTGCATAAGGCAGTTGTCCATCTCAACGGTTGGCAACAACGATGTCTAGGAGAGCATGTATCTTGTCAAACGTGCATACTACTCTTGACTGCACACAAACATGGACAGTGAGATACAAGGAGCCTGTTATCTTGACCAAAGAGGTCGAGTTGAAAGCCACACATCCAGAGTTAGATCTGGAACTATGAAGATCTCCCGCAACTCATCATTAGTTTTCAGGCTTCCCATGCATGGGTATTCATGAGTATGGATTGTTGTTGTGCATGTACATGTGATCCCATCTATTGGGGACACTCAC